>CAJQUW010002853.1:0-38356 GCA_907163375.1 Prostheceraeus crozeri
TGGTCATGACGTATGCGTTTCAATTGCGGCATTTCCAAGAGAGAATCGAGCATGCTGATGGAAGAAGCTGAGGGAATCTCCTGCAGAAACAAGTTCGGTGTCTCCTGTTCTATCATGTTTTTGCTGGAACATGTTTATCTTACAAGTTGTGAAACCAAAGTATATAGAAAACTCGATGAAACTACCAGATGCGAGCGATCCCCAACACCTGGCAAAGAAAGTGAATTGTCTCTGAAGATGGAGCTTGACCAATGGAGAAATAACATATCTTTCACTCAAGAAAAAGTCCTTTATCATCAATCCAAACACATATCCTGTACAGATGAATATAGCAGCGGAAGATGAGAAGAAATAATGTAGATCACTGCAGCTAATCAACCGATGCTGGAAAATTAGATCTCATGCAGAGCGTGGACTAACTCATTCAAGCTGCTCATTTGAAATTCTCATACGATGATGAAAAGTCATCCGAGTAGCCATTTAATAAGTAGATTATAATGACTACAAAATTTAATCATTAGTTAAAGATATTAGTCCTAAGCTGGAGGACTGATGGCGTTCTCCAATCCGCCAATAGGTGGCTACAAAGGCAGTGCTACTGTAACCATTGGATTAATCAGTTCTTAAAAGAACTCAATGTAGCTATTCTCGTGGCAACGAATTATTGATCAGCTTTGGCCCAATATCTGGTAAAAATGGAAATCTTATACGACTTCGCTAATACTACGCTCATTCTTGCGCTGTTAATATACTAATACCATAGATTCAAAACAGACGTCCAGAATTAATACTTATGTACCAAACTACAGGATGCTAGGATTAGTTGGAATGCAAACAGAATAGGACAATGCGTCACTACGCACGAGTAGGTTAAGGAAATTAAAAATGGATATTATAAAACAACAGGAAACCGCGATGAATAAAAATTGGAAAGGCTCAAAGTGGAGCCAGTAAAAATATAGGCAAATACAACGATATGCTACTACACCGATTACAAGTGGGGAAAAAAATTATATACTGACATTACACAAAGCAATGTAAGAGTGGATAGAGTTGGAAAGTGGAAAATGGAGGTATGCGATAAACACACGCAGAACTACAATGACACCTCTACTACACCGAAAGCAATGTGAAACATATACACACTATACCTAAGACTCTACCACAATGAAAAGACTATTTCTTCAACTTGAACTCTTGTTCGTCGCCTAGTTTCTTCATACCGTGGTACTTATAATACTTCATGTAAATGTCCACATTTCTTCATTTGAATTACAATTACATCGACCAACGTACCATTCAAGCTGCCTCATTTGAAATGCGAAAGATATCGCCAACAACAGCCACATTTCGTTAAGAATCAATATCTACTACTCGCCTTACCACGCTGTCCCTCAGTGACTTCCATCGCGCATGAGCTTTGACAGGCGCATGTGCACGCAGCTTTTACTGACTTCAATGATGTGTAAGTCAATATTTAGTGAGTGACTCCTCATTTTCATTATTAAAGTGTTGTGCAGTTTTGTTCACCACTCTCTTGCTTTCGTGTCCGCTGTCTGCAACCAATTTCCATGTCGGCCTATATCACAGACTTTTTTATGAAATCGATTGTCCAGGCATCTCCAGAAGGAGTAATCTTCCAGATTAGGCTCGATATTCATGCAACAATTTCCAAACTTTGAAGATATCTAAAATTTATTAGGACGGGATATAAAGAATATAGGATTGATACCCATCTGAAGAGAGCCTTGTTAGTGAGCCTGAGGACACGTTAGCCCCAACGATTTCATAACTGTAAGTCCGATTCAGATGGATGATTATTCGCATTGTAACCCGAATTCCACCGGCGTCAATGCAGTTGTATCTCCCATAGTATTTACATTAAACCCCATGGGAATGGAGAACTGTTGAACATCTCTATATATTATCGGTTATCGTTGACGATTCTTATCAGTCTATCTATGGTGACTAGATATTTCAGGTGATGAATCCTTTTGCTCTTAGTAAATCCTCCAGAGGACATAGAAATCGTAACAAATGAGGGATTGATTTCATTCAAATCAGCTCAATTTGACTGTGTAATTAAGCATTATTCAACATTTAACAGAAGACAGAAAGAACCATTGTTGAAAATGATGTGTGGAAGTCATGATTTAGCGGTCAGAGAACAAGGAGCTTCTATAGAAATAGATTAGAATACGAAGACAGAATATGTAGCTTCTGCACATGATGGAACAATTAAGAAACTGTCATTTTATCTGTGAATGCTCGATGTACAGCAAAATAAGGTCACAAAACCAAGCACCATTTCTTGTCAATATCACACAGCGACATTTCTATGGAGTGCTTCAGAAATTGATGTAGGAGAGCGAGTATTGTAAATCAAGCAAAATCATAAAAGCAGTAAATGACGTTACAGAATAAAGCATTGTATACTTTACAGCAACGAATGATTGCATGAATATCATTCAACTTGCAATAAAACCCGAGACACGCAATGAAGCTACTGAAGTCGAATTTACCGAAGTCTGCATCACTGCCAACGAGGTTTGCCGCGAGCATTGTATTTGAACTGCATGCAATTGCGCTTCAACGTTAGACGCTTCATTTCAGGCAAGATTCTTTAAAATTCCAGCTGCTCAACATCATTGTATGATCTCGGTAAATGTGCGAGAATATTTATATTTTAATAAAATGACCCTATTGTTTCCGGACCTCCTAATATAATTAGTCCTTCCACTACTAAATAGGTATGTAGAATTTGCTTCGTGATAGGTTTCAATAACTAAAAAACCTTGCTGACAATGTGAATATCAGGGCCGCTACCTTTATATTTATTAATACTCATAACTCGTCTCCTTTAAATATCATTCAAGTGCCTGTACTTGCTATAATAAAATAACATTATATTCAAATGCACGGTTTGTGCAATGTCAATGTCCTCTCCTTCCAGAGCTGTCTCATTCTCTCCAATCATTTTTGTCTGCTTCATAATATTATCATCTATCTGTAAATATTTCGATAACATCATCATATTCGTAATTGTAACATTGTTTGCCATATTTCATATTCGTGTTCTCGATTTGAGAAATAAACGTTTTGATATTCATATTGCAGATATGGAAAGGTGCATTTGAGAATGCACGGAACTGCATCAAGTTGCAAGGTAGACAATTGCAGGTACCGTCAGGAAAAGCAACTAACTGGCATTAACGATGCGCTTCAATAGAAGACAATGAACATTTTATATTTTATTATATTAACTTTATATTTCAAGATTCTAAGGATGAGAGATTTGCTGATAATTTCTAGACTTGAAAATTATATTGAATAACATAACTCTATACCCGACCATTTCATTGACTAAATCATCTTATTAACTGGCTAACTTCAGAGATCATGCTTAAAATGCCGTTTTCTCATTTTCTCAGCAGCTACAGCTACACTGTAATCATTCTGGCACCTCCTAAAGCGGAAGAAATCTACATCCTAAAGCGCCACACACTAAAATTTCAGAAGGCTAAGTTGAATTAGTAGGCTAGCATACTGAAGAGAACAATAACCTTTAGACGCAAGCAGCTGCATAGAGGAGAGCGTATATCACTGCTTGCCAGACAGCAGGAACGCTGTCGCATAGCAATAGCTGCTATTGAGGACATTATAAGTTCACGTTGCTGTATGTACGTGAATCATTCTCCGCTTCATCTCTCCGAGGTTATGTAGCTGGCTTTGACTTCCGAGTGGCAAGTTGACTTTCCACCAGTGATACTGCAATTAAATTGTTTATATGAAGTTTGTGCAGTAGTAAATTGCAAATATATGGGCATCATGATGTCATACGAGGAGACTACATCTTTCCTCATCAACGTCGATCGAAATACTGGATAAATGGGAAAAGAAAAATAGTAAGACTTGAAACCAAATCCCAAAATCTACAATTCTACATTTTCTCGTGCATAGTCAATCGTGACAGATATACGTAATATCAATCTGGTTCATCATACTAACGGCAGCTCTGAAAAATGAGGTGAGTTTCCTGTTGCCCTTCTGATAGCATATTCGAAAGAGTTGTTAATGCATGCATGCTGTATAGCACTAACGTAAATCGAAGTCTAAGACTTCTGTAGTTAAAATGCCACTTTTCATCTAATCGGAACTAAATAAAATCTTGCGGATAATGCACAATTATAAATTTCAAAAAGCTGTAAATTTTTATTTTCGAGGTAGGCATACATTGCTATTTGTCAAATATTTCATGCATTTCATTCGCGTTTTATACTGTGCTCAGTAATGCCTTGACTGAGAAGCCAAATGCGCACAGCTCACATAGAAGCTGCTCAAAGTACTCATGCTATTATAAGTGGTGTTGTCCAATAAGGTTTCCGAACTTTAAGGTGGAAAAAGTAGTAGATGCACGCATGTGAATGGGTTAAATTTTGAATTGGCATATCAAGTATAGGATTCAATGCAAAGTTCTAAATGCTTTGATGTACACATGTGTTATTTATCTGTGGTCAATTATATTCATAATATTCGAAAATTCGTTTATTTCAATGAATTTTAATAGAAATACAACAATCAATTCTGTATTTAGTTTATTGGAGGCACACATTAGTTGAATGTAACCTGATAGTGTAACCATTAATAACCAACTGTATGATAATCTATAGTCAGATATTAGTATAGATATCGAAAAAATGCAGTAGACGACACTGAAGGACATTCGTTCCCATTATGTAGTAGAATAATTGTCTTCAGTCTTTCCTGATTCGGACATTTAAGAAGAAACATCTTTGTAAACATATGCTTAAAATTTCGCATTCAATCTTTTAAACGTTTTTATCTAATATCTCAAAATTCTGTTGCCATATACATGTAGTTGTGAATTCGCTTAATAAATATTTATCAAAATATATGAAATTCCGGATGTTGAACTATGGGCCAACAGACTACTGACAAATTAAAACTTCTATGCTTTTGTATAGAATCTTCTGCTAATAATTATCCTTCTTGTCAGTATTCAAACATCCGCGGTTTTTCTACAATGTCGAGACACTGTTGGATGCAAACGTATTTTTAAATGTACGGCGTTAAGTGCTCGATTTTTATAAATATTCAGTCCATCCTGTTGGCTATTTTTAAAAGTAAATCCATTTTAGCAATGAAAGTCTCTTTCATACTCTATTCATATTAGTCATTATGATTAAGTTTTCAACGTAGCATGATATCAAGGCAAAAATAGACTCCAGCACAAATAGGAAAGACTAAACAGTCATCAAAACAAAAAGAGAAGATTAAGTAATTAATATAGAATGTTTCTATTCTGTAAAAATACATGATAAGGTAATTCTGATAGCAAGAAAATGTCCGCCTAGTGAATGGAACTTTTTTATTCTTTTTCATGAAATTATCTCATGATCAGCATATCATGCTGATTTCCTCAAACGAACTATACTCACATAGAACCAAAGCCTCTGACGTTGAACAGTTTCAGACGCCTTCACAATGGCTGTTAAATCACCGTAGAAAAGGAGAAATTCCATTTTTTCATTTTTATTAACTTTCTAACGATTATCTTGGGCCATATAGGCCATGCCAGTTATTATTTCTGAAGTCAACTTAGCTCATGCATGTTTGTTAGAGATCTGTGACGCTCATATTGTTTTCATCTGATTAATAAGTACGGCTACTTGTTGTCGACACATAGAAGTTTGCAGGACAGTGCATTCTGTCTGAAGTGGGAGAATCAATAAGAAAGATGTGCAGTATTGCATTAGAACTTTCAAACTAAAGTAAGTACTTGTGAACATGGGTTATTAGCGTAATATGTGCTATTTTTTGGAGATCTGAAACTCGTTAATTTCCATAATCTGTAGAACATCGAATAATTAAGAAAGGAGCCAATTTTCTGCGACAAAAAGTTTCAATCAAAGTACATGTGCATGTATTCTATTCAGCATTGATAAATTATATTATCTAGGCGTATATCAAAATAAATAGCGTAATAAAGATAACTAAAAATACGATATGCTCTGTGTATGCATGTTTATAAGAAATTCTATTTTTTTCAATTATCTGTCAAATCAAACTTCGAATTTTTGAAGAAATCATAATTTGTTCAGCCTGCTGCATGTAACATGTAGATCTGACGTTCTTGTATCTTAAATTTAATTATTTTTTCCTTTCACTCCATAGTTCCTAACTAAAATTGCTTTTTCTTTTCAGCAATCATTTCGACTGGAATATCAGTGAATACTAATATATGGTGTCAAAATATGTGCTTTCACGGATGGAGCATCTATACCATCACGGTACATACAGTCTTGTTTCTAACGTATAATCTCCAACGTAATCGACAGCACCGTAGAAGCTGCTGGAAGGACTTCATCGTGTGCGTCACATCTGCACCAAGATTCATGCCAAAAACTCATTGTGAATTTTTTTTGTGCCAGAAATTACTTTGAATTTCTTTAGTTTCTATCTTTCTATAATCAATTCCTTAGATGATTTCCATGATGTTTTAGAGCTGCAATACATCTGTTAGTTTATATCGCTAATTTACTTGACCAATAATAGTCTAGATTGATTTGCATATTTGGACTTGATTGTTATTCGATATTCGCCATCATGAGACTGCTATTTGTTTACTTTATCTCTATTGCCTAACTGTTCTGATCCTACGATATCACACATGCTTTTATCCACATAATTCTGTAATTATATATTCTGCATGTTTCTGACATTTTTTTACTGTCACGACACTGATTATATTATGTAGCATTTGTATTTTTCTCACCGAAAATTGCGTGGTCAGGCTAAAATTTTCAGCGTACATGTATACATGAGATTTCGTTGCATCTGTTAAATCAATAGACATGCGATTGTATTCATTTTGGAACAGGGTGTCAAGTTTATAAATTTCAAGTGAATTTCAGTGAAGTTTGTTTTATGTATTCGAATTTTGCAATTAAAGGGTTCTTATTTCTTTAGAGGGTTGTTTGTAAAGCAAGAGATAAATATTGAATGAATATAATGAGATCTTTGTCTGCAATAAATCTCAATGCGTAACCCGTCTATTGCTGAATAAAGATAGTGGTACACTGTAAATCGCTCAATACCAATCACATACGAAGGATGCATACCAAAGTATTTTTTTGGTATATTTCTGTATGATCTTGGTATATATTTGTATGCTTTTCGCATGTTATTTCAAGTGTGGTATGCTTTACATACTAAAGCCATACCAGCACAATGTTAAAAGAAAGCATCAATCATGTCCAAAGTATGTTGATTTAAGGCCTTTTGTCAATAAAGATCACACTAATGCTACTACTGCTTTGTAAGTAGTGAGAAAACGACATTTTATAGTCAAACTAACAATACTGAATTCGATTTTAATACATGTAAGTCCGAGGCATTTCATAAATAATCAATAAGTATTTGACCATCAACAATTATGCATTATGTAATTTTGGACCTAACCATATTATCAATTCAAAATAAAGACACATTATAATTCATGAACGCAAAAATAGTTATGTTTGAGATATATAAGTCAACATGGTTGCTAAAAAGTTATCGTTTTATTTAAATGATGTTTATCAATTTAGTTCAAGGAAATGATTGCCTAATTATGTAGTCCTGTGAATGCTATAAGACAAGTTGCAAAGATGACAATGCGGCTTTAATTCCCACAACAAATCTAATACTATCTAAATACCACACTTTCACAAAGAAATATTCACGGCTGGCGTATTTACTGGAAAAAAGTTATTTGTAAGTAGTATAACAGTATTTTTTTGCCATTATGATACATAAAGCTATTCATACGAAAGACATACGAAACACATAACCAATTTGCATCGGTTCTCGTATATAATAGATATCAAGTATTCGTATTTCAACGTAAAAACAGCCAAAATCAACTACCTGAGTTAGCATAGTTCGTTATCGTTTACATACGAATCACATACAGAAAGTAAATGAGCCATTCGTATGAAAAAACATACCAGATTTCTTTATATATACCAGAATCTCGTATCAAATGTTGGTTTCAAATTGTATGTAAACTTGGTATGTGTTTGTATGTAATTTTCGTATCCAGCGATTTACAGTGTATGCATTATCATAAGGGAAAAGTAGAATATGACATTGAAAAAATGTTTTAGGAGGTGAGAGGCTAGCCCTCTAAAAGGCGCATGCTTTAAGATTTTTTATTAGTTACGAATAGTGTCTTGCTTTAGGAGGTGATTCAGTTCGCTTTAGGAGGTGCTGGTTTACAGTGTAATACAAATTGAGCTAGCGAATTAGATTATCTGCAAAAAACCTATGCGCAGTTGCTTTGTCAGTGCAAAATATATTTTGCCATTTTGAGGGTATACGCATCAATAAGATTCTCAACAATCACATACGACTATAAGAATCTCGCTCGCATTTGAGCCAATTTCATATCAATATTCCGATCCCTGTGCATAGCTAAAACTATTTTTTTAAAAAAGTTTGTTTAGATTTCTATATCTGAAAGGATAGGCTATTGGATCTGCTTGCAATATTTTAGAGAGCGGGTAAAGCGTGATTTGTCAGTGTGTTTCATCTGGAGATGATTACACCTCTTCTTGTACTTTTAGGGAGATAGTATGCTAGCTCTGACAATGACGGGGCTGGTGAAGAGCGAATGCAGAGCGCTCAGCGTGGCTTGAGAGAGATGAGAGAGCTCCTATTGTTAAGTCTCGAATGAGACGAAGTTTGTGTGAAGGCGGATTGCACATTTCTCACGCAAAGATTACATATTTATGGGAATCGAGGATAAACAGGATCTGTTTACTTGTGGGAATCGAAAAAGGCACAGATTGATGTACAGGATTTGTTTACATGTGCGGATCGCAAAAAGCATTCTGTATTTATTGATGGGATGAATTTAATTACAGGACGAGCTTAGTTGTGGTAAACGTAACCTTTGAATGATGTCTGATTTATCTCTTGACATATCTTTCAAGACATATCATTACCTATTCTGTATTTTGTCAGCCATTATGTGTGGGACCCGCTCGTCTGGGTTTGAGTGTTCGGGTTAGGGGTACACTGTAAATCGCTGGATACGAAAATTACATACGAACATATACCAAAATCAAATACAATTTGAAACTAACATCCGATACGAGATTCTCGTATGCTTACAGATATCTGGTATGTTTTCATACGAAATCTCACTTACTTTCGTATGTGATTGGTATGTAGTGATACGAGCCATTCTATCTGTGATTGGCTGTTTTACACTGAAATACGAGCTGTTGGTATGTTTTATATACGAGACCCGATGCAAATTTATCCTCATTCGTATGGCTCTGGTATGTGTTTCGTATGTGCAGCTTTAAGTCACATCACAAAATATATATATATATATATATATATATATATATAATATATATATATATATATATTATAGTATATATATATATATATAGTATATAAATAATATATAATATATATATATATATATATATATATGTATCACATCCTGCTGTCAAATAACTTTTTTCGATAATACCAGTCGTGAATAATTTTTGATTGACTGAGTGATATTTAACTAGATTAGATTTATTGTGAATTTCATGCTCCACGAGTATGACGTCGCTGCTATCTGTTTAGCAACAGTAACAGGACGATTACTTAGTTCTATACTTTATGAACCAAGGTGATAAACATCTATTCGCTCAAACGATAATTTTCTTGCAATCATGCTGACTTATATATCTCAAACATAACTATTTTTGCGTTCATGATATATATATGTTTTTTATTCGGATTGATAAAATGCTTAATTTCAAAATTACATAATGCATAATTGTTGATGGTTGAATACTTATTGATTATTCATGAAATGCCTCAGACTTTCATGTATTAGAATCGAGTTCAGTATTGGAAGAAAGACTCTTGAATGTCATTATCTCACTACTTACAAAACAGTAGTAACATTAGTGTGATCTATATTGACAAAAGGCCTTAAATCAGCATACTTTGGACATGATTGATGCTTTCTTTTAGCATTGTTAATGGCTTTAGTATGCAAAGCATACCACATTTGAAATAACATGCGAAAAGCATACAAATAAATACCAAGAGAATGCAGTTGTAGAATTGCAATAATGTGCATGCATTTATGTGCACGAAAAGCATACAAATATATACCAAGAGAGTACAGAAATATACCAAAAAAATACTTTGGTATGCATCCTTCGTATGTGATTGGTATTGAGCGATTTACAGTGTAGAAACACAACTAGACGAGTACCTGCTGATGACTGACGGACTGTAGTATTACGTTTTATGTCCCTTAATTGGTAGTTGAAGTAGTGTTGAATGTATTGTAATTCAAATGAAGAAATGTTGGATTCCATGAAGTATTATAGGCGGATTAAGAAACTGGCGATAACAAATTCAAGTGAAGAAATAGTCTTTTCCATGTGTAGTCTCAGGTATAGTGTGTAGTTGGATTGCTTTCGGTGTAATAGAGTGTTATTGTTCTCGTAGTTCTACAGTGTAGTTCTATTGTTTACTTCCATTATCCACTCTCCACTTGTCCACTATTACCAGTATCCACTGTCCATTATCCACCATGTGTAATGTGTAGTCTCAGATGTTCAGTTTGTTCTGTTCTCAAATAGTCTTTGATGCTGGGTGGTCTTCGATGTCTGTGCTTTGAGTGATTTGTGATATCTTTGGTCTGTTGTCAGTGCGCTTGAGTTTGATATCCTGGTTTCCGTCGTCGGTTACGTTGTAAAATGTAATATGTAATGTAGAACTTGACTGTGATTGCTATCAACTGTGACTTTTAAACATTTCTTCTAACACCGTTATGAAATTCTACTACAAATTCGAAATACTTTCATGAGATGCTGTTATTTGTTTAAGCCATGAACCAGTTGGTAAGTTTTGCTGCATTTCGATAGTTTTGTAAATGATTGCATACCTTATTATATATGCTTTAATTTTTAGAAGCCCGTCTTCAAACGTGACAGCTATAAATCAAAGTGGCATTTCTAAGAAAATGACGCGTTTTCAAAGGCCATAAAATCAGAGATTTGTACACTCAGATATAGTGTAGCAATCATAGATCACCTGTAATCAGATAGTTTATAGTGTGACATCCGGCGCGACGATTCGCTTCGCTTTGCTTCGCTTCGCTCGCGCCGGATGTCACACTTTTGCGGGGGTTTTCAAAATTTTCAAAAAAATCAAAATTTCAAAAATTTAGGTAGATTTCTAAATTTCACGTGGCCGACCGAGGAGCGAAAATTTAATCTTGTTGTCTCAAATATCACGTGATGCCGATCTAAGAATTTTGAAAATTTAGGCAGACGAAAATTTAAGTTGCTCTCAAAATATCACGTAGTCTCAATATACCAGAAGATTGTATTCAAAATATTTATTCAAAATATTTTAATTCAAAATATTTCATTTAAAAAATGGAAGTAAGGAACAAAAGTGGGATGAATCAAAAAAAAAAACAAAAATAAAGGGAAGGAACCTCAAGAATATATACCTTCTGTTATCATATGAACGTAGCTTCTACTTTAATGGACATTGAACAAAATGAACATATGAAAAAAAATGAACAATAAGAAAAACACAAAGACTAGAGTTAGGTATATGAAAGATAAAGGAATCTCAATTATCTATTAAGATTAGAGCATTATAAAAAGTCTAAGAAAGAGATGGTCTAAAGTTAAGAATGTAACACAAGAGAATTGGCAGTTATTACTCCTTAACAATATAGTTTAGGTGCGTTTGAAACAATTGTTATATCTTTCAGGGAGTGTTTTTAGTCTTGAATTCCCCAAGTAGTTGCCTACAGCTTTAAACAGCGTACGGGTAAGTGCTTGTTTTTGCCCAAACTTCACCTTGTTACAATGTTAGATAAATCTTTAATAACTAAGAAACGAAAATCATTACAAAAAACTAATAGCATTTACATATTAAAGAAGTCCTGCATGATACAACTACATTACTACTTTCATAAGAGTATTTTGTGACTGGATAATGTTAGTACCGCTCTAGATTGATGATTGAAAAACTATTATGATCATAATAGCTAATGGAAGTAAATCAAATATCATTTCAATCCACAGCGACAGAAATAAAGTCTTTGATGAGTAAAAATAAAAAGGATAGGCAAAATTTCTAGTGATGCTAAAATTTCTAATGAAGAAAATGACAAAATTTTTTTTAGATGACGAGCCCTATAAAACTTTGTTAAGCCCGAAAATTTAAGCAAAACTTTACTTAAACAAAACTTTATAAACGCACGAAAACTTTATACCGAGAAAACTTTAAACGCGAAAAGATGCCCGACTCATCCCACTCCATACCTTTCCTAACCTCTTCAAATACAACAACAGCAATAATATAAAAATAATTTGATTCAGTAAAATGTTTTTGCTGGTTTTCAATGTTATCCACCAAATTTCAATATACGGTTAATTGTAACTTTAAAAAATTGGATTAAAATTATGTTGCCGGTGTCAATGTGAAAACGATAATAAGGTATGTATATATAAAAGTCTGAGTGTGTAATATAATAACAATGTAAATATAGGACAAGAAAAGAAGGAGTCTATGTGCTTGGTTTTAATGCTGCGATTTGTGCATTCTGTTTAGGGAGGGATATTTTGGCAGCATACCGAGCATGTTATATAGAATAACTGTGGGGGTGATATTAGATGAGTAAACCCTGGGACTGTTGTCGCGGGTTTTTGAGTTCGGGGTTTGTCTGGTGTTTACAATTTGGCAGTTCCGTGTTCTGTCTGACTGACTGCATCTTTTTCGGGGCGGATGGAATGTTGGTCGCTAGCGCGGCCTGGGTTGTGGTCCTTCTGGGGCTGGAGGGTCAGGGCTGGGCTACGTGGGCGACGGTTTGGGTAGTTGATTGTCGGTAGGTGGGGACGGCATGGAGGTTGGGGCGGGGCGGTAGTGTGCAGTGGGGGTCCCCCTTTCCAATTAACTGGGTATCGGGCGGTGCTCGTGGTCTAAGGGGTCTGTGATTGTGGGGGTGGGGGGAGCGGGTAAGTGCGGGGGAGAGGTCAGTGGGGGGGCGGGTATCGTAGTCCCCCACCCGGGGGATTACTAGTGTGCCGGTTACAGAGTCCTCATGTATGTAGGGGCGTCGGCGATAGCTGTTGGGGGGGGGTGGTAGCGGGGTATCGCGGGGTCGAATAGTTTGGTGGGATGCGGTTACTTGGTCGTGCAAGTCTTAGGGGCGCGTAGTGGTGTAGTGGGCTCGTCGAGGGGACGTGGAGGGTGTGGTGGGGGGGTATAAGTGTGAGAAGGGGGTGTGTCAGGTGCGGGCGGGTGCGGATGGCTCACGGACAGGGTGGAGGGTGGGGGGCTGGTGGAATGTGGGAAACGCGGGTCGACTGTGCGCGACCCTTCGGCGCCGGCGGAGCGGGGGTGCGGTACGGCGGGGGGGGCCGTAGAGTGGTCGAGCTTCGGGGGGGGTACGTTGTAGTTTGATCGGGATATGGTGCCTGCGGTGGACGGAAGGTGGGTCGAGGGGGGTACGTACCCACGGGTGGGGGCGTGGGGTCGTGTTCTTGGGATTATAGTGGGGAGTCCTTGTTAGCTCCGGGGTGGTAGATTGGAGTGTGGCCGGTGGCGCTCCGAATGCTTTATACTACTGGTAAAACGCTCGTGGCACGGGGGCCAGTCGTCGGGCGGGGCGGGGTTCCGCGCGTGGCGTGGGTAGACGTGTTGCAGGTAGTGTAGTCCAGAGCGGAGTTACGATGGCGAGTTTGTTGTTCCCCCCCACCCCCCCACCCCCCCCCCCCCCCCCCCCCCCCCCCCCCCCACACCTACCCCCCCCACCCCCCCCCCCACCCCCCCCCCACCCCAGTGGGTGGTTCGACCATCCAGGCCGGTGGGGATCGTGGGTGGTTCAGTGTGTAGTGTTGGTGAGTGGGAGGGGGTTAGTGTATCGGGTGGTGCTAGGTGTGCGAGGACTGTGATCGGCGGGGGGGTGATATCAGTTGTACTCGTGTATATAGGGGCCTGTCGGGGGCGAGTACGCTCGCGGTTGTAGTGGTTAGTTTGTTGCATTTATGTGTTTGTTGGTTTAGGCTTTTCTCCCGGCGGGGATGGTTCGTCTGGTTGGGTAGAATGGCGCAATGTGTTGGGGGACTAGTCGCGGTCAGTGCATTGTGGTAGCTGGGTCGGGGATTAGGGGAGAGACTAGCGGGCTGGCGTAACACGGCTCGGGGCGATACAAGGCGTGTACAGCGTGGTCGAGGCGGTCGGCTACGGTGAGGTGAGGGGCTGGGGGGGTCGAGGGCGCAGGGGGTGTTGAGGGTGTCGGTGTGAGGGGGCGGATAGGGGCGGCGCGGGGGGGGGGGTACAAGTGTATGCTGCTGAGGGTGTAATTGAGGTGTAGGGAGGGGACGCTGGGGTGTGGGTTATGGAAGGGTGAGTTTTATTTTGCCATATAACATATTCAATTTGATATTGGTCATTTTTGTATTTTCAGTGGTTATTCTATTTCTTGACTGCCTATGATTCGTTATTAGTTGTTGTTTCTGCGCTTTCGTTTATTTCTTTTATATTTTCTTTGTCCTTTCACTCTTATATATTGTTACTTCGTTTGTTATTTTGTTATTACTTAGTTTTATCGTTGTTATAGTAGTATTTTGTGTATCAGAGTTATTTTACGGTAATTTTTCTGTTCATTTATTTACTAGCAGATAGGTAATTTTGTAGGTTTTACTCAGTTTTCGGTCGCATCTTTTTCTATTAATTTGTATATACTCAGAGAGTTTTATTCTTGTCAATGTTTGGTTCTTGTTAGTTATCTTCTTTCGTTTACTTGGTTTCGTTTTTTTTTATTTGAATTCTTCGGATTTTTTATTGTTATTTTCTAGATTGTATTGCATCTCTATATTGCGTGTGAGTTTTTACTTAGATTTGTGTTAATTTTCTGTTCTTCTTTATCTACCATGTTGTATTTAAGTATTTCCTTATCTCTAGTTTTTTTAATCCCCCTATTATTCTATGGCTACACAGTCATTTTGGTAGTTTTTTTAACCTTAGTAAGTATGAGTAGGATTTTTTGCAATTTATGTAATTCTGCTTTATTATACCTCTGTTTAAAAAGGTACTTGGTACGCCAGACAGTGTTTTGGTTTATCTTTCTCGTGTGTTGTTAACTAGATGGAGGAATTTTTTTGTGTGTAGCTTTTGTATTGTCTGGATTGATGTATTTTGTTTTTACTTTTCTTATTCTATTAATTAGCTTTATTTGATTGATTTCTATTAGTATGTTTATTGCTATTATTTTATCTCATTTATCTTTTCAGAAATTGGCCCTATTTCATTGGTATCCTAGATTTTTTTGGGTTCTAGTTGAGGTAGTATATTTTTTTACATGGCTTGGTTGTCTGTAATGTTTTTTTTTTTTTTTATTTTTGGTCTTGTGCGTTGTTAGTTATTAGTCTTTTCGGTCTTGTCTGTTTTTGTTTCGGTGTAGTAGGCTGCTTCATAGGTTATTCTCCTTGCTTACTTTTTATCTTTCGTTACTGTTTTTGCCTTTTGATGTATTAGTTATTTTTGATATGGTTGATCGACGTTGTCCTTGGTTAGTAGCCCTTAGTGTTGTTGTTATTTTGCACCTGGGTTTTTTTCTATTGCGTGGTTTTATCCTAAGAATTTTTATTGGCATCGCTTACTGGTTGTTTTACATAGGTTTTCACTTTTCGTCTCTGTTTTTATTTGTATCGGCTTTATTATTTGTACGTTTCGTGTGGTGTTACGACTACTTTTCTACTTACTGTATTTTTTTTGATTCTTTCGTTTCTTTATTTTTTTTTTGTTCAGCGTTTAGTTTGGCTATTTTATGTGCTGGGGGGTGACTAGATCTTGGACTAGAGTGTTTGACTAGATCTTCTTGTTTTTTGACTATTTTATTTAGTACTTGATGTTTAGTTTTGCTTTTTTGTGTTCGTGTTATTTATTGGTTTTAGGGTTTTTTTTTGTACTCTATTCTAAGACTTTTATTGTATCTTGTTTGTTTGATCTATTATAAATTCTGGTTCTTGTTTTAATACTAGTGTACTATAGTTTTATTTTCTGTTAGTTTGTCTAACTTATTAGCTTTATGTTTTTTTTTGATTTTATTGTTATAACTTGTTTATTATATACCTATACTTTTTACTGAGTGTATTTATTATTTTGTTTTTTTAAGTATCTTTATGTATTTTTTTTTTGCTTCTTTTTGTTAAGATAGGGATTAGAGACTTACTAAGATTTTTTACTAGTGTTATTTATTTGTCTCCCATCTAATACGATTGCATAATTGCGGTGCTTTTGACTTGGATTCTTTAGATCTTTTTACATTGTTCTTTACTCGTCTTACCTACTAGATTTCTTTTATGTTCGTTTTAGCCTCGAGTTATCTCGGTAGTCGTTTTATTTCTTGATTACTCCTATTGGACTATTATAGAGGCTTATTAACTTAGGTCGTTACTTTTACATTAACTGTGGTTCTTGGTTTCTTTCGCTTGTTTTTCCTGGTGTTCTTTTGTGATATTCTTATTTTTGTTATTTTAGTCTGTTATGAGTATTGGTTTTTAGTTGGGGTGAATTGAGCATGTGTCTTTGCTTTTTATAGGGTCTTTATTGTTAGCTTTTTGGTTTGCTTTAGTTTATTAAGTATACTTGATATAGATCGTGTTTTTTATATCTTGTTGGAACTTACTGATTATAGTCGAAATTCCTCTTACTTAGACTACCCTTTGTTGACAACTATGAATTTTTTTGAATTTCTCTATCCCTGTGAAGTTTTTTTTTTTTAATTCTCTTATTGTTTTGAACTAGAGTCTATTTATAGTTGTGTTTGATATTTTTTGTTTTTTACTAAAGAGTATTTCTCTTATTGCATTGGTAGATTAGTTTTTGATTTTTGATGTATTTTGTAGTTAGGTTACTTTTTTTTTACTTGAATTCGTTCCTTTTAGTGGCTTTTATTTTTCTTGTTATTGTTTTTTTATTCTGTTTATTTCATGTGTTCGGGTGTCCCTGTGGTGTTTTGTGTATTCTTTTAAGTTTCTTAGTCTGTATCTGTAATGTTAGGTTCTTTTGACTTTCCTTTTATTTATTTTTTTGCTTACTGTGTTTGTTTTTTCTTACTTGCTGTTTGTGTTTTTAGTGAACGAAGGTGTTAGTTCCATGTGTATTTATCTTATATGTTTAGTTACTTTTCCGGAGTTTATCTGGATGTATCTTATAATGGCTTTAGTATTATTCCACTCTTACTATTATTTTGTTAATATTAGTTTATTTATTGTTAAATTTTTAGTTGTGGTTTTTCCGGCGTTTCTTTATATGTGTTTTGGTCCTTTTTGTCTTTTCATGTTTTATCTTTTTTTGCTGTGTTTTTGTATTTTTTTTTTATATTTAATTTTTTTTTACATGTGTGGTTTGTTGAAATTATTAATGGTTATTATGTTCTTTGACTTTTTTCTTTGGAGGAGGGACCTTTATGTTCTCTGTTTGTTAATCCCTATGATTTATTTGACTTGTGTTTTTGACTAGGAGGATTTTTGGCTCATCTATTTTTTTTTATGAAATAATTTGACTTGTATCTATTTCAACGTTCTTCCTCTTTATTCTTGGTTTTTTTTTTTACTAGAACGTTGAGTTTTTTTTTAACTTTGATGTTTTTCCTGGTATTTTTTGCGTTTTTTACTGAATTTTGTAAGTATAAATAGAAATGTTTTATCTTACCTTTATTTCGGAGATCTTCCTGTGTTTGGCTTGCGGGAGTGCTGGTTTTGTTTGCTTCTTTACTAGAGTTCTTTTATTGCGGAGTTGTCATTTTGGTCTTTCTTATTGTCTTTTAGTCTTTTTCTAATTTGTCGTGTGTTTTTTTGTTTTACTCATCGTTGTATCTGTTTACTCTAGATATTCCCCATTAACTTTTTACTCTTTGTTTTTTCTGTATCTCTTTCTTACTATATTTTTTTTTGCGGTTTACTGTTATCCTTTTTTTCATAGAACATGATTCTTTATTCTTTGGACTGTTATATTTTGGATTCTTAGGTGTATGGTGTTTTTCATAAGTTGATTTTGTACTTTCCGCGTTATGTCGTGTTAGTTCCATTATTCCTGTTCCTGATGTTTATAGTATTTTCTTTTATTGTTTCTTTTATTTACAGTTGTATTAGATGACTATGGGGATTACCTAAGAATCAAAACATATATATATAGTAAATTACCAAAATCTATGGCAATGTGAACCAATTCTATTCTCATTTATAGATGTGGAATAAACAATACCTTAGATTTTATCTGACTCGGACCACAAAAAGAGACCTTATTTACCACAACCTTCTTTCGAAGCGTATAATTGAGTTTTTCACCAGATAAATCGCCTTTTATTTAGATAGAAATTTTGTTAAAAATCTGTTTAAGAGGAGCAGATTTAAATAATTATGCCTGCTGTAGAATGAATCTACATAAAATGATAAATGCTATGTGTAAGACAGAGTTGGTGCAGGTTTTAAAATACCTCTTCTAGACGTGTATAAACACCGCAATTAGAAAAGAAATTTATTATCAAAACGGAGAGTTAAAAGTAGGGCAAAGCTTTTATCTGAAAAAAACAGAAAACTGAAACAACTCCGCCTATTTGCTTTACCAGATGCATTCACAAGATATTACTCTAAATAGATTAAATATTTTTAATATCTGCAATAAGAAGAAGGACATATAATTCTAGTTTCAATGAAATTCATGCCTATATATACTGAAAAAGACTGTTAGATAAAGAAGATTCATAAATGAAAGAGGATTATAAACAAGTGATAACCGCGGTATCTAGCTCTGATGTCTTTTATAGGGCATTCGTCCCCTGTAGCTACCCGTAGCTGAAATTTTGTTGTTTGTTTTTTAATTTTTTATAAAAAAAATATTTCAAAAAAAAAATTTTTATTTTAAAATTTTAACTAAAAAATGGTGCATCAGCAGATTTCTAGCACAAAATTAATAATATTCATCTTAGAATAATTTGACAGAGGAATTTTGGGATTCATCAAAATTTTAGTTACGTACGTTAGAAAATTATAACAACTACTTTCGATAACACTACTTAGTAATTTAGAACCCCAATTCTACATTTGGAACAAAATAAAAATTACTCAAATTGCATTGACTTAGTTTCTCGTACATTCCTAACACTATTCAAAACGCTATATCAAAGATGTGAATTGATCAATTTACGATATATCTACTGATAAAGGCATAATAACATGGAAAATACTACACTTTTCTTCCTGTAGTTCTTACGAAGTTGAAATCAATATCAAATGAAATTAAGTATGACATTTATGGTACTAATCATTATAAGATAAGAAACAATTACATTTGTGCAGTTGACCGGCAGTTAATAAATTGTTCTCTTACTTTAGCACGAAAATCATCCAACGTTGATTTTAATCCATGATAGATCATTGTACAAAGCTATTATTTTTTTTTGTTCTTTTATTCATAAATGGATTTAATAAAACAAACCTTATAGTCAAGGTATTAGCTTATCATTTTACGTGAAGAAGAATTCCAAAATAATAACTTGAAATCAAATTCAACATTGTATGTAACATTGGTGACATTATTGAAGGGAGAGATATATCAAATGGTAAATTATCTAAATTTAAATATTCAGTTTATCAGACTTATCTACGTGCTACCCAATTTGGCTTATAGATTAAATCGTATTCCACAAACATCTAATATCTTTTCCTGACATTACAAGAAAAAACTGTCATGATTAACTAACCATTGGCAATTAAGAATCACATGATGAAAAAGGTACAGAAAGTAAATTTGAGAGGTGAAGTAGATTTCCTTAGATTAGGTCGAAGAGATTATGATAGATTCTTTTGGTATCGGGAATGACGGTAATAAACTTTCACACGCGGAAGACTACGAGAAGTTTTAATTTTCTTACTCTTTAGAAACAATAAAATAAAAAAATAAAGATAATTTTTTTTATTAAAAAAATGATTTTTGTGAACTACCTCCATTAAATAAAAAAAAGCTTTCAAATTTAACTCATCATCCAAATTTGTATCTAATAAAAGTTTTTGTCAGTTTATTTGTGGAGAGTATCAGGATGCTGTCGAAAATACATATCTCTTATTTAAAATTTTTACAGACTACCAATTTTTTGGATATTATAACAATTCTTATAATTTATACAACAACAGCCCAGGAACAACCCGTCTATCAATTTTTAAAATAGTGCCGATTGAAAAATCTTAAAAAAACTGCAATCTGCTTCATTATTCAAAGAATAATGAAAATCTGGAAGATGAAGAAGGAAATAAGTTCGTGGTGTCCCTCTGAAGAAGCTCCAACCAAAAAATAAATCAGTTAGTAGATCTAATAAAAATAAGCACTATAAAAATACAACTTAATAGATGATAAGTTCGGTAATGATGCAAGATCCATAGTCAAACTAGATTAAAAACAATGAAACATTGTGTAAGTTTTAGGATTTGATGATTGTGTTAATGCATAGAAATGCATGTCAGTTCAGAGAAAAGAAATTATTTCACAATGTTGGGTAGACATAATAGACTGTAGTGCTATTTCTATTTAACACAAATAGTTAGTATATCATTGATGACGGAAAGTGCTTCTATCTAGAAAGAATGCAAATATTCTATTAATTATACTATTTGAAATAAATCGCCAAGAAACTATAAGTGATCTTGTTAAGAGACTTACGTGGTGTGATCCAAAAGTGTCCCACGGACTAACCTCTTGCATTGATAACCTGGTCGAATAACGAATTACTACTTACAGATGCTTAAATTTACGCCGCTCTTTATGGGCATGAGAAATGATGGTCGCCGAAAAATTTTACCGGTCAGTTTTCTAATTTTTAAAAACATATTTCTTACATTTTAACGATTGAATTTCTTGTATTGTTCTTGAATTGATCGAGATCCCGATATGTGTCTTATTTGTGTTCATTAGTTGAGATTGATTTTGATTTTGCTACCTTATTTGAACGGATATCTTTGCCGTGTATGAATATGTGCACGTCTTTTGTTAATTGCTTCATGTGTTACGATATCAATCAGTGAGCGAAGTTCAATTCAGCACGTCCTATTTCATTAAGAAATCCGTAGTCAACTGATTGGTTCTTTGTTCTATCAATATTTCACGCGATGGATTGTGACAAAGCGTGTCTTCAGTCGAAAGTATGACGCAGTGATTGATTAGATACGATACTCTCCTGTCATCCGCTGGCTCTTCGCCTTAATGGTGACTATTCTAAAAGGAATTAAGCCTGGCATATTGGGAAGCCAAAGCTCCCATCCGAGAAAACTATTGCTTATTTCTGGATAACGCTGAGTTTTGAAACGCGGAAGACAATCTTGTGTTGGGAGCAAGGCTTTTTCAACTGTTTGGTCTGGGCCGCCCCGCCCGAAGGAGATTCCGGAAGAGAAATTCGACCAGTCAAGTGCGATGAAGGAGTGTATTACATGCACACAGATAGGGATAACCATTTTCCGTGAGTTGTCAACGAGAGTTGCCGAATCAGTTATCACTCCTGTCATGTCATCATCGAGAAGACTTGGATATCGCAATAACTGGGACATTCACGTTTCGCCCTTCAATACCGAAGTTTTCTCGTCACCTGTACAGAAATGAAGGGGGGGCAGGAGATCAGACTTCTAGAGCGGCCACAGTCAATATTTTGGATCTCCTCGAAATTGCACGGAAGATCAGTTTCTGAAACTGCATCCGTTAACAGAGGACTGAAACACCCTTTAGTTTGTAGTCTGCCTTCAAAGTAACGCGAGAATCTTGCCAGAGTGCGCATGAAAAATTCAGCGCGTAGTCTGCCCTTTGAAAATGCGCATCCGGAACATCACATCGCGGTCGTTGTCATGTCTGACGTGTACTTTTGGAGACAGCTTCTGAGGGAATCAACTGGGTTGACTTTGCGGATAAAGGAATAGAACTCGTAAGAATCAATAGCGAATATAATTATTCCAATCTGTTATCCTGAAGCGAAAAAGAAAATAACTAAGAAAGCACACGAAAAAACCCCCCCCCCCCCCCCCCCCCCCCCCCCCCCCCCCCCCCCCCCCCCCCCCCCCCCCCCCCCCCCCCCCCCCCCCCCCCCCCCCCCCCCCCCCCCCCCCCCCCCCCCCCCCCCCCCCCCCCCCCCCCCCCCCCCCCCCAACCCCCCCCCCCCCCCCCCAAAAACCCCCCCATTCCACCTCTTACTTGCTTCATTGACAATCGCATCCGCATTCGACACTCGCAGGGAGGACAACTCAATGGCTCTTCTCTAACGATAGAAAGAACTTTGATTTCAAACTATTGAGCCCCTATCCGCCTTTAGTTCACCTAGACTTGGGCCGCAAGGTCTGAGTGACTTGCTATACTGTTTATGTGGTTACCTCAAAAATGCATTCTTCGTGCCCGAACTCATTTTGAATCGCCAGTTGAACTGCGGGAGATGCCAGTTGACTTGAGGTTTTTTTGATCTCTTTTGACACCGGAATTTTTTTCATAAGAGCCTTTTTGTGAATTGAGACTTCGTTGCAAAAAGTGAACGCAATGCTACACGGCTCTCATACATTGAAAAAGTTAAACTGTTTTCTGGAACAAACATTTGTTTTTTCCTTATAGTTTAATTATTAGTCAGCCAGTTATTAGTGATAGCTTAACTGTCAAGTTATTATCTAAATATATCTAATTCTAAATCGCCCTAGTAATTCCTATAGGAAAATCTTGAAATTCAGACAAAAATGTTTTAGAAAATTTTGAGAAAAATAGAAAACTGACCTGAAAAATTTCGGACAACCATATTTCTCATTGCCTTAAAAGACTAAATTTCCTACATTCATGAGTAGTATTCGTTTTATCTACTAGAGTTACTCTGCAAGTAGTTAAAATTAGTCCTGCCAGCAGGCCGACATTTCTGGATCACACCACGTATGTGTAAAGAGGAAATAAAGATGAATTTAAACAATCGTGTAACAATGCCTTTTCGAGTCAATAAATGATTTGGTATTTATCTACAATTAATATTGATAAAAAAATTAATATGATAATTTGAGTTATATGAAAATATTTTCGCAGGATTGTGACGAACGGACAATTGTGCATCCGCCGAACGGTGAGTTGGCACGAATAATTTTTTCTTCTATAAATTTTTTGTTAATAAAAATAAAAAAAAAATAGGTGTTGAATGCATTATATAGAGTAGAGCTAATTTGTACCAGTTTTTAAAAGATTTATCGTCAATCCTAGCAAGATCACTGGTAATTCCCCCCGAAGACAAATAATATAAAAAAGGCAATTTGAAATTAAAAGAAATGAATAGGAAAGTGAAAAACGGAGAAAATAGACAACTAATAATAATCGAAACAGATAATTATAAAAATTAAAGACTGATAGGAAGAAAGGGGGAAGCTAAGATTTCGTATTATACGATCATGAAATATACGTAAGCCGCCTCGTTACAAGATTATAAAACAAAACATGGGGGGATATTAAAACAGTTGCGTGCGTTAAAACAATAAGACTTCCACCTTTGTCGCTTTTAAGAAGTTTTCCGAGAGTATTCTTTTGGCGTCGTATAATAATTTATGGTGCAGTTTGGTTTAAAAAAGGGGGGAAAGAAGAACATTTTAACAGCACTATGAATTAGAAACATTACATCAATTACATATTCCCTTGTTTTTGTATATGCAAAAACGGAACCGAAGGGGTGTTCTTATGTAAAAATTCATTCTTTTTCCTCTTTTAAAAAAATATGACATCGTTGAAAGGGTCTCTCGCGACAAACCACTTACTAGGATTGATGAATTAATCTCAGAAACAAGTTGCCCTGAGTTTGATGCGCCAAATTAAACATAGTAAACGTTATTAGAGAAACAGAAAACGTACTAAGGCGTTAGTATTAGACCGCTAATACATAAAAAACAAGAAAAAGTGGAACAAAGAAATATTAGAATACTCCTATAATTACTGAATATCTTTTTACGATGATCAGAATTTAAGGATGAGCGTTGCGTGATGACTTCTTATGTTAAATTTATCTTTAATCCAAAATGATAATATACTAAATATGAAAAATGGTATATCTTTTTATTAAGGGTCACAGGTAAATGATATGCGGGAATGGAAACTTTTAGCAATTATGCGTTAAAAACATTATTAATGTCTTACTTGGAAAAGTTATTAATAAGATCAGGAAAATATAATTCAAAATTATTTTACGTAAACCTATCTATAATATAAAATCATTTGAAACATGAAGTTTTTTCAGAATCTGGAATGAGAAAGCAAATCCGATAGCCCCCCTCCCGTAGCTGAATTGCGATTTTTCACTATTGGGTAATATATTTTAAATGATGGATAGATTTTGCCGAATGTAAGTTAGTATTCAAAGATCGCCTTAGAGGTGGCGAGGTGTATTAATATGAAATATAGAATCAAACGAATATTTCAGGTGAATATTGTTATATCTACCTTCATGACGAGATTTTTAGTTTTATTAAATGTGTATAATGTTTTTACTGAGGTTTTTTTTAATGAAAGAACAAGGAGAAATGATGAGAAGAAATGTTTAATAATTTTTTATATAAAGAGAAAGCCACATCCAGAAACAGGAGTAATGTCAAACTGTAAATTTTCTCAATTCAATAAATATTTTGGAGACTAAGAATGTTGTTCAATATTATAGTCCTGCCAATCGTCAATTTTAAATCCTAAGAGGCAATTGAAACGTTTCTATAATTATGTTGTTTATTACAATTATTTTCACGCAGGTTCAACAATTGGTCCACTATTGTTTAATTAAATATAATCTCATAAATTAAAAGCTGATTTAGAGAAATTGAAAATAATTTCAAAACCCATATATATAAACAGTTACTGATGAAAATCTAACAACGCCTTGTCCATATAAAATCATAACAAAGAAAAAAAATTGACTATTAGGATTTCAACATATATTTGGGATCTCGAAACCTTTTCCCGAACTCCTAACTGGTTTCAACAGTCTCATCCTATTCCTTACGCTGTAGGAGCTATTAATTTTAATAGAATTATATATGTTATTGTTTACCGAAACAAAGATTGAAAGAATTTAGAAAACCACGTTTTGCCTAAGTGATATGATGTTAAAATTAAACGATTCAAAAGATGAAGATGAAATTAAAAAACTTAAAAAACAGATTAATGAGTATAATAATTTAACTGAATTAGAATTTAATTAAACTTCAAAATTGTGTGAAAATTATTTACGAGAACTGAGCGATGATGAATGTGTCGATCGGGGTAAAACCACAGAGGACGTATGTCCGATCCATCAATTTTTTAAAACTCTTGGAAAATTTAATTATTCTAGAGTAACTTTAATAGCTCACAACTTCATCAGGTTTTTTGATTCCTATTTTCCGATAAAAGCTAATTTTAAATTATCTAAACAGCCTCTTAAAAAACTTCAAGAGGAATATCTGACTGCTTCATTACAAAATCCTTATACAACTAGAATGTAGTTAGGTAGATATCATTCAAAAATATTTTAGATCGGCTTATCTCAAACAATATGAAAAAAGATTCAACCTTCAGGTAAATTAGCACATTCAAACTATTATAATGAAATGTAGTTATCAACATGTAAAAACAAGTCTTTCTAAATGGTGTGAGAATTTTAAAATTCCTACGAATGTGTGTAAATTAAATTATGAAATTGGAGACATAACACATGAAAATTATAAAGAAAAAGAAAATGAATGGAGACAATATTTAGTTAACGATATTCTTTCTTTAGCTTTTTGTATCTACAAAATATAATAACTGTTATGCAAGATTTAGTTGGTGAAGATTATAACTACTAATTTGACATCCTCTGACTTTAACATTTAACGGTTTGGATGAAAAGCGTACAAAATGACATCATAATAATATTCATATCTCATATCGATTTATGGGCTAAGCAAAGTATTATATTAGAAATCTGTTAAAGGTGGAAGAGTTTCACCTCCGACAGAATATAAGAAAAATACATATCGCCATTTTGTAGCATACTTGTTACCAATATTAAAACAGTATTTACCTGGTCGCTACGCTGGTGGGGTTTTGTCCCTCAAGCTGGAAATAATTTAACTAGATTTAATGAAACAGTATCGAGATTTAGCGAGGATAAAACTTGAAATTTGTAAGAAAAATTTCAATATCAACTACTTTGAACAAAAAAATGAATTTCTAATGGCTTTTGATGCACATCTTTATATCCATCAGCTATGTATGATGAAAATTCAGAATACCCTAAAGCATGGGAATCAGCATAAGAAAATTTCGTCAAGAAGAAGAGCGGCCGGAAAATAGATTATATAAATTTAATACTCAAACATTTAGACCTAAAACTGGAATATTCTCTGTGTGTTTCAAATTATCCGAATGATATGTTTTTCAACCAAGTTCCTATTAAAGATAAAGTTAAAAATCAAAATAATAATTCCTCATGTAAAAGTAATCAGCGTTCTAGAAATGGTATATGTTATGATGTATTAACCTATATGTTGCACATACAAGAAATTGTTAGATGTGGGGGGAAAATCTTACATATTATACATGCATGGTATAATTTATGAAAAAAATTATCAAGTTTACACCATTTCGAAATTATATTGAAAAACTTTTTAATTTGAGAAAAAGATATAAAACAGAAGGAAATACTGTAGGTGATGAGTTAATTAAATTATTGATGAATTCGCTATATGGCAAAACTGTGCAAAAAAGATATAACCACTAAATATCATTTATGGAATGAGAATACATTGAGAAAAAATTTCACTCAAGAAGTAAAAGATTATGAAAAATTAAATGGACTGACAATATTTAGCTAGAAAGCTAGAAATGGAAGATGATGAATTTCTCAAAACTATATTGTAAAAGATGGGAAGACTGTCATTCATTGCCATCACACTTAGGTTCTTTCATTCCTTTCTCACTCTAGAAGAATCTATGAATTAACTTTATTTAGAAATTATGGTTTCAAAGAGAAAAATACATTTATTATACAGATACTGATTCATATATCATTTCCAATGAGCTGCTCTTAATAAATTAGACGCGGCTGCGAATCTGGATATGTTGGAGGAGAATTGTCAGGTCAACGGGAAAAAATGAGTGGTTATGGAAATGGTGTTGCCCGAATTATTTTTGCAAATGTTATTGCACGCTAAAGTAAAAATACTGTTATTATGTAGATGAGCAAGGGAGACTTAGTGAATAAGAAAAACATTCAAAGGTTATTCACAAGATAAAGTAAAAGTTAGACAGATTTTCTAAAATTATATTCGGGGTGAGGAAAAAAATTACTCGAACTACAGTTAATAAACCATGGAAAAGATACTTTAGAATAACTGGAATTAGTAATTCATTCCTGATAAAAATAATAATACTGAAGAAAAAAAATTTTCTGGTCAAATAAATATTCTTAAACGTCAAGCAACCCCTGATGAAAATGAAATTATGTTACCTCTATAACGGCAGAAGATATTCATAGCTTGAAATATTTCAAACAATACATCTGGTAGTGACAGAGTAATTTAAGTGATGATGATGACACCGTAGGGAATAATAATTTTTTATAATTCTTTTTATAAACATCTAAAAAAATTTATAAAGCATCTAAAAAAATTTATAACATCTAAAAACTTATTCCATCTAAAAAATTTATAACATCTAAAAACTTATTACATCTAAAAACTTATTACATCTAAAAATTTTATTACATATGAAAATATATTTATCGAATATTTTGGTATTTTCTATTAAGTTTTATCTTATTAAGTTTTATCTTATTAAGTTTCATCATATAATGTTTTATCTTATTAAGTTTCATCATATAATGTTTTATCAAAAGATAATTTAAATTTTTTTTCACTAACTATTGATTCATCATCATCATCATCATAAATTGTTTCTTCATCATCATCATAAATTGTTTCTTCATCATCATAAATTACACTTTTTGGTATAGGATGCCCTTCCATGATAGGATACCATTCTCTTATTGGAATATCTAACTCTAAATTACATCTTTTATCTGATAATAATATAATAGAGAAAAATATTGGTCTTTGATCTCTTTTGGAAAATTTAATAACACCACCATAATCTGAATCACTTTTAGTTTTTATTAAAGATGACAAAATTTTAAATTGATTAGATGTAAATCCTAATTTAAATTTTGTAGACCCGACACATAGTTGTCTAACAGTATCTTCAACTATACCATCATTATTATTTTCAATTGTAAGAAAATGAAATTTAGATAAATTTTTATAATTACTAATATTTTTATAATCTTGTGTGTTTTACCATTTACACTTTTTCAGATGCTACAGAATCATTTCATTATTATATCTATATTATTATCATTATTATCATAAGATTCTTTAAGATCGGGCAAAGCCCTAGAACCTTCGGTTCGTTTATTATGATTATGGTCATTGTTAATAGTATAAGGTGTTGTCCACATATAAATTTTCTCTTGTTGAGCTAAAAAAAAAAAATAAAAACCATTTATATAAGATTTTAACAAATTAATATTTAAGTTTGAATATAATCCTATATAAGTATCATCATCATATCTTTGGGGCATTTCTAATGTTTCTTGTTTATAAATTGTGTCTCTATAATAAACTTGACATAATAATTCTTCATTATGTTTTTTACTCTCTATGTGAATGTTATATGATTTTGTCGTCAACAAATAATCTAATTTTTTCTTTCGAAAAAGATTTTAATTTTTTAACTAATTCTTTAATATTAATATAATTAATAATTTTAGTTTCTATCCAATCAGTATTACTAATTGGTAACACTGCTCTAATAAATCCATAAACATTATTATGACCTATTATAACCATATTTTCTTTATTTAATTCCACATAAGCTACATCATTATATTTACTAACAATCTCCATAAATTTAATAAATGGATCACCTGGAAAAATACAATAATTGGTTTCTATAGAAGGTAAACCTTTAGTCTGTTCTCTAAATATTTCGGATTGTAATTGAAATAAAATATTAACATCTATACATGGATTTGTAATAGTATTATTATTATTATTATCAAAACATTTATTTTTCAAATCCCGTTGATCTCGTCGAATAAGAAGAACAGGATGATGCGGACGAATATAATTTTTTTAAATTTGGGGTTTCCATTTTTTTATTTTTATTAGAAAAAATTTTATTTTTTTATTTTTATTAGAAAAAATTTTATTTTTTTATTTTTATTAGAAAAAATTTTATTTTTTTATTGTTAAAAAATGATGTTACCAAATGTTGGTGGAGGTGAATATATCCCGAATAATCGTGAATTAGAAATAGAAATAGAAAATTATATCATGAAAACTGGAGACGTTTTATCTGGTCCATTGCATCTTTCTATTCTTCCGCAACAAAATACAGAGTTAACAAATAAACAATATGTTGATACACAAATCAATGATTTAAAGGAAAAATATATAAACGATGTTTTGGTTCCACTGATGAATGAATTGAAGTTGCTTAAACTTAATGACAAAATCATTAAACGAAAAATTATTAAAACTTGATAAAAAGGATAGAGAGCTAGAAGCAGATATAGCAAAACTTTTTAAAAAGATTTCTGAACAATCAAAAATTTTAATATTACTTTCTTTAAATTTAAAATCTGCTGTAATTAAAAATAAACATCAGATAAAATTATTGAAAGAACAATTAGAAGATGAAATAGAAAATCTACCTGAAAGAATTAAAAAAAATTTAAAGCAGTTACAAACTACATTCCTAAAAAGTGTTGATGAATTGAGTTCTAAAATTACTCAACAAATGAAAAAGATGAATAGAATAATAAATGAAGTAAACTCACTTAATCAAAAAGTTGATAAAATGAAAACTCTTAAAATCAATTTAGAAAATGAAATTAAAGAAAAATTTACAAGAAAACTCTAAAGAAAATAAAGAACAGTTAGATGCTGTTAAAAGACAATTAGATGTTCTTAAAATTAAGTTAAATGCTCTTAAAACGGCGTTGAAGATTAATCAGCAGAAAATGCAAGTTAATAGAAGTGAAATTAAAGTACATCACACGCTGCTTGACGCAATAGATAAAGTGCAACAGGCAATTAATAAAGTTATCTCGAAGTTGTTGTCCATTCACAAACGTAAATCTTAAACGGACCAAAGGTCTCAGGTTACTAACCAATCGGAGCGAAGCTCTCGAGGCTTTAGCCGAACGTAAGATATTTTTCCCAAAAGTCAAATTTAATCCTAAAAAATGCCTATAATTTATAAACACAATCTTAAACATTTTGCATCAAATAATAAAATTGCTCATGAACCATCTATGAACCAGTGTACCATTATCATAGTGTAGAAACTGTCGGAACACAAAAGTTCCTAGTGAGGGGGGGTCTTGAGCACCGCAGGTGCCCGTCCAAAAAGAAGGAGATGGCATCTTTTCTGGTATTGGTAGTATCGTTAACTTGATAAAAATAATAAAGATTTGATTACATCTGCCGCAAAGGAGCAGCTGCTATAGGTAGTACAGCTAGTGCAATATCAAATGCTGTTAAGTCTCAAAACGAATTAAAACAACTAGAAGCTATTCGTAAACTTAGGAATGATTCTGAAGAACTAAAAAAATTAAAAAAACTTTCAGATGAAACAAAAATTAAAATTGCTAACATAGCTGTATTTTGTGAGGTGAAACCTTGAGGAGCGGAGCTCCGTCTAATAGTAAAACATAATGAAAAAACAATTGAAGAAATAAGAGGCGTAATTGTTAATCGGTCTACGCAAAATTCTAAAATTATATATTTTAGTAAAAATTTTTTTCTATCTGTGGAGACAAAAACAAAATAAAAAAGTCCAAATTATTTTTTTATAAAAATGTCTTCGCTTATCGAAAATAAATTTAGATTAGACGATCCTCCGACTTCGTCAGTTACAATAAAAAAAGTGACTCACATACATAATAAGAATCTGCCTATTGATATTCCCGGAATCTTCCAGTAATACGAGTAAACACTGAGAGGTGATTTAATTTTTGAAGTTGATAATCAGCAGAGCTATTTATATGTTACCTCGATTCATTCTTTAACACTGTGAATATTCTTTATATAGTGATGCTAATTTTATCAACACCATTACCAGATACCGATAATATTTACACTAATGAAAATAATTTTTTCCAAGATTATTTACACAAATGCGTTTAGATGTTGCAACTCAATAATAATAGAAACAATAAGTGATTCTCCCAGTGTAATTGATACAATGCTTAGATTGTAACAATTGGTGAAATAATAAAAAGTAATGAAATCGAAGGTTGGTTTCCTGATACTAATGATGGATAATAATTATTGATGATTTAACTACACGCTGGAACAGATGCAGCATGAATTGCGAAAGATGTTAGAAAATATTGCAAAACATTTAAATAAAACAAATAATGATGCCAATATAAAGAAAGACGAGGATGGTATTAACAAGAAAAGTAAACAAGACAGTAAATGTCTATTGTCTCCATTATTCGGCATATTTAGATTATGAGACAAAATATCATATCAATTTAAATTTAAATTAATAATTCATCGTACAGCAAATAATGAATTAATCTTTTTTGGTAAGACCTGGGAAAAAAAGCATATTTAAAATTGATAGACTTGAATGGTGGATTACGCCATATTACTCCTAGTTTAGATGGTTGCAAACAGCTATTGCAAAAAGATTCCAAAATACGAACAAATACCAATTCCAGTAAATTTTCTAAAGCGTACGGCTGCCTAGTTCAGTAACTTTTTCGAACCTCCTAAACAAAGATTTAACTGGCATTTTTACCTAGGAACTGCGAATACCCCAAGATATTTATTACTAACCATTTCAAAGAAATAATTCTCCCAAGTTTTGATAAGAACAATAATATTTTTCATATTGAATACAATTCGAAGTTTACAAGTTTCATTAGAATCAAACTCGATATCCAATTGATCCATTAAGATTCGATGATACCAATAATCAATTTATGGAAGGATATGATTCTTATAGAAATCTTTGTACAGAATTTGGAGTTGAACCACAATTAACTCCTGGAGATTGGAGACATTTATATCCAAATTTTCTGTTTCGATTTAAGTCAGCACACACCTGAAGATATTATTAAAAAATGGTTGTGATGTAAACAATTAATATTGAAAAAAAGATTCCACAACTTCATTGATGGCTTAATTATCGTGCAGTTTATTGAATTGCTAGAAGATGCTAAAATATCTCTGATTGAAATTCTTTAATGGAAAGATGACGTAAGGATCAGGCTAAAGCCAGAGGAGACTTTGCGCCCATCCGATAAGTTAATTAAAATTTTTTCATAACAAGAATAGATTAAAATGTTTTGCCCTTTAACTTAAAAATTCTTAACTTAAAAAATTTTTGTCCATAACTAGAATAGATTACAAAAAATTCTTAACTTAAAATTTTTTCAATAACTAGAATAGATTAAGTTTTTGATAACTTTAAAATTTTTTTATTAAAAATGTCGCAAGCGAAAAGTAATATTAAATAATAAAACTGTTGAATTAAAATTACGGTAATATTGTTGACAAAAATACCCCTAAAACATATTACGATTAACAAAAAAAAGTATTACATAACGCCGTAAACCAATTGATAGAGATATATTCAATTTACAAGAAGCCAAAAGAATGGCGTTGGTATTCTCCCATTAATTCCACTAATAATTAGGAGGCCATAGCTGCAGCAGGAAGTGTTGCCAGGTGGGACAGCTGGTATTGCCTCCAAGCCCAGTAAATAAAAATAAATCAGAGAATTGGCCAGCATTAGAAGAACAAAAACGTCATAAACAGAGAGTTAGAGAAGTTGCTAGGGGCTGAATGGGAGTAGTAGATAATTTTATTAGTAAATTAAAATTAGTTGATGAAGGAAAACGAGTTCTTAAAAATATTCTCCACAATGTTGATGATTTAATTGAAATTAAAGAAACTAAAGATGGTTCTGGAATATATCTAAGTCCTAGTATGATTCGGAAATAACCTCAGGACCTTTAGGTCCATAAGGTAATAAACATTTATTTTATCTTGATTTAAAAGTTTTTTATCTTTAAAAATGAATTCCACAAAGATTTCCGAAAATTTAATTAAATTAAAAATTTCTAATTTAAGATTTATTGAATTATCTATTAAACAAAAATAAAAATTTCACATTGTCAGCATATTGGAAGGCTGACAAGAACAAAGTTCCATACCACTTCGGTGGGGTTATATACAAAAAACATTTAGAAAACTTTTCCTGGTTAAATTTTTATTTGGAGTAAATATTCGAAAGAAAAACATCTTCCTGGTCATTCATATACTGGTCCAAGGGAACTCAGATTAGATTATAAGACTAGATGAGAATAATAATCCGAAACCAGGTGAAGAACCGATAAATAGAGTAAATGTGTGCCGCAGCTTACAGGCATGATTTAGCTTATCGAAATCAATGATCTAAGTTCTCGACATGCAGCTGCATAAGAAGATGATTCAAGAATTAGATAGTATTCAGAATCCTACATTTAGAGAAAAAATTGAAAAGGATGTTTGTTAAGAAAGTCTTTACAAGCTAAAATGTTATTCGGTCAAGGTTTAAATGAAAATCATAATTTCTGGAACGTTTATGCATCTGAAATTCATAAAGAATTATAGAAAAGCCTAAATATTTATTAAAAGTAAAAAGTATTTAATAAAGATGATATTTGGAGTGCTGATGCTTATTCATATGCCGAATGAAAGGGATCTACAAATCTGCCAAGTTGACAGTTTTATTTAGATTTATAATACACGATATGCTTGGGTAAAACCTTTAAAAAATAAAAGTGGTCTATCAGTTAAATATGCGTTTGAAGAAATCTTTAAGAAAGTAATAGAAAGACCAAGGAAAATTGTTTGTTGATAAATGAGGCGTCTGCAGAATTTTATAACAGAAATGTTCAGCCATCTACATTTGAAAACTGTTTATTCAACTGAAAAACGCAGGAAAAGCTATAGTGGATAGAAAGATTCAATCGGCACGTTGAAAAATATAATTTTCAAAAAATTTAATCTCACACGAAGGAAATCAGAAATGTCGTTTAAAAATATTACCAGCGAATAGTGTAGAGCAGAGCTACAATAATAAAGTTCATTCAGGTATTGAAGAAACCCCAAAAGAATGCTTCTGACGACCCTGATTAATACGAAACGAAATATTCGAGAATAATTATTCGAATGATGAGTAAATCCGAATTTGCAGAAAACTTAAGCCGAAATTTAAAATTAAGGGAGATAGAGTTAGAATAATTTTTAAATATAAGATAACAAATTTGACAAAAGGCTTTCTTTGTTGGCTATTGCGACTAAAATTGACAAAAAAATATTTGAAGTTTGCAAAATTAATCAAAGTTTAATCCGAGTATTACTTTATGAAATTAAAGATTTAGATAATGAAGGATATCAAGGAGAGCCGTTTTTTATCAAAATGAATTACAGAAAACAGAAGTCTTTAACCTTTAGTGGCGCCTCTTTTACCTGAGCCTTCGCTTGAGTTATAGATTGTTTTAACTCTAACATAATATCTAGAAAATGGTACTCCTTTTTGTAATTTAAATAAAACATTAAAGACATAAATTGTCCACAATGAAAAGTTTGTTTCCCCGGTTTTTGAATTTGAAACGCTTATTCTATGTATGTTCCCGTTCCAAGATAATTCTTTTACTTCATTTGTAGGTGGAAGCCCGTATGAGTCAAAATAATAATTATCATTCCGTTTTACTAAAGATTACCTGCTGACCAATGCTACGTCGTTTTGGTCTTCTGAACAGTGTTGGAAGATTCTGTTATGAAATTTACAGTTAATTGATGGAACTTTGTTCCGGGAAACTGAAGGTTCCTGATGGCCTATTTTTTTAGGAATTGTAATTCGTTTCTTTTCTCACTATTAAGACATGAGATAGAATTCTTTATTCCTAATTGATTAGGCAATCTTAATTTAAATCGAAATTCGTTGCTTGTCTGTGCTTCCATATAATTTCAAAAACTCATTTATGTTGCTCATTTTATAATAAAAAAATTTTTTTCTTAAGGCGACCCCTAGAAGTCAGAATGGGGAGGGGGGGTATTGATTTAAAAACTAGTTCTCTAATGATTGTCTTTCCTTACTAACTTAGTCAGAAGGGGCGGTTATTGATTTAAAACATTTTTATAATGATGACTTTCCTTACTACTGCGGGGGTGGGGGGTATTGATTTAAAACTAGGTACATCTAATGATCGTCTTTCTGTTACTACTTAGTCAGAAGGGGGTATTGATTTAAAACATTTTTATAATGATAGACTTTCCTTACTAACTGGGGGGGGTATTGATTTAAAACTGGTCTCTAATGATGTCTAATTCTATTACTACTTAGCGCAGAAGGTGAGGGGGTTATTGATTTAAAACTGTTCACACAATGAATGACTTTGTCCTTGCTACTTAGTCCAGAAGCGGAGGGTTGGGTATTGAATTTTAAAACTTGTTCTCTAATGATGTCTTTCTTACTACTTATTCGATTTTGCTGGAAATGATTTAATTTAATCTAAATTAAAACGTTACATTGGCTTCCATTTTATTTTCTGTATGAACTCTTTAGTTAAGCAGAATGATTGAATTGTTTTAATCATGTATTAAGACATTAGCAACATCTATGTTACCAAATTTCCTCTCATACAAACGATGAAAGCCTGCTTTCAGCAAGTTTAAGCCTATTCAGTATGTGAGAGAATTCTTTTGTTATCCCCCATACCCGCATGAATCTCAACTTTTCACTTGCCAACACAGGCTGCTGCCATTATTACCATCCACGTATATTACTAGCGTGTATTCATATTTGTGCCCGAGCGTCTAACGAAGACTGTGACTTTGCTTACCGAATCATTTCTGCTGAGACCTTTAAATCCTATTTTGGGTCAATTTCATTCAGCCCGACTTATATGACTTTCAACAATTTTATTTTTATCATAATTAATTCAACCAACATATTAATTTCGAACGAAAATATTGGCACGTTCAAAAAAAACAACAAAACTAGAAAAACAAGCATCAGCCTTTTGCCGATTTGCAAAAGAAAAAAAACAAATTTCGAGGACACTTATTTGTGAACGCAAGTATCAACGGAAAACCGTGTAATTTGAGAATGCCTAAACCAGAATTTCAGGAGAAAGTATCTTAAACCAAGAGGTAGGAAAAACGACATCCACCGCATCAAAAAAAACATTCAAAACATTCAGGAGAATTGTTTAGTGATAAATCGATTTCGAGGACACATATTGCAAGGATAAACGCCATCAATATCAGTTCAAAACAAACAAAAAACGATAATTTTGAAGAAGTAATTCAAAGCACTTTTCTTTTTTTTACCCCCCCCCCCCCCCCCCCCCCTTTTACACCCCCCCCCCCCCCCCCCCCCCCCCCCCCCCCCCCACCCCCTAGAAGCATTCTTGGCATCCAGAAGATGCTAACTAATTATTAAATGACCACATTTATAAAGTAAGAGAAGAAGACATTTTCCGTAGCGTCATGAACAATAACTGTGAAGTTATCGTTTGGCCTTTTTAAAAACAAGGAGAACAGAGTGTCTGATCTCGCCCACAATCCGGGCGAAGTGGCCAATGTTTGTAAACAATTAGGTCTATTCGAGATAGGGCTTATTAAGCATCTTTTTAAAAGAAATTATTTATAAATAAACTATTATTGTACCGCATTTCCGTTTATATTTTAAGAAACATCGACGGAATCTCTATATCATTTTTTCAAAAGGGAAACTCATTTATCGCTATATTATTGACTCGTATCTTCTGCCCATGCGTGAGACTCCTGCCCAACCCTTTGATCAAATTTTTATTAAAAAAACTCATTCAATTTAAAAACGGTATAAGGCAACTCTTAACTCCCAATAAAGATAAATAAGTACTACAGACCCATTCCATTTCTCTATTTGAAATATTACACTCGACGAAACAATTGTATCATGATCATACATGTATCCATGGCATATTACATTTTCATAGTCAACAACAAATATTTTAATTTCGTTAGCTAAACCATGCCTACTTGTTCTCATTTGGTATTTATTAGTACTAATGTCACTGCCTTCCCCTTATTTTAAATTACCTCATACAGAAACAATTTTGTATCATGCGCCATAATAACAATTTTCTAGAGTCAAAAACATATTTTCATAATTTCGTTTGTAATACCATGCACACTCTAGTCCTCATTTGGTTTAAAATAGTTACTGATGAGCCTTAGCTTATTTTTAACCCACTCATACCACAGAACACAATACTCTGTATCATGGCATAATACATTTTTGATGTAACATATTATTTTATATTCATTAGTACAACCATCGCCTATCTTTGTTACATTAGTACGTTGTCTGTGATGCTGAATAAAATATTTCAAAGATGCGAATGTGTTTTCATTTTGTATCCGAGTGTTTAAAAGCAGTAGCCAACTACTGGAATTGTAAAACTGGCCAGACTGAAATGACAATTGTTAAAGCATTAGTCCATTACTTCATCCTCTTCTTAATTGTTTTAGGTAATGCCTGCTTGAATCTTTAATACTATAATTGAGATTTCCTTTCCTATCTTTCACTATACCTAACTTCTTATCATTGTGTTTGTTCTTTGTTCATTTTTTCAATGCTTCATTTTTTCAAATGTCCATGTAAAGTTTATCTAAGTTAGGAAACTAATATACATCACTGATTTCATTATTCGATAAAACGAGATGGATATATTCTTGAGAGTATCCTTCCATTTTTGTGTTCATCCACCTTTTTGTTTCACTTCCTTTTTTAAATGAATATTTTGAATAAATATTTTTCTGAATAATATTTTGAATACAAATCTTTCTGGTTATAATTTGGTGAGAACTCTAATATATACGGTGAGATATTTTAGAGAGACAAAAACTTAAATTTTCGTCGGTCCACTGCCCCTTAAATTTTTCAAAATTCTCCTTAGACCCTAAACGGTGGATATTTTGTTTTGAGACAAACTTAAATTTTCCGCCCTTCGGCCACGTGAAATTTGAACTATACCATAAATTTTTGAAATTTTGATTCTTTTTTTTTTTTTTTGTTTTGAAGAATTTTTGAAAAAACCCCGCAACAAAAGTGTGACAAAATCAATCCCGGCGCGAGCCGAAGCCGAAGCCAAAGCGTAAGCGAGAGCGGTCCGCCGATGTCACACAATAAACTA
>CAJQUW010002854.1:0-200025 GCA_907163375.1 Prostheceraeus crozeri
TAGAAAGTAATATTAAAATTTTTGATTGTTCAGAAATCTTTTTAAAAAGTTTTGCTATATCTGCTTCTAGCTCTCTATCCTTTTTATCAAGTTTTAATAATTTTTCGTTTAATGATTTGTCATTAAGTTTTAGCAACTTTAATTCATTCATCAGTGGAACCAAAACATCGTTTATATATTTTTCTTTTAAGTCATTGATTTGTGTATCAACATATTGTTTATTTGTTATCTCTGTATTTTGTTGCGGAAGAATAGAAAGATGCAATGGACCAGATAAAACGTCTCCAGTTTTCATGATATAATTTTCTATTTCTATTTCTAAGTCACGATTATTCGGGATATATGCACCTCCACCAACATTTGGTAACATCATTTTTAAACAATAAAAAAGTAATTTTTTTATATAATGAGAAAAAAAATAAAATTTTTTCTAATAAAAATAAAAAAATGGAAAAAGCAAATTTAAAAAAATTATATTCGTCCGCATCATCCTGTTCTTCTTATTCGACGAGATCAACGGGATTTGAAAATAAATGTTTTGATAATAATAATAATAATCCATGTATAGATGTTAATATTTTATTTGAATTACAAGCCGAAATATTTAGAGAACAGACTAAAGGTTTACCTTCTATAGAAACTAACTATCGTATTTTCCCAGGAGATCCATTTATTAAATTTATGGAGATTGTAAGTAAGTATAATGATGTGGCTTATGTAGAATTAAATAAAGAAAATATGGTTATAATAGGTCATAATAACGTTTATGGTTTTATTAGAGCAGCATTACCAATTAGTAATACTGATTGAATAGAAACTAAAATTATTAATTATATCAATATTAAAAAATTAGTTAAAAAATTAAAATCCTTTTCAAAGGAAAAAATAAGATTATTTGTTGATGAACAAAACCAATATAATATTCATATAGAGAGTAAAAAACATAACGAAGAATTATTATGTCAAGTATATTATAGAGATACAATTTATAAACAAGAAACATTAGAAATGCCGCAAAGATATGATGATGATACTTATATAGGATTATATTCAAATTTAAATATTAATTTATTAAAATCTTATATAAATGGTTTAGCTCAACAAGAGAAAATTTATATGTGGACAACACCTTATACTATTAACAATGACCATAATCATAATCATAATAAACGAACCGAAGGTTCTGGCTTTGCACGATCTTAAAGAATCTTATAATAATAATAATGATAATAATATAGATAATGATAATATAAATGATGATTCTGAAACATCTGAAAAAGGTGTAAATGGTAAAAAAGATTATAAAAATATTAGTAATTATAAAAATTTAAGTGAAGAAAAATTTATATCTCATACTGATGTACATGATAATAACACTACATATAATCAAAATTTATCTAAATTTCATTTTCTTACAATTGAAAATAATAATGATGGTACAGTTGAAGATACTGTTAGACAACTATGTGTCGGGTCTACAAAATTTAAATTAGGATTTACATCTAATCAATTTAAAATTTTATCATCTTTAATAAAAACTAAAAGTGATTCAGATTATGGTGGTGTTATTAAATTTTCCAAAAGAGATCAAAGACCAATATTTTTCTCTATTATATTATTATCAAATAATAAATATAATTTGGAATTAGATATTCCTATCAGGGAATGGTATCCTATCAGGGAATGGCATCCTATACCAAAAAGTGTAATTTATGATGTTGAAGAATCAATATATAATGATGATGAAGAATCAATTGATGATGATGATGAAGAATCAATAGTTAGTGAAAATAAATTTAAATTATCTTTTGATAAAACGTTATATGGTAAAACTTAATATGATAAAACTTAATATGATAAAGAAAATAAAATAACTTAAGAACGTGAAATGTATGATAATATATGATAACTCTCAAGTCCTTGATATTACAATGTTTATATCGAAAATTAAAACACAATTTTTTTCTTTAAAAAATAAAAAAATGGAAAATACCAAGTTTTATTGTGTCTTATGTAAAAAAAAGTTGCAAACAAAAAGAAGTTATCAATCTCATTTAAATAGTAAATTGCATTTACAAAGTGTAGATCGAGTTGATGAAGGAAATATATTAAAATTAAATAATTATATAAACTATCTAGAAACATTACCTACTGATATAAAAGTTAAAAAAATGTTTGATGATTATTCACATTCGGAATATAAAAAAGTTTTTAATAGTGAAGATGAACATGTACATGGGACATCGGAGATGTCTTCCAGGGCTTCGCCCGTACCAGATGGAAGATATTTATTTAGCGATACTGATGAATTTAACGAAATAGATGAATTTGATGAAGCCGAACGAACCGAAGGTTCTAGGGCTTCGCCCGTTGAACATAATGAAACCGATAAAACTTTTTCTGATATTCTATCCAACTTTTATAATATATTTAAGAAATCTTTCAAATGTTATATGAATGTAGAAGTACTTTATACAAAAAATGGACCTGATGGAATTCCTGAAGAAATAATACAAGGACATTTTGCAAATTCACAAGAAATTCATAATGTAAATGATATACAACCCATATTTGAACAAATGATACTTAAATTAGAAAATTGTATAATTGAAGCCCAGTTACGTGAATCTGGTTGGAGATTTGTTAAAATACTATTTAGGAAAATAGTAATTGATAAATATGAAAATAATACTTGTGGTAGTTATGTTCCTTTACCTTTCAGTTCACCACAAATAATCAACATAAAAAATGAAGATGATTATTGTTTTCTGTGGAGTATTATAGCACATTTACATCCTGCAGAATATCATAAAGAAAGACTAAGTCATTACAATAAAGAAGAATACATAAATGAATTTGTTCTCTCTGATGGCTTACATGAATTTCCATATGATTATAATAGGTTAATAAAGTTTCATAAAAAAAATAAAAATTTAATAGAAGTAAATGTTTTTGAATTAAATGTGAATTATGCTTCTATTGGTAAAATTACTCCACTTTACTCAGATTCAAAAACATTTTATTTGAATAATAAAAATTTATGTCAATCAGAAATAGTATATAATGATGGAGGAAATTACATGCATCATAATATTTTTTACCAAGGAAATATAATATGTACTGAAAAATTTGAAATTGTTAAAACATTGTCACCAATAATGATTAATCATAATAATTATAAAGGACGTAATTATAATTATGATTATGATTCCGATTATTCATCTTTATCTTTAGAATATCAACAAAAATTACAAAATTTAAATGAAATTTTACAAAAATGTAAAACAGAGTACAACAACAAACAAAACTATTAGTACAAGAATATGGCCATAAATATCAAAATAAGATAGAAACGATACAAAAATTAAATGAAGACAATAAAGAATTAAATAATGAAGAAAATGAAACCAATCAAAAAATAAATGAATGTTTAAAAAAATGTTAACAACAATATAAAGAACAATATGATAACGAATATATTTATAAGCTACAAATATTAAATCAAAATTATCATCGAAATACATTTAATCTTACAAAAGAAATTGATGAAACACATGAAATATATAAAGATAAATTTGAAAAATTAAAACAAACAAAGCAACCAGCACAAGCGACTATATTATATTATCAGGGTCATTTTACATTGTGTAAAGATGTTTCTATATTTACAAAAACTTCAGATAATACAAATTTTCCTTGTCTTCAATGTATGACAAGTTTTAGAACTAAAGAAGAAATGAATAGACATTTGGAGAATTGTCAACAAAATTAAGCAGTCAGAAACACATTTCCAAAAGATGATTATTTAGAATATAATAAATGACATTTTAAAAATAAAGTACCCTTTACTATTTATTGTGATTTCGAAGCATATAATGTTAACATGACACAAAATCGAACCGAAGGTCCTAGGGCTTTGCCCGATTCTGAAAATGGTACGGGCCAAGCCCTAGAACCTTCGGTTTATAAATATGAAAAAAGTGCAGCTGAACAAAGTAAAGAAAAATATTTATTTGAAAAAAAACCATTATGTTGGGGAATGTACATTCATTCAAATTATCCTGAATTATTTAAATCAGAATATTATCAATACTATGGTGAAGATAGTTCAGAAATGTTTACAAAGAAAGTAGAAGAATTACAAGGACGTTTTTCACAATTGCTTGAAACAAATATACCAATGCTTCCGTTAACGGATGAAGAAAAAATTAATTTTGTTAATGAAACAAAATGTTATTACTGTGGAAAAGAATTGGGTAATGATAAGCGAAGCGACGGCACTGCCGTCAAAGTAAAAGATCATGATAATCTAAATGGATTATATAGAGGTGCAGCACATAATTCTTGTAATCTTAATGCTAATAAATTTAAATAAAAACTTTGTTCCTCTATATTTCTACAATGGTTCTAAATATGATTTCCATCTAGTAATGAAAGATTTATTTTCATCTGAAAAATTACAACAACAACAAATAAATATACTATGTAAAACAGAAGAAGAATATTTTTCAATGCAATTAGGTTGTATTAGAATTTTAGATGCACTTAGATTTTTTACTCCTTATTCATTAGATGTTATGGGAAAAACTTTGAAATCTGAACAATGTAAAATATTAAATAAATATAATTTAAAACCTTCAAAAGGAATATTTCCGTATGAATATATAACTGGAGATTTTAATTCTGTGAATAAAATTATGGAAGAAAAACAACTTCCTCCAATAAATAAATTTAAATCAACATTAAAACAATCACAATTATCTGAAGAAGATTATGCAGAAGCTGAAAAAAATTGGAGAGAGTTAAATTGTAGAACAATGTATGATTATACAATGAAATATCTTCAGATAGATGTATTAATACTAGCTGATCTTTTCGAAAACTTTCGTGATATGTGTTTAGAATATTACGGAATAGATCCATGTTATTGTTATTCTACACCAGGTTTAACATGGTTAGCAGGATTAAAACATACTGGTGTTAAACTTAAACATTATAAAGAGAATACATATGATAAATTATTATTTTTTGAATCTGGAATTAGAGGTGGAGTTTCATCAGTTTTAGGTAATAGATATGTTAAATGTTATAATAAGAAAGTAAATCCTGATGATTATGGAATAATGAAACCTTTATCTCCAGAAGAAAGTGATCAATTTATGAAATTGTTTAATCAAAATATAGAAGGACTTATATCAAATGAAGATAGTCAAGCAGCAGTTGATGAAATCATGAGAGAAAACTATTTGTTATATTATGATTTTAATAGCTTATATTCTTCTTGTATGATACAAGAATTACCAACAGGTGAGATGGAATGGTGTAATATTCTAGATTATCAAAAAACATATGATGGAAATTATAATCATGGTTATGTATATGAAGTTGATTTAGTATACCCTGATTATATAAAAGATAAAACAAAATATTTTCCTTTCTGTCCCGAAAACGAAATTCCCAATATAGAAGATTTTTCAGATTATCAAAAATCTATAATTCCTAAGAAATACAGACCAACAAAAAAACTTATGTTAACACAAAGTAATAAAAGAAAGTATGTTGTTGAAGAAAGAATGCTAGATTGGTATTTAGAACATGGAATGATTCTCACCAAAATACATCGAAAACTATTTTATCAAAAATCAAAATGGTTAAAAAATTATATAGAGTTCAATATTGAAAAACGTAAAATAGCTAAAAGAAATAAAGATGATTTTGGAAACGTGTTCTTCAAATTAATGAATAATGCATTTTATGGTAAGACTTTAGAAAATGTGCGTAATAGACAAAATATTGAAATAGTTTATGATAGAGATAGGTTTCAAAATTTAACAAGGAAACCTACATATAAAAGAACTACTAGATTTAGTGATAATTTATGTGCTGTACATTTACGTCGAATCAGCGTAAAACATGATAAGTTTAATTTTATAGGATTCACTATATTAGAATTAGCTAAACTATTTATGTATAAATTTATATATGATTATTTAGCACCTGCTTATGGCAAAACCTATAAATTACACTTTACAGATACCGATTATGTTTTCTGAGAATTAACAATACCGTATAATTCTTCACTTGATGAAGAAATTAATAAAATAAAAGATATCATTCATCCTTCTGATTTATGTAAAGTAAAAGATGAACTAGAAGGAAATGAAGATTTCATAACAGAAGCTATATTTTTAAAATCTAAATGTTACTGTTATGATACAACTAATAATATTAAAACAAAAAAACATTAAAAATAATTTCAAAGGCATCAGTGGCTAACCAAATAACATTTCAAGATTATAAAAATGTATTATTTAATAATGAAAAAAAGCAGCATGTAATTATAGACTTTATTCAAAGAAACATAAATGTATTTAAAAGAAGAACATAAATTAGCATTAGATCCATTTGATGATAAAAGAAAAATTTTACCTGATGGAATAACTACTTCACCTTTTTAAAGTTTATTTATTATTATTTAAATCCGTCTAGAAAAAATTTTTATTATTTAAATCAGTCTAGAATAAAAATTTTATTATTTATTACTCAGTATAAAAATTTTTTATTACTCAGTAAACAAATCTTCTATGGACTTTCAGTCAGAGAACAATTGTTCGATAACTTTATCATGAATTTTTTTATCAATATTAATTGTAATGAAGCCATAATCTTTTGACCAAGCATTATTACACGAATGCTTAAATTCATCTTTATTTCTTACACATAAATCTCTTAACAAATCACTTAAGTTTCTTGCATTTATTTCAAATAGTATAAATATATTTGCATTCTTTCTAATAACACTTCCGTCTAATGAATACATACTTTGTGCTAAATAAAAAACACTAGTTATTATGTCTACCTCTTGTGAAATAATTTCTCTGAACTGACTGATTTCTATCATTAACACAATCATCAAAATTACACAATGTTTCATTGTTTTATCTAGTTTACTGGGATCTTGCATATTACCACTATCATCTATTAATTGTATCTTTATATGCTTATTTTTATTGGATTCAACTAACTGACTATTTTTTGCTGCTTCTTCACACCACGAACTTATTTCTTCTTCATCTTCAGATTTTTCATATTCTTTGAATAATGAAGCAATTGCTGTTTTTTTAAGATTATTTTCAAATCGATATTTTAAAAATTGATAGACGGGTTGTTCTGCTGTTGTTGTATAAATTATAAGATTGCTATAATCCAAAAATTTGGAGTCGTTAAAATTTTAAATAATAGATATGTTTTTCCACATCCTGATCTTCCACAAATAACTGACAAAACTTTATTAGATAAATTTGGATGATGATTAAATTTAAGTTTTTTTATTTAATGGTAGTACTTCACTCATTTTTTAATAAAAAAATTTTATTTTTATTTTTTTTATTTTTTGTTTCTAAAGAAGAAGAATAAGAAGAATAATAATAAGAAGAAGAAAATTAAACTTCTCTAGCTTCGCGTGGGAGTTTATACCTCTCGAACGGGAGTTTATACCTCCCGAACGGGAGTTTATACCTCCCGAACCAAAAGATCTATCATAATCTCTTCACCTCCAAAATTTATTTCTTGTCCTTTCTCATCAGTGATTCTCATGTTAATGTTGTTAATAGTTTTTCTTGTAATAGGAAAATATATTAATGTTTGTGGAATTACATTTAGTCTATAACCAATGGGTACAGTAAAAGCTGGAAAACTGAATATTAAATTTGATAATTTACCATTTATATATCCTCCTTCAATAATGCCACAATGTACAACAATTGAATTTATTTCAGTTATTTTTGGAATTTTCTCACCTAAATGATAACCTTGACTATAGGTTTGTTTATTAAATCCTAATAGCTTTGACAATGATCTATCATGATTAAAATCAACTTGATGATTTTCGTCTAAAGTAAGAGAAAATTTATTAACTGCCGGTTCAACTGCAAAATGTAATTGCTTCTTATCTTTAAATGGTATACCTAAATTTCTCTTAATTTCATTTGATATTGATTCAACTTCGTAAGAACCAGGAAGAAAAGTTAGTATTTTCCATGTTTTGCCTTTATCAGTAGAATATCTAAATTGATCATTCACATCTTTGATAACGTTTTGAATAGTGTTAAATGTGGAGAAACTAGTCAATGCAATTTGATAATTTTTATTTTGCTCCAAATGTAGAATGGGTTCTAAATTACAAGTGTGTGATGAAGTAGTTGTTATAATTTTGAACGTCGTACTAAATTTTGATGAACCCAAAATCTCTGTCAAATTTTCTAAATGATTATTAATTTTATCTAAATCTGCTGAACACATTTTTTAGTTAAAATTTTGAATAAATATCTTTTATAAAAAAATTAAAAACAACAACATATTTCAGCTACGGGCGAAGCCCTGGAAGACATCTCCGATGTCCCGTTATACTTTTTTAATCCTCTTCATTCAGAATCTTCTTTTCTAACAGTCTTTTCAATATAGCATGAATTTCATTGAAACTAGAATTATGTCCTTCTTTTATTGCAGATATTAAAATATTTAATCTATTTAGTAATTCTTGTGGATCATCTGGTAAAAATACAGTTGTTTCTGCTTTAAAACCTTTTCCTACTTTAACTCCCGTTGATAATAAATTTTCTAATTGTTTATAGCGTCTAAGAGATTTTACTGCACCAACTCTATCTAACATAGCTTTATATTTTATGAGATCTTCTACAGCATAATTATTTAAATCTTCTCCTCTTAAAAGATCAACAAAATTTCTATCTAAATTAAAAGGATATTTATCTGGTGAAAAAATTAAACCTCGAAAACGTTGTGGAAATATTTCTTTTTGTCCGAGATAAAATCTAGGTATTGTTTTTCCATCTATAAATGAAATAGAATGTTCAAATTGCATAGATTTTGGTAATTTCTTATTGTTTGATTATAGTAATCAATAGTCATCTAATAAAGTTTTGTGCTCTGGATCTGTTATATCAATTTGTTTATCATTATTTTTACTTTCTTTTTCAAGAGTTTTAAATGGTTTCATAGTTTTCTCAAAATCAGTTTTTACTTGCTCGGTTTGCTGCATTTTTTCAAACATATCAGATTGAATACCAGCTTTTATCATTCTATGTTGAAGATGATTTTCTTTCATAATATTTCTTTGTTTTATTAACTCTTCTAATTGTTTGATTCTTTTTTGATTATCAGCTTTAATTTTATCCATTTTTAAAATATAATATTTGAATTTTGTGGTAACATAGGAATACAACAAAAACATTTTACTGAACAAATTATTTTTTTGTTGCTTTGTTGTCTGACATCTTTTCGTTTAAAGGTTTCTCGTTTTAAGTTTTGTTTAATAAAGTTTTGCTTAAATTTTCGCTTAAAGTTTTTAGCTCTTCTAAAAAAATTTTGTCATTTTCTTCATTAGAAATTTTACCATCACCAGAAATTTTGCCATCCTGTTTATTCTTATCATCAACTTTTTCTGACTGTAATTGAAATGATATTTGATTTACTTCATTAGCTATTTGATCAAATTTTTCAGTCTCATCTAACGTAATAACATTATCATCACATACTCTTTGAAAGTAGTAATGTAGTTTATCATAGACTTCTTTAATATGTAAATGCTTAGTTTTTAATGATTTTCGTTTCTTAGTTATTAAAGATTTATCTAACATTGTAACAAGTGAAGTTGCAAAAACACCCGTACCTGTTAAAGCTGTAGCAACTACTGGAATTACTAAAACACCTGAAGATATAACAATTGTTAAAGCACCTAAACTTATTGTTAAGAATATGCCAATTCCTTGTGTTACATTCTTAACTTTAGTCCATCTCTTTCTTAATTTTTTATAATGCTCTAATCTTAATAATAATTGAGATTCCTTATCTTTCATATAACGTACTCTATCTTTGTGTTTTTCTTTATTCAATTCACTTATTTTTAACTGAGATAACGAAGGATATATTCTTGCGGTTTCTTCCACTTTTGTTTCTTCCATTTTTAAAGAAATATTATTAGTCACATGTTATATTTTAAAAACCTGAAAGATGGATAAAATTCATGAATTTGAAATTCTCAACTTTTCTGATTTTCGGTGTCCTGGAACGGTCATGATTTTGGGGGTGAAAATTGTAATTCTCAAATTTGAGATTTTGAAAAATTTGAAAAATTGGGTATTTTTAAAAACGCCTAAATTTATGAATTTAGGTCTTCATAACCTGAAAAATGACCAAAATTCATGAATTTAGACCATTTAAAAAGTACCATTTTTTGAAAAATCGGTATCTTTAAAAACGACTAAATTCATGAATTTAGGTCTTAAAAACCTGAAAAATGGACAAAATTCATGAATTTATGTCGTTTTTAAAGATTTTTTTTTTGAATTTTATGGTGTCCTGGAACGGTCTTTTGTCCATTACTACTCATTGACAAAATTTTTTGAAACATTTACTTCTTTAACTTCTTTCAATTTGGACTGGTATATATACATGCATGTATGATACCTTGATAATTTAGTCACAATCTCCACCAAGTCGCAATCACAGAAAAACAACGCATGTAGCAGATTCAACTTTAATAGCGCGTGTGCCCCCTCTAGCTCCAATACATTCAGTAATCCGAGATGGCATGGATTCACAAAGTTTCTGAATGAAGGATGTTTCAAGGAGAAGCCACTGCTCTGTCAGTCTTTCAGAGAGAATCTTCATGGACACTTATGGAAGTGAATAGCGGTCTCTCACTCGCCGCCCAAGCTCGTCCCAGACTTGTTCAATGGGTGAAAAGTCAGGTGAGCGTGCAGGCCAGTCAAGGTTTTGAATGTTCAATCTCCTAACAGTGGCAATGACAGCCGAGGAGCGATGTGGTCTTGCGTTGTCGTCTTGGAAGACGAGATCCTCCACCCTGACCACTGGGGCAACAGCAGGAAGCACAATTTCATTGAGATACCTCTCTCCAGTCAACGTGCCTTTGATGATGACTGCTGTCGTTCGTCCGACATGCCAAATGCCACTCCACAGCATAACACTTCCACCACCATATCTGTCGTGCTCTTTAATACAGCATGGGGCAAAGCGTTTCATTTGTCGGCATATCATCGATTGCGAGAGATTTAAAGCCTCCTCCTACTTCTCAGTATTAAGTGGTCCTCGGTTTTCTTTTACTTTACCTATCTTAGAGTCTCTTTACATTGTTCATCTCCGTCCATTACTTTGGGTTCAAAAGACAGTCAAACATATTGTGCACTTTCATGTTGGTTCTCTTTTGTCATGAAGTTTTCCCATCCCATTTTTTTATCTTACTTATTTGCATTTTATTTTCTCTGTATCTTTGCAATGCGAGTGACGTGCGTTATGCCTGTATTGAGTTCCCGTTTCTGCTTCGTTTCATTCTGCATGGCGTCATGTGTCTTTATTGATTATTCCCTACACTGTAAACTGTCGACAGCCAAAATGATCAGACAATTGCAACAGACAGCATCAGACAATCAACAGCCAAAAGTGGCTGTTCAGAACAGACAAGATGAGACAATCACCACACAAAATATCAGCCTGTCTATTTTTCTAGAAATATTGACACTGGAATGATTTGACACTAGCTACTTACAGTATATCTGGACACTCCTAATCATATCTGTTCTATCGCTGTCCAACTCACTCACACAAGCATTCTTATATGCAGATGATGAACTACTCCGATATCTTCCAAGATGTCTTTCGTTTTGTCGCTGTCAACTTTCGGGAAGTATATATACCCTTGAAAGTTGTAAAGAACATAGTAAAAGCAGAATTAAAAGATGGCATCAATATGTCAAATATTCAGACCGGTTATTCCAATTCCTTCAAGTATTTCAAAAGAACCCTACTTATTTAAACATTGGATATTCTAATAATCGAAAATTATCAAGGATACCATCCAATTTTGATGAAAGTGCATATATTAGTCATAAGTAGTATGATATGCAGTAAACATAATAATACAAATTAGTCCGTGCGATGAGACAAAATTGTCTGATAAGCAGTAAATTTATATGATAATACTTAGCATCAGTCAAAATACTGATTTGGCTGATAAATTGTCTGACAAGTGGCTGTTTACAGTTTACAGTGTGTATATGTATATGTGACAGTCTGTGAATATTACTTCATCTATGTTCTGTCATTGTCAATATTATGCGGGCGTACTCCGCATGAAGAGAGGCCACGAAAGCGCTTAGGTGTAAAATTAAGCTTCCATCAGCGATATTCCATCTATTCAATAGGTGATGCTGCGAAATTGGTGCGGCTCCCATTAAGCAAAGTACTAGAATAAAGTATATTTAATTTAGCTATGGTAAAAAGGGCATCGAAAAATCCATTATGTGAATCCTACATCAAAAAAATCCGATCTTGTTCTCAATATTCAATAAGTCACGTTTGCCTGAAAGCAACTGAAACGAAAGTTGAAAATTAACACATAATCTAACCACTGTCTTCTTTGCTGATCGATCATTTGCAATAGATAATGCTCTCCCTCCTGATCCCCTGAAAAGGGTTCGGAATCATGACTGTAACGATACAAAGAGAAATCTGGCTAAGATTGTATGTTAATAAATCGTAAATTATGCGAACATGAAAATGTACAGCAAGTGTAGATAGTTTCGTTTAAATGTGCAATGAAATACGCAATATTTATTTGCTTAATTTGTCACCTTTCTATAAGCTGAACATTTAAGTGATTCCGTAGGTGTTGAGCTTGACAGGAACTCTATTGTATTTCGAATTGTTTTGAAAATCTACAAGGATTTGCACAACGAAATCTTCGCTCACAGGTGCATCCGATTGAATACTAAACTGTGATACTTTGTTGTTTAAACTACTTCTTCATACAGGATGATTGCGCAAGATTTCAGGATACAACAGCTATTAGATAAATTCAGGTATAGGTGCGTCAATTACTGTTAACATCCTGCACTTTTCATCAGAAACATTAGTCCCTTAAGAAATCGTTTACAACAGGATTGTGAGCAAAATTATATTTATGACGTTATCGCAAGGTTCGTAAATTATCTCGAATGGAATTAATCACTTTGATGAACTATCTCCTTTGTCACTAAAAATATAGGTTGCAGATGAATTACGACTGGCGAATTGACATTTGACATTAGAGCATAGTCCTCTCCTCTAAATTTTGAATCCTGCTAGAAATTATCCTTCACCTTTTTTAGCTTGATTGTTGACGCCGGGAGCGACATCCTGCTGTCACAGTCTTTCAATATACACGTAGGACGCATAATTTGGTTTGAGCAATGAAGTTGGAGATTGGTTAAATGATAGAAAGTGCGCCTATCATGGTGGTCATGAAATTGGACGTGGACTCCTGTGCCTATGCAATGGCAGAAGGCGGGAGGACCATGATTCAATAGTAGAAATAAGAAAACACACTCTCCCGATTGAATAACTGCCGATGTTGTTATCAATATAAAATTTGCAAAAATAAAAATATGCCGACGTTTCACTTCCAGACGTACTGACAAATGAAGTATTATATAAATAAATAATTCTATATATAAAAATAATATTATGAATATAGCTTCATTAGGCAGTTCTAACAAATGAAGTATAATTTATATTCTTAACAACATCGGCAGTTATTCACTCGGGAGAGGTTTTTTCTTATTTCTACTATTGACTCCTGTGCCTCTTTTGTGGAGGTAATATCGGAACTATTGAATAAATGAATTGCTGAATTGTTGTTTACTACTTCCTTTACCCTCGTCCCAATGGGCAAGGTTGGGTCGTCAGTATTCAGGCTTGAAATTGAACTACGTTCGATCGAGATCGAGAGATATATTTTCAGTTGAATAAAAATCATACAAATCAAGAAAAAAATGAGGTCTGAATCTTGTCAGTGAGTAGTTCAAAAATTGGAAATCAGCAGTCAGCAAATTGTCTGTACGGCAAGGAGGACACATATACAATGAAGGAGTTGCGTCGTCGAGATGCGCTTGTGAATGATAGAATTGGCCGTCCACTTCGAGTGCTGATGAACGGAACCAGGTCATGCAGGGGATGAGTTGGTGATGAGCACTTTTCAAACAGATTCAATGAAGCTCTGAGTCTCCTGACATCCAAGTTCTCCAGACAAGACGAATCGCACTCCATACCGCAGATAACTCTGTGTGCTCGACGCTGTAACTTACTGAGGTCACTAGACAGATATTTTGGCATGCCAACAAAGAGAGGAGAACAATATTCAAGCAAAGATCTCAACATGCAGTTATAAACTGTGATCAAATCAGACTTACACAAAAAGCATTTCAGAGTTCTAATGCAGTGCAATCTTTTGACAAAAAGCTTAGAAATGTGGTCAAAATGTAGCTGCCAACACAAATAATTCGACCAAATTACACCAAGTATGCGCTGCTCTTTGACATGTTCACAATCTGGAACAATACAAGGTGTACAATCATTTCTTTTGTTAAAATACATGCACTTTGATTTCTGAGTGTTGACCTTCAGATTCATTGCATATGCCCATGACATAAAATTGTTGTGTTCTTGCAATACATTGCCTTTGGTAGTGTCATTTTTGTAAATGGGTACACAGATGGTAACATCATCAACATACTGAACAATGGCGGTGGAAGGAAAAACTGGTCTAAGATCTCCGATGGCCAAATTGAACAGTTGCGGTCCTAACACGGAACCTTGTGACACACCAGACACTACACGCTGCGGTTCACTGATGACAGAGCGAACTCGAGCACTTTGGGTTCTCTCACACAAATATGAAATTACAAATTGAACAAAATCCAGAGGAAAATTACATTGCAAGAGACGTCTAATAATCAAATTGTGGCTTATCTTGTCAAATGCTTTCGCAAGATCATAAATCAACAATTGAACACCTAACACAGAGTCAAGATCTAACCACTTTGTCACCTGATCATGAGGACAAATCAAGGCCGTGGTGTTAGATGCCTGCCTCATAGCTCCATGCTGCGAGGGACCGGCTGCATTTTCAAGCCTGTCACGAAGCGAGTTAACAACAAAGCGTTCAAAAATTACACCAGGTACTTACTGGTAGCAGCGAAATGGGTTGCAAGTCACAGATGGTTGGAAAGGCTTTTTTCGGAACGGGGGATATATGGGCATGCTTCCATGCACGTGGAAAATAACTCTTTCGGATGCATTAATTGAAAATGTGAGTCAAAAGAGGTGCCAGCTCGAGAAATGCATTCTTATAGAGAGTAGTTGGAATGAGGTGAGATCCAATGACCTTACCAGGGTTTAGCCTAGACAATTCTCTTTCAACTTCTTCCACGGTTACGTCAAAGTTCCATTGATCACGAAACTTTTCAGAACCAATGCTGGGCATGGAAAATTCTTCTTCGTGGAAGCTAGCACATAGTTGCAAACTGATGGCATTTGCAGCATCATCAATGGTCTAATAGTTGACAAGTATGCTTTGCAGAGGATCACTTGACATCCTTCCAATTACTGCATTCGTCACTTTCCATAATTCCTTGGGAGATTTCTTGGATCTCTTGCCCCACTTTAACTTGGCTTTTTTGATCTCCTCTCTTACTGTGTTCCGAAGATTCACATACTGAACCATATCACCACATCTGAAAGCAGTCCAACGCTTGTTGATCAATTCCTTTATGTGAGTGGTCATCCAAGGCTTGTCATTAACCGATGATTGAACCATCTTGAATGGGATGTTCTCTGATACACACAGATTAATGATATCATAAAAAATCTGACATTTTTCATCAATGCTGTAGGACATGTGATAAAATTCACTACAGTTGACACTTCGCAATGCAGACACAAATGACATGATATTACGTGGGCTCAAATTCAGAATTTTCTTTGATGAAATGACTGGGACACAATGACATGCAAGCTTATGCACAGCCTCACAAAGTACTGAAAAATGATCAGAAGAGCTAATTGGGGACACAACTTCGCACTTATACAATTAGGCGATGTTCTGATCAACTAGAACACCATCCAGAATGTTCCTCCCGCGGGTTGGTAACTTAACGAGTTGTGATAAACCAAGACTACAACAAATACGGTTGACATTGAGTTTATTAAAATCACCAGCAAGGATGACATGAGGACCATAGCCTTTCACAAGAAAATCGTCAACTGCATCAACAATAAAAGTATGCAATTTGCTCATCTCATCCGCTTTGATGGCTGGTGGGATATACATGCAGGTCATAAGTATTCCATGTGAAGGAAGAGCCACACAGATTCAAAATTCAAACTATGTCGTGAAGCTTGTAAGTTGACAACCTTTATTCTATCATTTAGATAAATGCAAACACATCCACCAACGCGATTTGAACGATCGGCTCTAAAAAGAGAAAAAGACGATATGTTCATAAGACTATCCGGAATAGAGCTGTTCAACCAAGTTTCCGTTATGCACATTATTGACGCTTATGTTTTCATGGCAGCACAGTACAGATCGTCCATCTTCTTGAATAATGATCGCACGTTAGATAGGAATATTGAGGGAGGATTGCATGGATGAGACTTCGGACAATTTGCACTCTTTCTGGATAAAAATTCTAGTGAAAATTTTGCAATGACTCTCTCAGCACAATGCGGTTCCAATGTATAACGACATCTTCTCCGTTGCCTCGACGCACACGCAAATTATCCTCTAGCTGTTTCCTTGTCAGTTGCTCAGCTGGTGTCAAGTCACTTTTCACAAACACCCTTGAGAGAGATGACACTTTTCTCAGTTTAGCTGCATTTCAAAGTACCTTGAATTTTTGTTCAACGTCCTTCAGCCTCAAACGGATAAATCGCGACTTAGTCTTGTAGTTAGGTTTTCCCAGGCGTCTGTGATCAATGATGTCATTATCAACCTCTATGCAGCTCATGATTTCCTTTATTTTCTCTGCATCGAAGTCATTTCTTACTACAGGACTGCCATTTTCAAGTTCCTTCAAGCCAAATATGACAATGTTCGTTTCCCTTTGTTTTCGCTGGTGGATTTCTTTGATTATTGCTTCCATCGCAGCAGGCTCATTTGAATTCGCTATATGAGTCTGGAAAAATAAATTCTGCTCTTCTAATTCTTCCACACGTGCCCTCAATGACCCAATTGTGTCTTTGAGGTCATTGATTTCCACCTTTAGCCTATCTACTACTTCCTCCTTTGATTCTTGGATTAGCAGCTTTAGTTCATTGAACATACTGTTGGTCAGAGACGAAGAGCGAGTTTCTCTAGACATTGCTGTAACAAAATAATCACAGGAGAAAAGGGAAAAAAGACAAGTGATTTTCGTGAAAGAAATGTGATGGTTAGTGAAATTGAACCAAGTACCTTAAGCAATGAAAGTTGTCACTTTACAGATGGACTACCAACACAAATGACAAGTCGTGCAAAATGATGTAGTGCACAATCAATTACTTGACGGAAAATTGGCGTGACAGTAGTCTGTCAAACAAAAGACTAAAACCTCTTGAATAAGCAATGTACAACACCAATCGGCTATGCACATAGAAATTGATAACAATGAAACCTCTAGAATGGAAGTAAAGCTTCATGCAATACACAATAGTGGCACAAGAATCGCACGCATTTTCTCTTAGATACACTTGTCAACCGCTGTATCATTGGGTTAGAATCGGTCACATGCGTAAATCAAAGCTTTTCATTGGTTCTTCATGCCCCAACTTAGTTCCCCTGGATGTGCCGCGACCTTGAGTCAATTTCCATTCTAGTCAACTTCAGATAAACAATCTATTTCTATGGCTATACACGTTGTATATGCGGACTATAGAAAATGAAAACACTGCAGCAAATCCGAGATAGATAAGATAGCTATGATCGATTCAGCAGACAGGCAACTGGAAACTGATAACCATTCACATTATTTCCTCATGGCAAGAAAAAACGCAAAAAAACCATGTGACCAGATGATACAGTGAACTCAGGAACCAGATATTAGTAATGAGGATGACAGGACAAACACTCTGATATCAAAATTATAGCAAAAGACCACAAAATGGCTGCACTGCTGGAGCAAATAATGCCTAGACGCGAGAGAACCAACAGAACACAACCGTCCGCTACCGATTTGCAATTTGAGGCAAGGGACACGTTCAATGGAACTTTGATCTTGTCCCTCGATACTGGTTCCAGCCGAGACCATCAGAACTGAATAATGTCATCTCTATACTTAGCCACGAAGACAAGCAATTTATCTTTTTGGGGACACTGTCCAAAGCTCCTTTATACCGGTTTAAAAAACCTTTTTTGACAGAGTGAAAACAGAGGATCTGGATGGTTAAACAAACGAGCTGGCTTGAAGAACAGTTATACCTAGTGTCGTATGAACAGAGTGACCTTATGAACATAGAATAGTGCGCAACTCCCTCATGTTCTTGTCAATAGATCTACCACTTGATTAACTTCCGTCATTAATTTACTATCTCCATGTTTGATATAAGTGGGTTGCGATTAATGCGGGATGACTAAAATTAATGAGGACTATCAAGTTACACCAGCACAAGAGAAAGGTTGCTATCACAGAAATCCGACATGTTTGACCGCATTATTAATAAAGGATGCACCAACAAGATGACCTGGTTAAAGTGAAGTTCGGAATTCTATGAATGTTCTCATGTCCTTTTAACCGAACCAAGTTATCGAAGCCAAACATCGCTACCCGTCTTTCTAACGACGTGCTGGCCGGACAAATATTGTATTGGCTAGATATGACAGAGCTGCGTTTTCTCGTCGATGCACTCGTAGAACCAATTGAATTCTGATTATTTAGAATATTCTAACCGGACTGAGATTGTAGCAACCGAAGTACGGAGCAACCAAATAAAACCAATTCTCGTCAGATCTAAGTCATCCGCTGTCATACTTAATGCCATCCGAATGTTCTCTAACGGTTTTATAGTATTATATGATTCCATTGTGCAAAACTGCAGCACTGAAAAATTCGTTCTTCATTTCCATGCCCAGATTGTATAATTATGGTTGTTTGATGCAAGAGAGTCTATTTTTCCTATCAGATCTTAATCTATTGATTCGACAAATCTATTGAAACGATGATAGCGTCTATTCATTAAATTGTGACTTTTCGACTTTTGTAGCTCTACCAAGTTCAAAGTTTATTTTTCTATGCTAAAATCTTTATCAGAAAGAACACTGACTTCCTTCGAAATTTATCAAAGTTAACGTTTGAAAATGTCAAAATCTAGATCGATTTCCTACAGAGGGCAATTCTGCGGAGCAACATGCGAACAGTTCCTCACTTAGTTCTTGCACCGAGGCATCGATAGATATTGATCTTCCTCAACTTGCATAAGTGCAACCATAGTAGTAGAAAATAGTACACTAGAATGAAAGTTTGATATCTTGTCTATGGTTCCATGTACAATGATGGCACATGGAAAATCTATGGTTTGTAGATCAGATTCGATCTAAAACATTGTATCACAGTGAAAGTATTTGCCAAGTTGGTTGTGGAAGTTGTTGACATCCAATTGCAGGATTTTCATGAAGAGAATTGCAAGTGAGATGGCGGAATTGTTTCATGTGAAATAGCCTACTATTCCATGGATAAATATAGTGTGTCTATTTGCAGCAGTCACTGACAACTATTATCCAATTTTTCAATATTGGAATGCGAATTAAAAATTGATTCATAAAATCATAATTGAAAGTGGTCGGTGTGCTGTTTGTAAGAACATCTGAAGAATTCACAGATAGAAAGTCTAATTATTGGATAATTTCTCCTTCAAGAAACCTGGCGCTTTTCTGGAATAAAGACATTGAAAGTTTCTTTACCGACAATCATTTCTCAAATAAATGAAATGTCGCTGGAACTTTTCAATTAATCATTGTATGACACATGTGATATTTTGGAAGATGATATTCGAATGCATGTAGAGATTCTGAAAATTATTCAAATTTAGTGAACAGGGGAACACTTTAAAGTAAAATGAATACTCGTGTACCATAATTTTCATGCAATTTCCATTCTAGGACTTTCTATGGTATTGTTAATTTCTATGAGTGCAACCACTCATCTATCCTCAGCTATGATATCGGTAGCTTACCTTCTTTTATCTGACTGCCATAGATATTAACCCGTTCAATGCGCTCTGGTAAATTTGAATTGGAGTTTGGATTGCGATTGTTTGTCAACGCAGATATCATTGGTGTGTGCTGAATCACTACCGATGCGTCATAAATGTTTCAATAACTGCGTGCGATAGCGGGCATAGATCGTCATTTGAATTGTCACATGGGGTGCTCTTTGACGGAATGTTATTGTCGAATTTCCCTGTCATCCAATTTCAAACATAGTTCAAGTCTGACTGCTAAACAGTGCATGGTCAAAAAATGAAACAAGTCAGCATCAATTGAAAGCGATTATTGATCAGTATAATTCTCCAGTTGAAGCTGATGAAGCCATGATTAATCACTTCTCTACGTACATGTACTTTTCTCCTCCAAATTGACTGGGACTTGTTCCAAGATGGCATTTGCGCCAGTGACGAGTTCTGGATTCCCATGATTGACGTTGACATTGTGGAAAAGGAATTGGATAGGTTGAAGATGTATAAATTTTCAGGCAGTGATGACCTTCCATCGCTTCTTTTACGAGAATGCTCACATGTTTTAACAGGTCCCATAACTCATCTGATAAACATTTCTATCCAGTCATTATGTGTACCGGACCAATGGAAACTTGCCAATGTAATTCCAATCTCGAAGGCAACATCCCGATTAACCAAAATCTATGGCACTCCTATAGGAAACGTCCTAAGGAATTATTGTAATTTTCCTATAGCGGGTAGTGCTATCGCTATGGAACTCTATTCTATGGCACTGTTGGAAAGTTTTGTCCCATTGAATTTTGGGGAACTTTGATCCTATTGCCTCTTGGACTAATTTGTCCCATAGACTTGCGGGAAATCCTGTCCTATCGAATTTCTGGAAATCCAATCCTATCGATCTTCTGGAAATCCTGTCCCATAGAATTTCGGTAAATTCAGTTTCTATGGCATCTTATAATGCTACAGCGTGTCTAACCCTTTCCGCGACATACTGACGCTTTATGATTGTAAAGAATAATCAGTTTAGATTAGCAATTGTGATAATGTCAATATAAAGACAACAATATGCATGAGGTATTTGCACTTTGTGCTTTCAATCCCCTTGACATGTTGGTGAAAGTCCGGCCCAGATTTCAAAAAAATTGGTTTGAGAATCAATCACACTATGGAGCATTATTTTCTAACTAATTTCATGATCATTCACAAAACGCCATTAATTCAAAAAACAGCCAATGATTTTAATATTTTCTCTTTTTAGTCTTTTGAACACTTGCTTCGATGAAAAGTTTCTCAGAAATCATTCTCTATATTTCTTTCTCTTCCATTGGGAAATGTAGTAGGAGTTGATCTGCAACAAACAGGAAATAAATGATAAGTATGCGATAAATGATAAGCTGATGATAGAACATAGACGTTCTGCATATAGGAAGATAGACTTCGTTTAAATGAAAAATGATGAAAAATATTACAATTGAAGAATATTTGATAATTGTTATGTTTCTTGTATTGGAGATTCATATTATTTATATAGGATTATGGCATGATAAAGCAATTGCTCCCCGCTGTCATCTTGCAGATGAAAAATATCGCCAGAAGTTTCATTTTACTTGTTTATTGTCACAACCGCGTTTTGTCTGCTCTCAGTAGGTGTGACACGCAGAATGAATCAAAGTGATTGAAACATGATTCCTTCTAGAATATCGATCAAACAATGATCTTTTCTTTTTATTCACATTGTTGATGCACTTCTTCTCCTATTAGTAATTTTTCTGTATATGTACTTTTTAGCTACTACTTATTCATCTCGTGATTGCTTGTCCAGTGACTGTCCATTGCTTGATCGATATTCTAGCAGGAATCATGTTTCAATCAGTTTAATTCATTCTGCGTGTCACACTTACTGAGAGCAGACGAAACGCGCTTTTGACAATAAGCAAGTAAAATGAAACTTTATGAAACATTGTATTGGTTTCCATGCATGCATGTATGCGCGTATTCAAGGTGTAAGTATGTAAAGTTATTGTCTTTTCTAACTTTTTGTAAGCATCTTGCGATGCTGGTAGAATTTTAGAATTAAAAGCACTGCCATTATTGATAAGATTTATGCTCCTAAGCTTTCACTTACTAAAACCGCATCAGATGAAACGAAAGAGGTTAAGCTTATTAGAGTGATTATCATGTTTGCATTAAAATTCAAATATGAATTTTAATTTTAATACATTATAAAAATAATTTCAAAAATTATGGACAATGGATTCAAGCTTCATAGATAATTCATATATACTGTAGTGGCGGTGATATTAGATTTCTGTCATTACATTTGGTCCATACATGCTTATTTAGAGAGGAACTCATCATCCTTATGAATAGATTCTCTTCTCTTTTTCTTTGAAAAGTCGGTCGAAAAATTCGGCATTGAAAACTGAAAACCTCAGTTTCATGGGAGTTGTAGCATGGGAGTAACATAGAGTGGGGAATCGTGGCTAGTACATATTTAATCTCAATAATACATTAGTGGATCACGCATACTTAATTACATACATGCATAAAGACAAATATAGGAAGCATCACTTATCTACTATATTCGAAAGATGAATACTTTCTCGTAATTATTTCCTTCCTTCTGAGAGAATTTAAAATAAAATATTTATCTTTTTTATCATTTAAAAATTCTTAGATGCAAAGCGTCATTTTCTTATCACAAACGCTGCTTGATTTATTTCCTATCAGAACAACTAAATGTCGGAATTTACATTCCTCTATTTAAGGCGGCCGTCTAAAATTTCAACAACCAATAGTTAATTTATTTAACTGATTTATTTGTAAAGTAGCGATAAATGGTATCAACTTCCGCGATATAACAGGTCTGCAGAAGAGAGAAGAAAAGTTCCGCAATCATTTGCCACAATCAGCAGTTTTTATATTTCTCTTTGAGCTTTGCAAGAATTATTAGCAAAAGCAAGAATGCAAATTATGCAGTGGATGAAAATTAATAGATAATCGCTGAAGATAATCGCTTGAAATATGATGAACATTTGTCGAGTGACGTCCACATCTGTGCGCCCAGCGGGATTTTGAACAGGAAATGCATAATGGAACAATGACTAAAACCCGAAATCCATTTGGTCAGACTGCATGTTGAGATGATTAGCTTATATTTGATGAATCTGGCAGGCAAGTCTGCAAAGTTTCGAGGAAATAATCCATAATGTAAACATGAGTTTCACTGTTCTATTTCAAGACGATCACTTGAGAAACCTGTGAGTTTGTACTAAGATTGCTTGCACATAGGGGTCAGACAACGTATTGGCTACATGCTGCCCATGTACCTAGCGTAATGAATGAATCACACAAGTTAGGCGTTACAGACAAGCGGGAAAGTTGTGCAGCGGCTACAAAGCTGAGTGACTAAAGGAAACGTATTGGAATGGAATCCTTGCCACTAGACTATCTAAAGTTATTACCACATGTATTTGGGAAACATCGTCAATCTATAGAATAAAGGAAATTTTACAGTGCATCTTAGTCCATTCAATTTTTGGTTTAGACTTTAATATTCTAACTTATAATTTGAAGTATGAGTTTAAAGCAAGCGAATTGAATATTAATGACGACTTCCAGAGAATTATTTTCTTTTACGATTATGCTTGCGTGTGTGTATTAATTTTGCATGTTAGAGCGCCGTGGTACACTTATTAAGGTTACTTAATTTTCAAGAAGAACAGCATTACAACACATTATTACGCAGAATATTGCGCACGGTGCATCACAAATGTAATAAACAAGTGTAGCACTATTGTAGTACAACCCTGATAAAGCGTAATGACACTTAGTTATAATCGCTAGCATTGAATAATCAACTCGAGAAAATGAAAAATCAAACACAGATTTTCTTCAACCAATTAAGAAAACATATTAAATTATTATTCTGTGTAACGTTTCGCTTTCTGCCTCTGCTGGTACAATCATAAAAATAAAGGGAACGATAAAATCACATTGAACGAATTGTACTAGAGTCTGATGCATGGGAGCTGCTTTCTCTTGTTCCCACAGGCCGACGAATTTCTGTTCTTTGCTGAGGTGCATAGTTGACCATTGAATCACTTTCATAGAAGGATTGGCACTGTATGCAATTAGCAGTTGATAGACGTGTGATGTAAGGACAGTCACGTGAACTCACACTCTAGATCTTATTGTGCGAGCCGATTCTCCAACATATGTCGATGTGCAACCTGTACATTCAATGAGACATATACAAAACTTTAGCAATCACACTTCAGATTTGTAAGACTGTGTACAGTATTTACAGATAGCTATCATAAATACACTAATGCCATTTTTTATATATCCTCGTCAATCCGTTGAAAATTGAACTTAGGTGAACTTCAAGAAATGTAAAAAAATGATGCTTTGAAGGAAAATGACATGAATATAACACAAATTCCAAACGGCAATGCAAGAGCGATTATCCAAAGAAAGTTATCAGACATGCCATGAAGCAAGTGAGTATATCGAGTGAGAAAGAGGTGAAAGAGAAAAGTTGTGGTCATCATTACCAAATAGCAATGAATTGAGAAATCAAGAGAAATAAAAAGAATATGGTACAAATGTAGTTTGCCACCTCATTGAATGTCTGTTTCCCTAATAACCTTTATCTCATATTTTACTACCCATGTCACAACAGGAGTGTGTATATGATAGCTAACTGTGTATACTGTACACAGTCTTACAAATCTGAAGTGTGATTGCTAAAGTTTTGTATATGTCTCATTGAATGTACAGGTTGCACATCGACATATGTTGGAGAATCGGCTCGCACAATAAGATCTAGAGTGTGAGTTCACGTGACTGTCCCTATATCACACGTCTATCAACTGCTAATTGCATACAGTGCCAATCCTTCTATGAAAGTGATTCAATGGTCAACTATGCACCTCAGCAAAGAACATAGAAATTCGTCGGCCTGTGGGAACAAGAGAAAGCAGCTCCCATGCATCAGACTCTAGTACAATTCGTTCAATGTGATTTTATCGTTCCCTTTATTTTTATGATTGTACCAGCAGAGGCAGAAAGCGAAACGTTACACAGAATAATAATTTAATATGTTTTCTTAATTGGTTGAAGAAAATCTGTGTTCGATTCAGGGATATATATCCCTGGTTCGATTTTTCATTTTCTCGGGTTGATCTTTCCAACCAGTTATGAAACAGTGGAGTCAACCTGATGGCACACTTATTAAAGGTTTTGAAAGTGAAATTAAAGAACGGTTTTCTAAGTGATAACTAAAAGACCAAAAATAATTGGGCTATAATTCAATCAGATAGTGTATAAATTGTTAGAACACCGAGGACTTGATAACTTACTTCATGGCTTAAAACACCGATTCGAGGATTTCACCAAACTCAGATGACGCAGCAGACTCGTTGAAAAAACCCCATTAGCCCGAACTGAAATTTAAAACATAATATGCTTGGGCCATTTAGAAAGCTATGAAACAAGCGGAATCAAAAGATACACCCGGTATCTAAGATAAGAAAAATTCTGTTATAATTTCGATGTAACTAACTGCTGCATCATTTAAGTGATTACAGCTTATCTTCAAGACTTATAGCATAAATGTATGCGTAGGTCTTCGCTTAGAAAGGTCTACGATTTTTAAATTAATATCCTGAATAATTAAATCTAATTGAAATATTCAAATTTACGATAATTTTTGTGCTATGATAGCGCACATCGCATAGCACTTGAACGCATTGTTGAAATGGCTACTTTACACATACGACAATTGAACGAGGAATAGATAAGACTGTCTACATAAATCTTATAATACAGTAGTTCTAATTCCTAGCTCGAAAAATCTAAATAATTGCATAATTCAATGAAACAGTGCGTGAATGAATTGCTAGAACAATGAGGACTTGATGATTTGACTGATGGACTATACAAATGATACTGAACAATGATACTGAACAACTGAAGTTTCATTTGAACTTACTCCATTGGTGTGATGATTGAGACAAACTGGATAAGATGATTAATTCAGCAAACGACGGATTTTCATAAAAATGCGAGACACTGAGACACGACCAAAGGATGTGATTAACAATGACTGTTGCACATGCCAAAGGCATCTGAAATTATACTGAACATGCAAATGTTGCAATATCATTGGACAAAGTCAGATTACGGAGTCAAAACTGTCGCTGCGCGTTTGCTTCTTTTGGATAGCTTCTATGGCACTCAATTTTCCCACTTCCAGTGCAACAGGATCCAATTGACTTCGATTGAATGCTGAGAAGTGCTATGGCACTCCCATTGCGTGTCATAGAATACCATAGAGTGCCATTGAATTTGGTTAATCGGGATGTCCGAAATAAGAAGATCTGAGACCAGTGTACGTATCACGATTTTCGAAATGACTAGAGCGTTGTGTCCTGAACACTGTGAAGAGAAAAAGTTTCAGTATCTATGGATACAATAAGTTTGGTTTCAAACCTGGATGTTCGACCCTGCATGCTCAAGTGCATATTCATGAATTTGTTACTCGTGCCCTTGATTTGAGTCACCTTTCTGATATTCTCTAACTGTCGTTCGACATGAGTAAAGCTTTTGATCGACTTCCTCATGCTATTCTCATGCAAGCGCTGGCTAAAAACAATCTCCCAATACGCTTTATCTTATGGTTGTGCAGCTACTTAAGAAGCAGACGACAGCGAGTTTGCCTGAATCATGAAATCTTAAGTTCATATATGTGCCTGTAACATCGGGTGTTCCCCAAGGCTCAGTATTGGGTCCGCACCTTTTCGCGGCACCATGAGTTCCAGAAAACCGGTCTCAAAATATTCTCATATGGTAGCATACGCCGATGATGTTATGGTTTTTATTCCATCTTACAAAGATGTCGATGTGAATACATTGCTAAAGAATGAGGTTGACAACATGAACTTGTGGTGCAGTGAGAACGGTCTCCTTCTGAATGCAAGAAAACCAAAATGTATGTTTGTCTCGTGCGCGAGAGTAACAGCATTGCATTCTCGTGACATTTGGGTGTGATTTTTCAGAGCAATCTCTCTTGGAGTGAGCACGCTGCTCACATACGTAGACTTGCCGCGCGTCGTGTCAACATTCTGCGCCTCTTAAGAAGCCGAATATCCAAGCAAGCAAGATCTCATTGTGATCTATAATCTGCATATTCAGAGCTTGCTTGAGTTCAATTCTCCCTTGCTTTTTGTCATCACGAAGAAAGACAATAATAAACTTGAGAAAATTCGTAAACTCTCACACAGGATCATTTGTGGAAAATCTTGCCGTTGTACTGCCTTTACTCCTTTGTCTGTAGGACGTAATAACAGAGCTTTAAAAGAATTTAAGATACAGATGCAACCTTGTAGTTCTTTGCATTTTTTGTGTCCTGAGACTATGAGAAGCCGTTGTCATCTAAGTTTACCTGTCATTAGAACAAACAGAAGAATATCATCATTTATTCCGTATTGTGCACTTTTGTATAATAAGATTCATAGCATTTGATACTATATGAATTACTTTTCCAAATCGCTTGTGCTTATTGCCAATATTGTGATCTTGAATGTGTTGCATGATTTTGATTTTCTTTGAATAAAGACACATTATTGAATTAATTAGACTGATCTTAAAATTTTGATTGCTCACGACATTCACGCACCGTACATATTAAATTTCAACAGCTAGTGAGTAAAACTGAACATTATCAAATTTGATTGTGACCTTGATTTTGCATCTCACGCGATACATTCACTTCCCGCATTGGCGAATGAAATAATTACGTTGTTGCACAATATTATTGGGAATCATTCGTAAGTCAAAAATTAATACTTTTGAAAATACTGACTCACAAAAGCCAATTCAATACGATATCTTCAATATACACGTACATACTCAGCCTAATTGTAGATGAAATACCGTAATTGGTCGCAGAGAGCAGCTAGATTAAAACTTGAATCACAGCATACTCAATGATTGCCACATGCCATAGCTTTTCGAATATTGTTTGGCGCACTTGGTGCAAGATTGCAATTGACGAGCTATGGCCGCAATCGCAGTGAACGAGTTAAGCCATCCGGATTACGATTAATGACAGATCGTGGTTAACCACGATGCGGTTGATTGAAGAAGCCCTATACTGGTTAGAAGACTACTATCGCTAATCAAACGTTAATTTTTTCGTCTTCGCTAAAGCTGTGCGAATCAACATGATATAGGAGGCTCTAATGGTCATTATCTAAAAAGATCAGCCACTCTAATAGCAATGTGAATTGAATTCTCTCTTCACCCGCTGATTAATTAACTGGAGGCATTTTTGTTCCTGAAACTGAACGTCCTTGCTTTCAATGGTAGGCGATTTATTTCTCTCTGATTTTCTACATTTGAAGCATTTTTCAACAGGTGACACAATTTTCTGTTCGATTTCTGAATTTCCTTCTAAGGATCATATTACAATGTGTGAGGCTGCTGAGCAAATACCAAATATTTGAAGTTTACTTATCATATTGCAAAAGTTAATAATAATGGTTGAGTTATTGAAGTGCGGATCAAATAGAGAGAAGCTTAACGAGAGAGAGTCGTGAGACAGAAAGAATTCTGTGTCCTTCAACTCCTTGCAATTGAATAAATAGTCAGCCTATTCGAGGAACTGATGGACAAGTGCCAAAAATTAACTTTTGTCCTCGCTTTGCTGCATTTTAGTTTCACATTATCACCGATAATGATCACCAAAACTGTTAAATGGCAGGAAGTATTTTAAACATTTTTAGAATTTCATTTCTGTGTGAGAAGAAGGTGAGAGAAGTTATTTATAACCAGGTGCGACAACAAAATTCATGAGTTTACTTTTATACCTCAGAATTGAATTGCTTTGAATTTAAAACATAAAAGTACATGCACTTCTATTGTACGGGCTAACTGAGATAAAAAGCTTGTATGTTTCCTACGGATGCGAATGTATTGGCTTTTCAGAACAAGTGTGAGAGTTCTGGAATAACAAGAGAAGATTTAAATTGTTCAATAGTTTATGCATGATGCCCAATTTGGGGAGCGACACTTTGTTCGACAGGTGTAACGGCAATGCACATCAACAATGCGAACAAGTGATTGTATAGTTGTTTTAACAAGTATAACAACTCCTTCATCTTGCCTCATTTTGACTTCTGTCTATCGATTTGGGGTTGGTGTAATGCAACGCAAATGAATGACCTTGAAATTCTGCTTCGAAAGTCAATGCGATTGATTTTGAATGTCAAATGTTCTGCTGACATGTCATCCATTGATATGTTCAAAAAACTAAACTGGTTTTCTTTGAAGTATCGCCGCAAGCTAAAAGTTGTTCAAAGGGTGTATGAATCACAACACAATATGACTCCATCGTATATTTCAGATATTGTCAAAGTTTCCACAAGTAGATGTAAAAGGAATTCATTGAGATCATTCACAGATCAAAAGATGCACGCTCCTTTTTCTCGTTGCAAATTTGGTGACAATTCCTTTCGCGTTACTGGCCCACGTTGTTTCAATGAATTGCCATTACCTATTCGTCTTCTACCGACCTATCGACAATTTACTTCAGCCTGTTACCAGTATTATCTGGATTGCTTCTGAAAGTGACATTTACTTTTCTTTCATTTTTGCATTTTTACCTCATCCCTCTTTATCATGTTTACTCGACCACAACGAAAAGAGGGTCAACCCTATTGTGCTTCGAGGATAAATAAAGAGTATTATTATTATTATTATTATAGAAAATCTGGCTGGAATCCATCTATTTACTGTAGGAAGCCCAAAGACACGATCAGTGCAAATGAGTGACTGTTATTCACATGATGCCTTTCAACCGACACTGTTGATGATCATCAGAGCCCCTGAAATTTTTCTATTCAATGCGCAACACTTTTTAATGAGAAATGTGCGGTCATCCTGAATCGTTTGATTAACAGTGACATTTTATGAAAATATCTCCTAAATCTTGCATGAATCAATAGTCCAAGAAAATTCAAGAACATAGAGGAAGGCGGACTGATTCAACAACTAGAAAAAATAATTCTTCAAGGATAAATTTCGAGACATTTTGAATTAATTATCCTGAATACTTCTATGGTCTAAATCTAGAGAACACTATAAACTGTGAAAAGTGGCATCTACATCAATTAAAGTTGCTAAATTCATCATGTACTATGTCAAAACACTAGCCATTGTAAAGGAGACCAGCTGATGTTGACAGATATCGCTTGTTGCGATGTGTATAGGTGTGATGAATAGGTTTGGCATGTATTCGTCCCAAACATTAATTGCGGTTAAACCTTATACGTGTTCAATCCTACTCTCGTGGAGGTCCCTGAACGAATCCTTCAAGATGTCCAACTAACTTTTTTTTCGAAGCATTCAGGAGAGCACAAAGGTTCTAAATGAAACATAATGTGAGAATACAATGAAACGTTGGCAAATGTGCCTTCTCTTAAAAGCACTTGAATAGCTGCTGATGATTCCTCAAGTTTATCAACTTCCTCATGAAAACTCAAAATAAGTTTCCTCAGGGAAATATCAACAAAACTTGACTTCACAGGTCTGTGTCCGTTCTTTTCATCCCATCATGCTAGTGAGGAAGGTCATTTCTCACTGTGGTATATCATAATAGCATCAATATAATTGATGGAATAGCTTGTCAATCCACAAAGTTAAGTGATGAATCAGCTGTGGTGAAAATGTGTGCAGCAATTTCTCTTTGATGGAAATATAATTATACACGCATGAAAGCCTACTTCTGTGAAAGTGTGATTCAGTAAAAATGAAGGTACCTCGTCCAAATCAATTCTTACTGATTATCTGGGCAAACGATTTTGCCAACAGCAATGAAATCTATCTAATTATATTTTTGAATCTTAAAATGGCAGTAAGATCAGCCACAAATAAATGTCCATACGAGGCAGACGATAGGGAAAAAGTACATGCCAAAATCATGAAATGAAAAGTATGGAAAATCGTTTGCGGCATTCCAGGCATTTTGAACTACACCTCTGTCGCTCAAAGAAGAGAAGACAATCATTCTTTCTTCAGACAACGAACTGCTCATACTCTACTACGTCAAAGAATTTGAAGAGTCAGTACTGAAGGACCGACTCACCTTAGGAGTTAATTGGACCGAATCACCTCCCTCTGCAAATTCTTTATGGACAGAATGCAGTATAAGGCTGTGAGCATGATATAAATTTCAATGTCTGATTTAAGCCGACCCTTAATATGCACAACATCACTATTAGTGAACGTAATCATGTAGCGAATTATCACTCTCATAATTATATACTACTATTTCGTCCTTGTGGCAATAATACCCGTCATGCGATTTTCAAAATCAAGGGCAATACTTGATATGTGGATTTTGCAGTAAGTGGAAGGAACATTACGTGAATTTGACATGTGCCATTTTCCGACAAATTGCTTTTCTCAAGAAATAGTCACAACTAGGACACGTCTACCTTGCCATCCTGCTAGTCATCATTGTGCTCGCTTCCAAACAAAATATTAACAAAAATATAAACAAAATATAGCATACATGCAATCATATGGATATGCCAATCTGTTCTGATCACCTCCAGAAAAAATATAACATTGCTTTCAAAAGCGGCATAAGTAAACAACAAATGTGAGTGAAATGGAAATGTGAAGGAAAATTGAAAGTTAAGATGATCGAAAAGGGCCTATGATGAGATAGAAGTTGTTAAGACTCAATGACAGAATTAGAAAGGCGAAAAATATTGAAGAAGCAGCCGGGAGGTGCAGAAATAAAAAGAAAGTTAAACGAATCCACGAGTCCTTGGCACACAGCTGAGGACAGTTGTTTGTGCGTGCTATTGTCTGGATTAAACAAAGCGCTCATTTCAATGTTGTCTGAGAGATATATGAGGCCACTCGCATTTTTTATAGATTTGATTGGCTCGCGAAAGAGGACATCCAATTCAAATTCACTTATAGAATGTGCATGTATTCACTAAGGTGACTAAATCTCCCAAGTTGACTGGCTCTTCAACATCAAGAAGAATGCGCTGATCCTTCAGTGAAGATTATTATGAAAACACCATAATATAAAACTGTATAAATGAAAAACATTTACTGATGATATCATTCATCGCGTGTAATCGCTTCAATGTGCGTGTGGTAAACGAAGTGTATGTGCTCATAGAGAATCGAGATAATGCTAGTGAAACTACAAAAGCTTAGCTGATAATATCATTAGTGGCACTATCACTTCAATTTCCTCAGGTATAGTGTAACAACGATGTTGTGACAAAAATATGGTAAAAAGTATAGGAAAGCCAAAACTTCATTGAATGACTCTGTTTTCGTCATTCCTTGACACTTAAAAGAATCTCATATTTCTTCAAAACTCAAAGTCTTTGCCAATAAATCGTCAATGTTGAGGAACAGATTTTGGCGCAACAGCTGTTGCCTTAACTTCTTAAATAAGATTTATAGCAAGCAAATTTTTTTCTAATTCAATGACATGACAGTATTTATATGCTTTATTTGCATCATTTCCAAGACAGTAGAGTTTTGGCGTCTAAGTAAAAGGCTAGATGGTTCGATTGCGAAATTATCTTACTTCCATTTATACAGCAGCGTTTGGCTGTCCACGGAAATATCTGTAAACAAATTCTAATGGCATCGGAAGATATTGCGTCAAATTATGCATCATTTGAAAAATATTACTTTGATAATTTCACAGTAGACTTCATACCGTGAATAATGACTGTCAGTCATTAGAATACATCGTAAAATTCTTTAGCAAAATTTCGTGTCAATTTAGTTCAGAAAGGTGTCTCTTTTGAACAACAATTCTCTCATCTCTGCTAATGGCATCATCAATTATCAGTGTCTTATTCTCATATAAAATCATTTATGAATAACTAATGTTAAATATGAAAAAGATGCCACAACCATTTTACGAAAAGGCAATTCATCATGTGGAAGATTGACCTAGAAAAACCACTAAATCATGTTCCTTACGAGCTTGCACCCTTGGGGAAAAAGCGAAAATTGAAGCGTGGGTGGACTTTGGTCTACGGTTGTTCAATGATTGTAAAAATAGCTGATATTTTCGAAGGCACGAGTACATTTACCACGCTTTCGATAATGGGAATAATTATATTAAGTGATAAGACATGCTGAATTACATTGATCTCTATTAGCTGCATTCTCTGTAAAATTTACCCACATAGGTTTCTCTCTTTCGTCGTAATCAATAGTGAAGCTATTGTCAATGAGGTTTTATGATAATATTTAGGATTGAATAGCTTAGTGTTAAGTGTTTTGGGATTCCATGCATTAACTCTCTCATGCTCAAATCATTTTCAAAATTGAAGTTTTTTTGAAAACCTGTTTCTTCAAATACAATTTTCGAGCGTTCTAGGAATCGTACGAAGTCGGGAGAGGTGCCATTAGAATTGTATTGATCTCCTCTTTCTTTTGGCTACAAAGTTCCAAAGAAGGGGGTCGAAATGTCTCCAAAAGGGCACAATATGCATGAAAAAGTTAATGAAAAATGTTCAGAATATTTTTTGCTCTTGAATCACTTCCAAATTGTCGCACACACACACACACACAGAAGCAATTTCATATTGACTGAAGAAGAAAAAAATTATTGACTGTCATGCTCAACCCTATCATGCTTAAATTGTTTTCAAAATTTGAGTTTTTTTAAAAAATCTTATATTCCTCAAATGCAATTTGCGGGCATTCAAGGGATCGTACGAAGTCGGTAGGTGTGCCATTTGAATTGCACTGACCTCGTCTATCTTTTGGTTGCAAAAGTTTGGCGTTTTCGAATCAACATAGCTGAGCAATGTTTTCCGAAAAGATGCGGTTCGAAATGTCCTCCAGAAGGGCACAATATGCACGAAAGGGTTGTTAATGAAACATTTAATGAAATCACGCCGTTTATATAAGTCTTTGCTGTATTTGTTGCAATCACTATATTACGGTGTTTCGTGAGATTCACCTTTATTCACTGAAGTACATAAACCATTGATTGTCCTCTCCTTTCAGTGTTTCATCATCCATAGTTTCCACTATTTCATGACAGATCATCATTCATTGTTTGTAAACATACTTCCACAACATTTGCATATGTCTTCTCCACATTGTAGTAACGCATGTGCATCTATGTATCTCACTCATCATCATTTATTTAATATCACCAGCGCCCTCATTGACTTACAAATTTCGATATCAAGCATTTTGTCTCCCAAAAAATGTGCTTTCAGTTTGAAAATAGACGATCAGATATTCTGATGTTTCAACAGGTGCCTTTCGACACTTAATAAAGATCTTCAAAATATGATTTTAAGCTACATGAAACAGTTAGTGTCGTTTATTGTCGATGTCGACATTTGAATTGGCTTCGCTTCTTTTCCACAAATTTATTTACCATTTTAAATGTTATTATTACTATTTCAAATTTTAACATAAATTGTATTTTCAATGTACACCCAATAGTCTTTCCAAAAGTTGCGTTGTAAGAACAGCATACAACACGAATAAATGTGATGCGAACCATCTAAAAAATGCTAAATTCATCAGAAAAATGACCAACTAGGTCGAGTTTTAGATCCTTTAACCCCTTCTACGACTCCTTGCGATAAAAGTGGCAGCTGTGAAACCGCCGATGCTGCTCATGACACCAGCCACATTCTCAATTGAAATCACTCCAACATAATCAAGTAGATCTCATGGACTTTTGCAATCTATATTCGAAGCCAGCAGTCTATTATGCAGCCCGGATTCGAGGTATCTCATTCCGTTCACTGCAACTGTATGACTCTGTAATGTATGAAAGCCGCACAAAACTGTTTTCTCAATGCTTTTGTCGCAATCTGTACCTGTGGCTTTTCCTTTTGCAATGTGATTTTCATTTGTTGCTGTTTGTAAGTTGAAATTATTGAAATAATGTTATTCTTCAGTTTTTCTACGCACTTGTTTGCACTACGTGCGTAGAAAAACTGAAAAATATCATTATTTCAATAATTTCAACTTATAAACAACAACAAATGATATCAAAGTTTTTCTTTACAAAATCAATCGAAGTAACAAAACAATGTGATTTTCAATTTTCATTAATTTCTATAGATATTGATTGGTGTTATGATCTAACATTGATGGCTTTTAATTTTGAGTAGAAATTTCAAATGACTTAGCATTTGATTTCCAAAAATTTTTACATAGGATTTTTTTCTGTCTCAATTGATAACCCCATATCGGCAAAATATATTTTGATACAATGTATTAATAAATTTTTGTGCTTAGAAGGACTAAAAATATATCATTTCATTGATTTCTAAAAGCATGATTTTCAGAATTTCGAAATATACTAATTAACTTACCACCTTCGTAAATTAGGAAATAATTGTCTAGACATATTATCATTAAAAATTAATCTTATTTTTCCTTCAAATGCTGGGATTTTTGTTTCAGTTTAAAATCACCTATCTAAATGCATATCTATAATTGAATGATCTTCAAACTTTTAACAATGCTTTGAAACAATGTGCAAAATATGGCTTTAAAACTAATTTTAGAACGTTGCTTTAAATAGCACATTGCGTCCAAGCTATCATTTTTCCATCTCACACTACACCTGTTAAATTAAGAAATTCTTGAAAGGAACCTTATGAAACGCAATAGTTCAATATGTGGTGTTTATGCCATTTACTAGTGTGTACACTGAGAATTATTTCATAGATGTATATAATTAGTGACCATGAAATCCATCTACATGTATTTACCAAAAGACAATTATGAAAGCCTTGAATATGGTATTTATGTTAATGTCTGTTACAGTAGTTTTCATAGGTAAATTCTGCATTGAGTTGATATACTTTTTATATCAACTCAATGCAGAATTTACCTATGAAAACTACTGTAACAGACATTGACATAAATAGCATATTCAAGGCTTTCATAATTGTCATTTTTGTTCAATCTTTTTACAGCAAAAGCATGTTTTATACACGCCATGTCTTTGAGCCCATATCTCACATCAATTTTCCGCTTGAGTGGACTGATGAATATCATCTTTCGAAGAGATGGACTTTGTTGCCTCTACCTGTATACTGATATCCGTCAAACTATTTAGCAAGAGCATAGAGTAAATATAGTAGATAGAATGTCGACTCAAAAAATTTTCAACATACAGTGAAAATGTTTATATCAAAAGATTCAGCTTTTGCGGAGATTGCGCTCCTACGGTCTAGAAAAATATTTGATCAATTTGTAAGAGGAGGCTGAATTTTTGCAAATTATTCTTCTATTTTCATACTAGCGATTTGGAAACTTTGTATGAGTAGCATGAAACTTACTATATATCAAAAGGTAATACCATTTACTAGTAGGTACAGTGTGAATCAAATTATATGGCCCTATTTTATAAATTGTTGTAGATCAAGGGAAATCCAACCAATTTTTAAATGAGATGTATCATTTTAGACCTCAGAGTCTCAACATCAACTCTATAGTTGTCAAAACTGCATAGATATGATAACTTTGGCGATATCCAACGGTTTTGAATTTGAGAAGTTTTCTTAGCTTTACATGTTTATATATGATGTTACAATAGTTTGAACAGTTGATAAGTGAATTTATACTAAGATGAAGCTGTCTGTGTCTAAAGGAGATTTCCTGCGAAAGTCAATTGGGGTGCTAAATGGCCTTCATAGTAGATGGAGTGACTATAAAGTAGCCAAATACTTAAAAGAAAGCAAGCACTCTGAAATGAGTGCAATGAGTCTTAACTCCATCAAAGAGGTTGTTTTGCGAACTCTAGAAAGAATTCGTGCAGCAGAAGTCGCTGAACGAAGTCACAAACAGTCTGGTAGACTGTACACTACGAGGTCCGGCGAAGGGGCTGAAAAAGTGGTGGCCGCAATGATAGAAAGAAAGGACAGTACTCAGTCAGTAGTGGCTGGACTGAGCTCAGCAGGACTGAGGGCTTATCATAGCCGAACGACAAGTAGTCTTACCGAGCGGCATCATGTGACTCGCGTGCGATTTGCAAGACATTTGCTTCGTCACTTCGGACACAACTCCCTTCACCCGAGTTCTAAGTAGTGACTTTTCCAAGCCGTAAGCCTCCCGAGTAACCAACCCTCCAAACACAAAGAGCGAGATTATTTGGTCGTCATCTCGTGAAAATACGGCAGCGGCTGGTGCTTTAGTTGGAGTTGATAAGTTTTCCCGAGGCGTTGCTGTGGGGTGCCGCTTCCGGGAATTGTTTGATACCAGTGAATGGACCGATCTTTGTGGAAGAGTGGTTGGAGCAGCGCTTTCACTGGGTGAACGCAGAACAATGACTGGATCTCGATCCGCAATTCTTCTAAGTGAAGTAGCGCGCGGTATCCAGCGGTAGCGCGCCAGTATCCCCGTGGAAATTGCATTTGACAAGATGATGGTACCTCAATCCACCGAACAGGGGAAGTACTCGAGGAAGTTGATCGACTATTTGATGATCGTATTCCCGTCGACATTCAGTCCGCGAAGTTTGATGACTGTTGGCCTATTGAAAATGTTTTGGGAATCATCAAAGAGAGATTGTCTCGCCGAGAATTTATTGATCTGACGTCATTGAAAGCAGAAATCCAAAGCATTTAGCGAAGTGTGGAGTCGACGGACATACCAATCCCTTATTTTAAGCACCTCGAAAGGACGCAAAAAAATTGTAGCGAGGAATGGAGGTCACATTAATCGTGATCACTATAGGGGGAACGTTTGATTCATTTTTTACTCAACATGCCCTTATTTTTATAGTTTGATGTAATTAGTATTTTTTGGTCGCATTCACTTTTTAATAGATGATGGTATAATATACTGAAATAGATTTTTGAGTTATAAATTTGATTTTTCAGTAATGATTTTTTAGCATTAAATATCTATAAAGTCAAGATATCTATGAACTTCTAATAGCCTCTAAAATGATGTCCACACTCTGGGGTTTAAGATGATACATCGCATTTCAAAATTGGTTGGATTTTCACTGATCTACAGCACTTTAAAAATAGGGCCATTTAATTTGACTCACCCTGTATCTTCATTAAGCGGAAATTAAGCTGATTATCAAGGAAATTTCATGCACTGCACTATGCCTAATGTGAGTCTTCTGGGTAAGTTGACAACTTCTTGTTCTTCTTGGCTGAAATTTCAAGTTTTTAATTCATTTTACCCAGGAGTGATTGTATGATTCACTAAATTCAAGTTTCACTTCTTGAATCTGAATGGTACTATGGACCCATTTGCATTAATTATGATCATTGTCTTTGATTGTGCTATTCTGCTCTTTCAGTGGCAGGTAGTTTGTGATAACTTCACGCATTTAATAAAGGAACACTCTTATTAATTTTGGCTGATCATTAAAGTAGTAGTCAGCCATCGAATATTGCTGTTTTAACACACATTACCTCTCCAAGGTTGTCATGACACGGAAGATTTGTAGAATACTGTTATTCCATCTGTATTGATGTCATGATTAGACTACTCCATAGAGTAGGTATAGGTAGAGTGGTAACTCCGCATTTATCAAATCCCCAATGTGTTTACACTTTCGATTTTACTAAATGAACTCAAGAGAGATGCAGTCGGAATTGTCACCAAATGTGAGATTTGCACATCTTTGCAGTTTAGAAGAAATTACAACACAATTGACTGATCATGGTAGCACAAAGCAGAAAGGAATTATGTTATTTTACAGATCGTCCGTGTCTGAGAGCCTTGGAGAGGTGATGCTTGTTAAATTGGCAACTCGATGACCTGCTATTGCTTTCATGTTCCACCTCAAGAGAATCTTCTTAAGAGTGATCATTTATAAGCAACCTGCCATTGGTAGAGCAAAATCAAATAATCAAAGACAATGATTTCAATTAACTTTGAAAGATGTAAATGGGTCCACATCACTATTCAGATTCGAGAAATAAAACATGAATTTAGTGAACCATAAAATCATGCCGATGAAAATTGAATTAAAAACGAAATATCAGCCAAGAAAGCAGAATATGGTCTCGTTTTTTACATGAAGACTTTCATTATAATACAATTCATGAAATTCCCTTGATAATCAGCTTGATTTCCGCTTTGTTAGGATGTTTATTAGCAAATATTTTTTTCCTTTTGATATCCAACTTGTTTCATACCACATAGGAAAGTCATCTCGGTAGTACATAATTTGGCAAATTTTGACTTTTTTCAAAAGTGCTCAAACAACTTTTTGGACCACAGGAACGTAATCTCCGCCAAAAACTGAATCTTTTCATATAAAAATTTTCATTGTATACAGATACTATTTTTAGTCGACACTCTACCTAATACTTACTCTAAGGACTACTCCGTGGCAATCTCCTCAAAAAAATGCAAAACCTTAAATCAAAACTGCAAGTACATTGCGGATTTAAATAGCACTGAGTTGCTACACTACCTAATACACTTACTCTATGGGTCTGATAAAGGAATAATTTCTAAAAAGATTTTGGGAAGATGCTTTGGGGATCACATTTTTATGGCTTCAGATTGCATTTGCCAGGCTTGCCGCGGGAGCGGGATTTGCCATGGGAATTCCCATAGGGTGGAAATAGTAATTCTAACCAGAAGAATTCCCATAACGGTGTGCCATACTCAAATAGAAGTGAATATTTTCATAGCTGTGCTGTGTGCTTTCAAAGATGTTGTACCAAATATTATGCTTGCTCTGAGTAGAACCTGCAAATCAATTATGCTCTCAGCTTCTGATTACTGAACAATCAGATGAAATTGGCAAGAGATAACCTTAATTTGTCTCTCTCTCTGACGCAATTCATATGTAATAGTCTTCAAATAAAAAATTGAAATGCAATTTGCAACCCAATCGAATATAATGTCTTCTAAGTCACATACATTAATAAAATATTCATCAGGAACGGGAGAAGAGAACTCAACTACGATCAGCAGAAACTCGGTCGCGTGCTTGATTGCAAAATGCCTGCATAAATAATGTGTGTTTCTTTTTGCTCGTTTCTATCTATCCACACCACTTTCATTAGCACTACACAGGCCCCATATAGGCCTATTATCCATACACTATCCTTACTATCCATATGCTATAAAGCACATCGGCATTTACACTTTGTTCTGTTAAATAATAATTTGAAGTCGCCGTTTTTGAGATTTGGAGAGATTTTTTCTATTTTAGCAAATTTTGGCTAAAAATCGCCTTAATGACTTACTATTAACAATACACAGCGCGTCAAATGTACTGAGCTTTACTTCTGAGTATACAATACATGTATTATGAAATGTTACTTCAGATTTGATAATATTGATTCAAGTAAAACAGCTAAAAAACGCGCATATGAAATGTGAAAGATATTCCTCAAAAGTAGCCGTTTCAATATTTCTGCAAAGTGAAATTCGACAGTTCCTGACAGTTTCAGTGACTATAAAGACGAAGAGCGACTTATACATTCTCAAAGAACTAACATCAATAGGAAAAAACATAAAAATTGATGCTACTCGGCTAAAAGAGAGGATTTTAAGCCCTTTCTAATTTTCTTATGCCCAAATGTGTCTTTTTTATGATCCTTATACGTTCAATAAATTGCTGGGTAAGATACATTCGTCCCCTCAGTGCGAAAATTTCTAAATCTCACTGTTTCTCATCAGCCATGACGTGACAGTGCACTAAAATTATTCTTCAGCTTTTGTTGATTGAATACTGCATAAAAGGCAAGATGCTATATAATCAGACTTTATGCAATGAACATACATATATGTTTCGCTTTCAGATTATTTTACAACGTCAATTTCAAAATTAATTAATAGATATTGTTTAACTCTGTGTAAGAACTTGTTTATTAAAAATCTTACACTGAGATTTGATAGTATGCATTTCACTAATGATAGTTTGATTTGTTCAGTGATCATGTCTTGCCACTTACAAAGGCAGTAAAAAGCATTGCAAATGTAGAACGAGGAATAATGACAAATAGAAAATAATTTTGCGCTAGAGAGGATCAATATATTTTTCGACACCAGACAGTCTTTTTGAGTGATAGGGAACATTCAGAGATTCATCAGTCATCATCCACATGCATAGAATTAGATCGGTCGTCTCTTCTTCTGTTTGACTAGCAAGGAAACATTGGAACATGTAACGTTAATGAAGTGGCACAATCTGCTGACATAATACCATAGCAATCGAACAATGAGCAGTCAGTTCAACAATTAAACACGCCAAATTGTGCGAAGTTTCAGTGACTGTTATCAACCGGATTACACAGCAAAGAGACACAGTCGATGTCAAGTTCTAGAGAAGTTTGTGAGCGTTTTTTCGTGTGCCTTCTAACTTTTTTAACAATGATCGGAGGTCCAGCATGATCGAGAAAACTTTTGCACAATGATCTGAATTCTTCGAATCTGAATTAATCGGTGCGATTTTGAAGGAATTCAGAGTAATCCTCAAGCGATGCACGACTATTTTTCCTATCTCTGCAAGGTATTAAAAATTTCTTTTTGCCCACTTAGTAAGTTCCTGCATGTGCCATCGTTTTGAATCAGTTTGCACTTCTAGCAAAGTGACAAGCTTAAACAATCTAATTCTGTGTCCACATGATTTCTTATTTCCATCTATTGAAAACGAATTCCATGTACAGTAGACAGTATGACTACGAAGACATTTGGTACTTTTAATATTGGCCCATTTCTGAGCAACACGATCTAGACATTCAAGTTTCCGGAAATAGTTTTCAGGAAGGTCACAAATCACAGGCCAGCAGAATGAAATATGGCTATACACAAGACCTGTGTAGGCTTCCCAAATAACAGCACCATTGTTGCAGTTGATTCTCAAACGCTTCACCAACGACATCGCACGGCAACACCTACTGTACAACAGACGAAACTGAACATCCCACTTCGCATCCTTGGAAAAATGAACACCCAGAACTGTCAAACACTCAACATCATCAACCGGAGTGTTGTCAATGCAAACAGAAGAATTCATCACACCACAGCTTTTGCGAGACACAGTCATGGATTTAGCTTTATCGACATTTATGCAAAGTTGTTTATCAGCAGTCCATTCGCAGAAAGCATCAACATCATTCTGGAAACTATCAGGCACACTCTCATCACACAAATGAATCAGCGTCACATCATCCGCATAGGTAACAACCTTCGTTTGGGAAAAGATTGGGAGATCGTCCATCAAAATGACAAAGAGAAGAGGGCCCAAAACGGAACCTTGTGGAACACCGCTGGTGATCTTTTTCCATGGAGTGATAGCATCTTGGGCAGCAACACGCTGCATACGGTTTGACAGAAAGCTCTGGATGCACTGAAGTGCAATCCGACTGCAGCCAAAGTTGTTCTTCAGTGTATTGAGAAGCATACTATGACTGACCAAGTCAAAGGCCTTACGGAAGTCGACAGCCAGGAGCCTGACATAATGAGAAGATTTCTCAGAGATATGTTGGAGGATGGTCAGTCTAATGGCAAGCAAGGCATTAGTACACCCACCAAATCTGTTTGGGATGAAGCCGAACTGCCGGAAATCAAGGGGATGGCATAAGGAGGGAAGAAGTATCTTGTCTCTAATCAGACGTTCGAGCGCTTTGCTTAAAAAGGGAAGAATGGAGATTGGACGGAAGTCATCTTTGCCTTTTGGGAGAGGAGTGATGTTGGCTGACTTCCAAAGGTCAGGGAAAACACCGGATTGAAGGCAGCGGTTATAAATGACTGTGAGTGGAGTAATCAATTGGTCAATGAAAGATCGGAAAAAGGAACCTGGCAACCCATCAGGACCGATCGAGTTTGACTTGGTTTTCAGGATCACAGCCATGACCTCCATCTCATGGATGATGGGATTATCAACCGTGGAAGTGTTCGACATGAATTCACGGGAGCTATCAGTCAGAGCAGAGGCTGAAAAAATCGAGAAGAATTTGTCATTCAGATGATGGGCAGTTGATTCATCAATGATCGCTTTCGATCTGCAATCCTTCACCTGTGAGTTTATGGTTTTCCACAAGTCGGTGTTGGATGAGGCATTCGCATTACCATAATGCTTATATTTTGCTTTTGAAACCGCCACTAAATACTTTTCTCTTAGAGACTGGTATTTGGCATAGTTCCCTCTACACAGAGCCTTGTCACGACTATCAGCAAGACTTTTCAAAGTAGCAGTCATCCAGGGGGGCTCAGAGCTCCTCATACGCACAGTCTTTTCACTCGTATAAGTCAGGTACACAAATAGCAAAAACTTCTGGAAATCATCAACTACATCATTCACGTCATCAAGATAGAGACAACATTCATCTCAATCAACAGACGACAAGTATTGCTTACACGAAGCGAAAGAAGAGGATGTAAAAGAGCGAACCTTACACTTGACATTTGAATGACTCATACGTTTACGTTTGACAGAATGAACAAAAATGCCATGGTGGTCCGAGCGACCCAACGGAGTAATACATTTTGGAAGATCATAAAGTGCAGACTGGTTGGAGGCTATAATGTCTAACACGTTCTTTCCTCTGGTTGAGGTGGTCACAAGCTGACAAAAATCGTTGACTTCGAAAAAGTCATCTAAATGATGTCTGAGGTCATTAACATCACCAGTAATAATGAGATGTCGAGTAGAGGAGTTATCGATGAGAGTTTGAAAATGATCGAGAACAGACAAATGGGCAGATACCGTACCCCAGTATGGATGATAAATAGCACAGATCGTTACATCAAATTCGTCAACTTTCAAGCACAGGACATTAGACTTAACATCTAGCAGAGACTTGTCATTAAGCACAGTAACACTATGATTAGATTTGACGTAAACCGCATGCCTCCACCATTGCAATTACGGTCTTGTCTCACCACACTGTAGCTTGCAATAGACACCGACTGATCATGAATAGCTGCATCGAACCAAGACTCTGTGATAACGACAATATCAGGGTCATGGTTAGAGACTCTCGCCACAAGTTCATCTAGTTTGTAGAACAGGGATCGTACGTTGAATAGCAGTATTGACGGAGGATCGTGAATGGGCACTCGCTTGGGATTGCGTAATTTGTGACTCGCTTCCGCAGACGAGGAGTTCACTGACAGCTTCGGAAGAGAGGGAGATGAGCTGCTGACCGGGGGCTTGTTTGGATGATGGACAGAGGGAACTGGACACTGAGGCTTGGATGAGTCACTTCGCAGGAGCTTGTGAAACCACAGTGCACGTCGCTGCTTGCGGGGAAATAGAAATCTTGACGCAAGTGTAGAATAGAACAGAACAGAATAGAATATATATTTCAATGGCAATGGAAATCAATGATGTACATGGAATGAGGTGACACGGTAGAAAGGAAGACATGTCAAAAATAGAAGTAAGTGATAACATCTTCGTATGAAAGACAAAAGTCATTCGAGATTAACTCGGATTATTCAATAAAAGTTTTGTTCACGATAGCAACTGTTCGTGGAAAAAAGGAGTTTCTACGTCGGGTAGTATGAGACGGACGTTGAATAAATTTTCCGGAGGACGTTGACTTTGTTGGACACAGACTGTTAAGGGGGTGTGCTTGGTTGCAAGATATGTTTGAAAGCAGTTTCACAGAGGCCTTTTCACGCCTGTTTCTGAGATCCGTGAAACTTTCACAAGTGCAACTATAATGCCCACAGATGATAAAATGAGCTCTTCGTCGAATCTTCTTCAGCACGTCTTCATTCTTCGCAATCATGCCGATGAATAAAGGTGAGCAATATTCAATCACCGACAGTATCAGGCCATGGTACACCTCAATTAGAAATGGCCTTAGGATGCGCAAAGTACACCTAGTCGACTTGAAGCACATTTATTTATGAAATCGAGGTGTCTATCCCATTTAAGATTTGATGAGAAGTGAACTCCTAGGAGCTTCAAGTCATCTACTGAAACAATTTCTGGAATAGAAGGGGAGATCTGATTGATCGTCTTTGGTATCCACATCATTTTGCATTTGCTCAGATTCAAATTTAGCCCCATAGTCGAAGACCACTGAATCATGTTGTTATGTTCAACAATGTAAGAGTCACTATCTCCCTTATAGAGAGGAATCACAAAAGGGAGTCATCAACATATTTCACTATCGTAGTTGTACTTTTTACAGGAAAGAGAGAACTGACCACCAGATTGAAAAGGAACGGTCCAACCAACGAACCTTGTGGAATCCCAGACAAAACTTGACGTTCACGCCCGATTATGTTGGAAAACTTCACCGACTGAGTTCTCTCACATAAGTAGTCCTCGATCCAACTTATGAAGTTTCTTTGGAAGCCTTTCTCAGTTAAGGATTTGATTATAACATCATGACCCAGCAGGTCAAACGCCTTACTGAAGTCGTATGCTATTACTAGCACACCTGCAATCTGACTTTCCTCCAGCGCAGTTGTGACTTTGTAATGAATACAAATAAGAGCAGAAGCCGTAGATGAATGAGGAACGTAACCGAACTGAAAATAACCGAAATGTTTTCGTAGTTCAGCCGAGATGCCAGATTCCAGAACAGCCTTCTCACAGATCTTAGAAAGTTCTGGGAGCAATGAAATTGGACGAAGTTCATGAAGAGAGGCTGGGAAGGATTTCGGAATAGGAGAAATCAAGCTGTGTTTCCAGGCACGAGGGTATTGCTGTCTTAAAATTGAAATGTTGATCACGTGAGCCAATGGTTGAGCAATGATTTCAGCTGCCTTTCTATACAATGAGGTTGGAATCATGTCATCACCTGGAGCTTTGCTTGTTTTCATGGAGCACAGTAGCTTAAGGACATCTTCCACTTCAACAACAGGTGCCCAATCAGAGCCTGCAAAGCTTTCGTCTTCCGATGATATAGTACTTGTCGAAACTGGTCGACACGCGTGGTATGATATGAATATAGAGTTCATTTCCTCAACAGTTTCATGGTGATGAAAACCTTTTCAATACAGGATCCAAAGCAAAATAACCAGCTGATTTTGAGCCTCTGAATTCATTAACTACCTCCCATAACTTTTTGGAGCCATCCTTCGACTTCTGGGCCCATTTGCATTTCTCCTTCATCAACATTGACTTTAGTTTTGAGTTCAACCGCTTATACAGGCAAAAATCACGTTGGCATGATTTTTGCATTCCAGCGCTGATTGATGAGGCTTTTTATTGGTGGTGTAATGTACGGCTTATCGCGAGGAGTCATTGCGACAGAAGATGTTGGGATCGTGCTTTTATAACAGTCTTTTACAACATTGTTCAAGAAAGTACACTTCTCATCAATAGACATATCCATATTATAGATTGGCTGAAAGTTTATCAGACTCAATTCATATAGAAAAGAGTTAACAAAAGATTCACGTAGGTCATTTACAGCACATAATCTGTAATTGTTGACAGATGCAGTGGTATTGGGAGTACAAAGTACAGTACTATGGTCAGATTTAGCAATAGGAGGACCCACACATACATTGTATTCATTTGCTAAACAAGTGGGTAAAAGTACAAGATCTAGAGCAGCGTCACCACGAGTCGGTACAAGTGCGACATTTCTAACATCAAAACTCTTTTCCAAACAGCGAGTATTAATGCCATTGAAATCGCCCAAAAAAATCAAGTCGAGACTTGGATAATTATCAAGGACCTTGTCCACGTTCATAGAAATGAACTCTAACACATCAGTAGAGTAGCGCAGAACAGATGATGGTGGAATGTAAAGGCATACGAGGCAGATCTTCAAAGAGTGAAAAAGCAGCCACACACCGTCAATACCAAAGTTGCTACCTTCTGGTTCAAACCGGGAAGGCTGGAAAAAAAATTTCACCCAGACAATAACGCCGCCACCTTGTCGACCATCATTTCGATCATCGCGGAAAATGTCGAAACCTTCAATAGAAAAAAAGTCATTTGAATGATCGGACGAAAGCCAAGATTCGGTTGCTGCGAAAATCTGAATCTTCTTTCAAGAAATTGAGGCAATGATGTCATCCTTTTTATTTGTAACATGATTGACATTGGTAGAAGGAATGCTAGGCAAACATCTGGAGCGATACGGCAAAATCATTGGTGAAAATTTGTACTTGATATCAGTTGAATCCTCCCTCTGTAGATGACAACATCTTCACCTAGGTCCCGTCTATGTTTCAGTTCAAGTCTTAGTTGTTTATCTTGGGTTTGCTGGAAAGGGGTGAGATCACTCTTGAGGAAAATTCTGTCATGCTTGTAATTCTTCAGGTCTTTTGATTTTCGCAAAACTTCCATTTTCTTTTCTTTACTAGATAATTGAACTTCGAGGATTCTTGAGCCGTCATTTCTTGGCTTCTAATAACGACTACAGGATAGTATCTTCACATCAACTACGCCCAGGAAATCAAATATATGCGAAATACCTTTCTCATCATTCTCTTTCTTTTTGTCTATGGATCCAGAGAACTTTTCTGGGAGTCCAAAAACCACAATATTGTTGGAACGAGCTTGTCTTTGTTCAAATTCATTCATCAGGCTAGTACAGTGCACTTCTAAACTTGATGGCAGCGCACTTTTTAACAGTTCGATTTCTTTGTGATGTTCATCCTGAGTAACTTTTAATGATGTGACACTGCTTTCAATCTTATCAATACGCGATAACACCATCCTGATGCTGTTATTTATTTCATCTACTTTGGGAGACATAAAGCTCATTATTTCACTTTTGTTGGTGTCCAACATTTGCTTAAGGGCATCAAGAGTCACATTATTGCTGGAATTTGATCGTGAACGAGTATTTCTATCTGACATCATGAACCGTAGAATTGTACAAGGTTGAAATTCTCAAATGCTGTGTGACCGAAGAAGATTTCTGTTTCTACCCACATATAGGATGACGATACAGACACCGAAGACAGTGACGTAATATGGTTTCTATGACTGCGAGGCACGTGAGCATAAAAACCGATATTTCGGATTTCCCGGAGCGAGAGTGTTTTCTTCTTAACTGGCAATAACAGCTGATTGGTATGGTGCAGCTGACAATACCAGCTGATTCAACAGACGCAATCTCAATCAAAGAAGCAAAGAATCGATTCCACACAAAGGATAACACGACGGATCGGATTGACGAAGAACGCGGCTATATTTAGTAACTCTGGTATAAAAGGGTGAATCCAATGGAGAGTGTAGAGAAAGCGGCAATGATCGTGATTATGAATACCACTCACTGATGTATCGAATGCCAACCAAAATAGACGGAAATATGACCACCACAGACAGAACAACACTTTGCAATTTGAATATTATCACTTAGAATATGATAACGATTGCAACGATATAAGTTTCAAGATAATTCCAACACGAGAATCAGCTTTTCCAAGTAATAATCTCTAACCAAGCAACAGCAAGAGCATGCGACCGTTCACCACGCAAGTCTGATTGCGTGTCCGTGTAGGAGATCGGACCGGCTCATATCACAAATCATATCACAAATCATTGCCACTGAAAGAGAAAAAGCATCATTATAAAGAAAAGATCTTTAAAAGGTGTAAATGGGTGAACATTACTATTTAGATTCAAGAAAAGACGCCTTGTGAATCATAAAATAATGCCGTTGAAAATTGCATCAGAAACATGACATCTCAGCCAAGAAGCTTTCAATAAGATCTTCAATAAGATTTCTCAACTTTTCCTGGAAGACTTCCAGGGACTTGCATTATAAGGCAGAAAGTCATGAATTTCCTTTGATAATCAGCTTAATATCCGCTTAATTCAGACGCTTGTTAGCAGGTGTTCATTCCTTTTGATATCCAACTTTGTTTCATACTACTTATAAAGCGCTTCATCTCGGTAGTAGATGAACACAGAAATAATTTTAAAAAATTGACCCTTTCAAAAGCTGTTCAAATAATTTTTTTGGACAGCAGGAGCGTAGTCTCCGCAAAAAACTGAATCTTTTCATAAAAAAATTTTCACTGTATACAGATGCGTATTTGAGTCGACACTCTACCTATTTATACTTACTCTATGATAGAGACAGTCAAATATAAAATTGTAAAATCTATTCATACAACCTGCCTTCAAATGGAGCCCGTCCTCGAATAGAAACCGCACTTCAAGTTCTATATCCCACGGATTATATTCGAGAATTTGCGGCAAATATAGGGAACTGTCTGAAATCTGAAAGTTCATTCTCTCCTTCATAAACGCATATACGCGCACTACTAATACATTCATGAATTTGCACTGCCATCCACTGTCTCATCATGCATTGGCATTAATGGGCAATGCAAATTATCAGATTTTGTGTTTTTCTAAAACGACACATCACTGATGCTAATGCCCTGACCTAAAACTCTTCGTTTTGATAAAAAATGCAAACTCTCATGTTGATATAACTGACTTCTTTGCTAATGAATGAACTCTCATGAGTGCACACGCTTAAGTGAAGGACATGCTAATTGTTCAGTGGTACAGACCAACCCAGTGGACAGGAAACGCAGCACACGTCACATTACATAGAACAGGAAGTTTTCGCCAAACATGTTATCACTTTCCTTACTCCTCCTTGAGGGACAAATCAGCCCTGGTAGCATTTTTTCTGAGGTCATTCTAAAACTAAACTGTCTCTCATTTTAAGTATATTTTTTAACTTTCCATAAAGAATAGTTGGTATCCTGAAGAATAGTTGGATTCGGTCTAACTAAGCAGTCACATTTTCTACCTACTTTCAAAAGTGCATTTTTTCAAGGTTTTACAAATTGCAAACATTCATCATGATTAACAAACAACAATGACCTGTTGCAGTGTATATTGGACATCTTTGAAAGAGACACAACTACTAAGTTAATAAAAGACTACAACTCCCTTGATTCCCCGCCCGCACTCTCTTGGCTCAAGAATCGAATCGGTATATACGAGCTCACACCTTCACTAGGCAATGCTGATGGTACAAAAGCAATGCGACTGACGGCAGAAGTCATCTCCAAGCAGACGGACTTCGGTTCGATTACTGGGTCACGCGAGTACGGTCGGGGAATCAAGGATGTTGGTGCCTTTTATTGACTTAATAGCTGTCATTCTCTTTAGATATTCAATATACTGCGACAGACATCTGTTGTCCATCTATTACTCATGTGCATTAAGTCGAATAGGCCGGAGACACGCACGATAAGTCAAGTCGTCAAAAGAGTTTTAACACTTAAGTTTCAATGAGAGCTGGCATACAGAGTAAGCCATAAGCCATAAACCGTCACCCGGTTGAGAATCCTTGGGTGATTATATTCAATAGAACAGAAGTAGTGATATAACGCATCATTGTATACTCTTATGCTTTGCTATGCTTTATGTTCTTGCAAAATTTAGAAAAATATCATATGTTTTCTTCTTCTGCTGCTTATATTATCTGTCATGAGGAGAAATATTGTCAAAATGACTATGTCTTATGGCTTAATATGGTGATTGGAGGATCGTGACGCGACTTACCAACGATGGCTTGTGGCTTATGGCTAATTCGGTATGGCTCCGGCCTAATATGCTGCCTCGGTACAAAATCAGTGTTGGTGGCATTCTGTTCACAATATGGGACAATAAGCTGTCGATATCACTTGGAGATGACTTCCGCCTTCAATCGCATTGCGCTTGTACTGTCAGCGTGGCCTTGTGAAGAAGGTGCGAGCTCGTATCCACCGTGGACTTCGGTTCGATTCCTGAGTCAGGCGAGTGCGGTCGGGGAATCAATGGGCTTGGTGTCTTTTATTGACTTAATCGTTCTCATTCTCTAGATATTCATCATGATGATATTCAATGAAGCGATTGATTTTCAATATGAAGGCATCATTTCATGTAATGATTATCTGCGATAGCACTTCTTTTCAAAATATTGACATGAATTTCATCAGTGATTGGACCTCAGGTACTCGTACATGCACATAAATTTCTACAAAAGATATTCAAAATTATCAAGCTACAGAGTGCTATAAAACCTAGGTAAATCTAGGGTCAGCAAAGACTATGTTCAAAACACTATATTCAAAAACTATCTTCAAAACACCAAAGAAATGATATAAAAACTAAAGGTAAAAAAAAGAGACATCAGAAAACAGAAAGATAAAATGAAGAGCCTGAATGAGAAAGTTGACTGTTTAAAATTGGGGACCTCTTCTTTATGAAGAGGGCCTCGGAAATACGAACAAAATGAGTTTGTAAATGATCGAAACATTGTTCATGATGTCACGTCTACTGCAGGTACTACATTCAAGCAAATGGTCGAAAATTGGACCAGGTCTTGACACATGTTCATGAAATCTTCTACCTAGATGTCGTGTTGTCTCACCGATGTATGTGGTATACTGATCACCAGTACACTTGAATTCATAAACCACCGATGAGACAAGGGACCTCGGGGTAGGAGACTTCAGAGGAAAAAACTCTCGCAGTCTAGTGCTACGAAAAGAAAAAGCACAATGTGGTCTTATTTTCAGCTTTTTTTTCTTATTTCCACATTATGCTTTTTTTGCCTTTAGTTGTTATATCATTTCTTTGGTGTTTTGAAGATAGTTTTTGAATATAGTGTTTTGAATATAGTCTTTGTTGACCATAGATTTACCTAGGTTTTATATCACTCTGTAGCTTGATAATTTTGAATGTCTTTTGTAGAAATTTATGTGCATGTACCCTTCAGTTAGATTGTTTCCCTGATGACGGTAGGTTGTTCCTACAGAAAGGCCTTGGTTTGCCTTCAAAATCATTTAAGTACAATTTGCGATGAAAAGTGGTCATTTTGCTATTTTATTTGCTACAAAAACTTAAGTCATAGTTTTTGAAAGGAAATCTTCCGCACTTCATGTAACCCACACTTTTCTGTGCAACAATAATCAATATATTTTCTCATTATAAATTGCTACTCTATATTTGTAACTAAAAATGCTGAATTGCTGCTGTTCATAGCATTAGGATGAAAGAATGACTGCCTTCACTGGAAAGCTTGCAGAAAATCATATTTACTGTAATTCTAGTCCATGACAATTTTCAAATTTTTAAGATTTTGGACTCGCTAGTTCGGGGGAGGTTGAAGTACATCAAATGAAACCTTTGTTCCAATCATGATAGCTGCTATTGCCGCTTCAGGTAGTTTTACTAACAAAATATCATATTCAGAGATTAAAAGTAATCTTAGAGGAAGAGGAGACGAAGGTTGCTGTACAATTTGGCAAAAAATCGATCAAATGTTTAATATTGCTGGGGAAGCCATATTAAGAAACATTATTCAAAGCATTTATCTGAAAGCCAACATATATATCATGAATATATCGGCTATTGTTAGCACAGATCAAAGCAGAGGAACGAAATATTGGCAATAATGCAGTTGGAATTATCGGAAAGTGCATCGTGTGAAATTATAGCGATCATGCGCAGCTCTTTGACTTCATTGCTTTGTAGCTTTCTATTTCGGGCATACACAGGATATCCACCTAGGAAAAATGCAGCATTTTAAATCATCAATTTGGAAATTCTCATAAGGCTAGAATATTTGAATTACAGATTTGGGAATTAAATGACATAGAACCACTGTGAACTACAGTAGATGTCTGTAAATGAAATGATCAGAAAGAGCACTGACTGTGTTGTAGGTATTACTGCTGCTGCGGTCTCAGCATGCCGCAAATAAAAAGGCGGCTATTTTGCCGAAGTAAAATTCTGTACATAATTTGCAGCAAAATTTATAAAGAAAACAATCATTATAACAATGTTTGTCATTGAGAAGGTTACAAAGATTGTAATTTTTCTGATTTTACTTTTGCTGTTCTTGGTACTAGATAAAGATCTATTTGGTTAACTAATAAGATTAGCATCTACGTTGTATTTGTCCAGAAGTCTGTGGATCTCCATATTTGCTATGATATGGTTGTTATTAAGATGTTGGACAAGAGAGGCATTTCGCCAGCGTGCTGAGGTCCAGTATAGTGAGGTCGTGAAGCCACTTGCATCTGAATACATGCTATGATGCAATGATTCCAAAACCAATGAAACTCATGAATTTTCCGACATTCATGAAAGAGATGCTGCTGCATCCTAATTATTGCCAGTTACGTTCGAAAAGTTACTCAGGGATGTCACATTTCTAATTTTGAAGCGACCATATACTCATTATTGATGATAATTATTGACGCCGCTAATACATGCGGAGAAAAATTGCCATGATAGGAATCTTGTACCTATATATTCTGACAATGGACTAAGAATTTCATTTCTACAAAATAAACTTGTGAGACATTTTCCTAATGTCACACATGCAGAAACAACAATTAAGCGAATATTAAACAAATATTTTCATCCCCACCTGTCTTCGTAAAATATGCTGTGGAATGTCCTTCACTCTCCTGTTTATGTCAAGAATGATAGCTTTTGAATATTTTTGTTGGAAGCACATAAACTCATGATTGAGGATAACGTTCATAACGAAGTTGAATGTGTTTTCACAAAATATTGGCTTTATTCAGCTGCTGTATATTGGCTTCTCATTTCACAGAATATTCGATATTCCTCTGCTTCAGACAGCGAAAAAAGTCAGTTTAAATTGCAATGTGAATTACGTCTTCAATTATAGCTTTTTGGTTATCACTGGACGTAGAAATCTAAATCGTAGAAATCCGATGCTTCGCTAATTTGCCAGATACAGTAGACGCCGCTTATTGAAAACACGGATAATAAAAACACTAATAAAAACAGCCTGGCTTGGTCCGGAATTTCTGCTATTAAAACTTTAATGTAGACCTCCGCTTATAAAAACAGAATTTCATTTACATTTTTCTTTCAAGATTAACTACCGGTTTGAATGACAGTACATAAACACGATTCTTTCATAAACTCTTCATTACACTTGTTCGATCATTGTAGCCTAATCCGCACATGCTTTATCTCACTGGTGACATTCATTGAGATAAGAAATGCCTTGCAGGTTCTGAGATTATGACTTGAAAAGAAAGGTTATTCCGACATCAGTAAGTTTGACACCATTGAAAGCGAAATATGTAACTTGATCCGTCAGCAAGCTCTAACACATTTTACAATCGATCAGTGTTTCAAGTAGGACCGGTATGCATTCACATAATCGTGCAATTTGCCGAAATTCCGGTATTAAGCATGTAGTACTGTAGTAATGCAATTTCTAATACATGGAAGTGTTTTGCAAAGGATGGCTTTCTGATCGTTTTTACACTGCAAGTACATGCATCTAAAGAGTTTCCTATCGAATATCTATATAATCCATTAATCAATTTTTACTACAGTACATGCAAGCTTACAGTATACTGTAACCACTATCATTTACAGATTCAATTTTAAGTCACATTCGTTTAATATAAACGTCGCTTAACAAAAACAATTTAAGACGGTCCCGATGTGTTTTTAATAGGCGCCGTCTACTGTGCTTGTAGCTAAATGTTCAGACCTTATTGATAAACTTCTTCTGCAAACCAGGGGCCTATTGCACGAAACTTCATTAGTTATTAGTTAATATTTTATGAGCTAATAACTAATGATTATTAGTTCCGCTAAAATCAGTTGCACAAAACGATAATGATTAAGAGTTATCAGCTAATAAATGTCATGAGGGAATTCCATGCAGATGACGTCAAAAATATGTCACTGTCATGAAAACAAATCACCGTCTCATCGAATATCATTGCTGTATCTGCCTGTGCACATCTTTTGATGTACAATCGTTCGTTCAGGATGCCTTTTACTATAACGCAAAAGCTTGCATTTCTGTATGAGATAAAAGCCAGAAAGGCTGTTTTATTTGGCTCCTTCAATGACACGAAGGAAAGCAAAAAAGCAAAATGGAAGCTTGGGAAGATATAAAAAGAATGTAAGTGACATGTGATAATTATGTCCGCTTCATGGACAAACTTTATTTCAATTACATGTACATAATAGTGAACACTGTTCTTTTCAGACTTGATGGTGTTGGGAATACGTATTCCTACAATTATCTACGGGATGGCGTGTGGCCGAATTTGCGAGTGAGAACTCTCACTAAATACGATAAGAACAAAGAAACCGGTGCTGCCCCTCAAACCTTCGACGAAATCGACAACCTTGTCCTAGAAATTTTGGACAAAGCAAGTCCTGTCGTGAAAGGACTCGATGTCAGCGAGGAGATAACAGTTCCAAATCCGTCTACTTCACAGGCGACAGTTGTCGAAGGATGCAATGAAAAAAAGATCAACGGGGAATCCTTTCTTAATCTTTTGTTGAGTCCTGAGACGTCGAAAACTGAAAAGGACACTGTGAAAAGAAAATGTGCAAAATGTGCGAGATTTAGGAAAATTGATGATGAAATCTCTGAACTACGCTTGAAGAAAGCTAAGTTGGAAGTGAGGAAACTTCAGTTAGAAGTTCTGAAGCTGCAGTCCGATCTCAACATTCCTCATGTAGAAATTGATTGATTGTACATGTAGTAGTAAATAAAGTATTACTTTGGAATTTATAGTGTTGCTCAAACAGTGTTCAGGATTTGGAACTAGTCCATAAAGAAGCTAGAGAATTCTTGTGGATATTAGTACATGCATTTCTATTCAATATGAAAAAGATCCGAAATCATGCTCGTACAAACAAAAGTCTAAGAAATCGAAAAATAGTTGATGAGATGCTGCCTCCGCTGCATGGTTTCCTTGTATGGAAGGCTGTCTTCTGGGAAATCTTCATCTTCGTTAATTTCTGGAATGTCTGATGCTGTAGTCATATATTTTAAGATAAGATAAGATAATTTATATTTAATGAAAATCATTTAAAAAGAACTTAACATGCATGAACTTTACGCCAGCCATGGCTATGAATGGCACTTAATGACGAGCGTTACACACAGAGCATCACACAATGTCATCAAAAAAGTGGTCAAGATCGACATTTTGTAATCTCTTTTTGAAACAATGAATGGATGGAGCACAAGTACAAGTGTTAGGCAAGTATTTGATGCACATGTTATGCAACACTGCGCATACTTTTATTATTTCGCAAGCAAATTCCGGAGATTTTACTCTCAGAGGCGTTTGCAAAACAGCAAACCTTTGTTTCAGAGGACCGAAGGCACGTTCTATCACAGATGTGGGTATGGTTGTCCCATCCATCAACCCACAAACATACGGCATTCCACCAATCGCAAAAAATTGCTGTTGAACATTTGCAACATTTGACGGAAAATGTACGAATTCTGCTTGCAATGTTCCATTGATTGCGGCTACGGCTGAGTGGATTGCGCGGCAAACAGAACTTTTGTGCAGACCATGGGCATCGCCAGTTATATGGTAAAATGCATTTCCACTGAGAAACCTTAGACATAAAAGGATCTGTTGTCTGGGAGACAGAGCATGGCTTCTTTTGGTCGTGTGTCGCAATTCGTTTCCAATACGTGCTTCAATGTACTTCACCATCTCTTCATTTAGCCTAAATTTTTCCTTGTGCTCCTCATCGATAACGTCAAAATTCGTTTTGTCTTTATATATACGTTCGCGATTGATTCCGGCTTCAAAATAAATTTCACTGTCACTGTCATTGTCGCTTTCAAAATAAATTTGTAATTGCATCAAATTGTGAAATAATAGATCCTATCAATCTCGGAAGGTTAATAAACTATCAGTGAATCGACCGCTTTGTTATTAGCTCATGAATATTATTCGTCGTTTGTGCAACAGCTCGTTGATAGAAATTATGAGCTAATGAAAATCTCGTGAACTAATGAATTTCATTAGTTAATAAATGTTTCTTGCAACTGTGCCGAAATTATTAGCTAATAATATTAGCTAATGAAGTTTTGTGCAATAGGCCCCAGGAATGCGACCATAGCAATCCGACAATCCATTCAGGCATCCCACAGAGATAAATTGCTTTTCTGTGTGTTTTGGTCTAGAGATGACACTTTTCAATGTTGAAGGTCACGGCCAGAACTGTCTCGAGGGTAAGAAGATCAATATCCCATTGAACGTAATGGAATTTCAAGTCTGAATACTGCCGAACCAGAAAATTGTCACCACATTAAACGTTTACACCACAGAATTAGATTGTTTAATCGCATCACTTTGCTAGAAGTGCAAACTGATTCAAACAGATGGCACATGCAGGGACTTAATAAGTGGGCAAAAAGAAATTTTTAATACCTTACAGAGATAGGAAAAATAGTCGTGCGTCGCTTGCGGATTGCTCTGAATTCCTTCAAAATGCTCCAATCACCACGACTCCTTCAGATTCGAAGAATTCAGATCATTGCGAAAAAGTTTTCTCGATAATGTTGGGTCCTCCGATCATATTAAAAAAAGTTAGCAAGCGCACGAAAAAACGCTCACAAACTTCTCTGTAGAACTTGACATCGACTGTGTCTCTTTGCTGTGTGATCCGGTTGATGCCAGTCACTGAAACTTCGCACAATTTGGCGTGTTTATTTCTGAACTGACTGCTTAATGTTCGATTTGTATGGCATCATGTCAGCAAATTGTGCCATTTCATTTACGTTACATGTTCCAATGTTTCCCTTCTAGTCAAACGGAAGAAGAGATGACCTGTCTAATTCTGTGGTATACACAGTCAGAATATGACTGCATCGCATCACCTCCGTGTTACGTGTTTCGTGTTCAAGGTCATAGATATAGATTCATAAACTATTCATAAATGAAATTTCAAGCGCAAAAGGTAACAGTTGAACACATACATGAACATGTGACACGATGAGAGGAATGAAATGTCATGGACTATTATGAAAAGTGAATGTAGCGGTCAAAACGCAGAAGTTGAAAAATCTTCAACTAGGAAGCATCTGATTGGATGTGACAGTTATGACTACGAAGATCTATGAATACTATGACATAGAATTCTTTATCACACTATTCATAGACATCTTTGTTATGACGTTGCAGTGCAATAACGTCTTGTATGGTTAGCCTGCATGCGCAATGTACATGTTTGCGTATCACACGACGTTCAAAACGCAACACGCAAGGCCTTTACACTGGCAGTTCATGTGCTGTGCATCAGATGACGAAAATGACCTCGTTATGACGTTTATTGTAATTTCTTCTGATACAGGACATGACGTCAGTGGTGCAAGGGCAGTTAATGTGCAATTCAGCGATTAGACCGAAGTTTATTTTGCAGCCTGCTGCAATGATAGGGTCACCTGATTGGTCAACTATCTCTTTTTTTCGCTTCATGTCTCACTTTGGTTGGACAGTGCAGTAGCTGATTCGCTGTCTTCCTGCTCGCAATGAAAATTATGTGCTGCACATGCAGTCCTGTTTCATGGCTATGTCATGTTGCGTTTCAATCACGTGACGAAAGCGTCTCTCGTCTGCTGCAACTGCAGCGCATGCCAGTGTAAAGTAGGCTAAAACACGTGTGTGATATGATGCGACCACAGAATTAGACCGGTCGTATCTTCTTCTGTTTGACTAGAAAGGAAACATTGGAGCATGTAATGCAAATGAAATGGCACAATTTGCTGACATGATGCCATACAAATCGAACATTAAGCAGCCAGTTCAGAAATGAACACGCCAAATTGTGCGAAGTTTCAGTGACTGGCATCACCGGATCACACAGCAAAGAGACACAGTCGATGTCAAGTTCTACAGAGAAGTTTGTGAGCGTTCTTTCGTGCGGCTGCTATCTTTTTAGATAATGATCGTAGGGCCCAACATCATCGAGAAAACCTTTGCGCAATGATCGCAATTCTTCGAATCTGAAGGAGTCGTGGCGATCGGAGCATTCTAAAGGAATTCAAACCAATTCGCAAGCGACTATTTTTCCAACCTCTGTAAGGCATTAAAAATTTCTTTTTGTCCACTTTGTAAGTTCCTGCATGTGCCATTATTTTGAATCAGTTTGCACTTCTAGCAAAGTGATACGTTTAAACAATCTAATTCTGTGGATACGATGTTTCAACTTCTTGCGTGGCTACATGTACGTGTTTGCGTTTCACATGACGTTCGAAGCGCAACATGCAACATGTAACACGTAGGTGATGTGAAACGGCCTTAAGATCGTGAAGAGTGGAATGGTGCAAATGATGGTACCATTTGATCAATCACACAAGCCAAAGAGAGAAGAACATCTATGTCAATCTCTATCGCTTGCTACTATTGCATCCAATGGCTGGGATTTGATTATGTCCGCTTTAGACTAACCCACACGCAAATGAATCTATCTCTGTGGGTGCAACCGAATAGTCGCAATAGTCGTCTGCCAAACGAAAATCATTTTCTCGATTTATGAGCTGCATGAACCACAGATATCGAACCGCGTGACCAATGATTTCTGAAAGCGTTTCATACTTGTCAGTCTCATAATTGTGAGTGGTCTGTGACTTGCACCGCTACTGTGCTACAGGTGGACGCTATTTTTCGTTGGCATTCATGTGCCTATCTTAGCATATTATAAACAATACCGAATTTTGGCTATAAATCTCCTTAGTGATGGACATATTGCTCCTAAAATAAATTCTGTGAATGTCATTTTGCTATCAGGACAGTCTGTTTGCTTATCTGCAACAATAACATCGGTTGTCATAACATTTTCATTATCTCTAACAACAAATCCGAGGAGCTACCGGCTGCGATGAATATCACATTTCTGCATACTCTGGAAGATGTCTGCCTTAAAGGTGAAATCATAATCACAAAAATGACAAATCTCATTGTGAGTGATTAAATGTCTGATCATTACGTTGCTAAGCGCATCAAACTCGGAAGTACATGGATCTACACAAATGTATGGGATTTTGCGATGCTTGGCGCTCCGTAACTTGCAAGACGACTGGAGCTATAGCTTAAGAATTGTCGTTTTAATGTTGAATGACAATCTACAAATTAAAAATAATAAGAAGCTTGTGCTCGAATTTTGAAAGAAAAATGCAATAGCTGTCTTCGACTCAGCAGCCAATTCCCTACTCACCATCCAATTCGCCTCAAGTGAATAATCCCCAGCTGACAGAAGTGAAAGTAGGCTACTTTAAATCCCCACTAATGTATTACTATAATATTTGTGTCATTATATTTCTCTGCATTCCTCCATGTTCATAAGAGTATTTCATTGTCTGTATTTAATGCCTTGTTTGTCTACACTAATTGTGAGCTGTTGTAACCTGCATTCACCATTGTCTGCAATAATATATAAGCAGCCGTCTTTCAGTCAGAAAGCACGGTCTGGGATTTACCACAAGAACTTGTTCTGTTCTACGGTCGCAGTGATTTATCTGATCACAGTTGGAAACCCGTTTCAAAAAAGTCAGTAGCTTTCACACTAATAACCAAGGGCATCCGCACAGAAACACTGCTAGGCCAACAAATCTCTGACAGTATCACTCACTTATTGAATTTTGCCCGTCGCTTACAACTCACTATCTAACACTGTTACTGTGCGGTCGCCCCAAATTGTTCAGAATACGAACTACCGCTGTTCGGACATACGCGATCAAGAGATAATTGAATCCAGTCCCCTGATGCTTGTGTCGATGTTGAGATGTGTAAACTAGGCCTGCTGATGATTCCTGATTGTGGATGAAATAGCAGATATTCCGGTCTGCTTCCATTTTTCAACTGAGGATGCAGTTCAATATTCAATATTTCTATTCACATTGTGTTTACAAAATCAGCATTATTAGTTATTGCAGGCGCACTAACTTAGATGATTTGCCGGTAGTGTGTTTAACGTGATATTTAATGAGTGCCCTTCGAAATTTCACTAACTTGCTAATTGCAAATCTCAAACTAACCTGTGCATAGCTGCAACTTTAAATAAGGAGTTGTGTCGATGTTGAGAGATATAAACTAGGCCTGCTGATGATTCTTGATATTGGATGAAATAGCAGCTATTCAGGTCTGTTCCCGTTTTTCAATTGAGGATGCAACTCAATACTTAATAATTATATTCACATTATTTTGTCCAACTTCATGATGCTCACTTTCATGACATCCTATTCAAAATCCAGGAGCAATGTCTATGAAGATTCTGGGGTTGTTAAATAAGATCAGCTCAGGCCTACACTGTGCATGTGTTTCAACATATTATTCAATTTTTGTAGCGCATTGCGGAATTACTAAGTAGTTCTTTGCATGAAGTATCAGTTGATTTTATGAGCATGTTGGTTTACAAAATTTCACTTTGAATCGCACTTCTGATTTTTATGCATTGCTTTATAATATGCATGTATTTGATGATATATACCAATAATTCTTAATAAGAGGTGCTTCAGAAATGGACTGCATGTATTTAATATCCAGAAAGAACATGTAGAACAGCATGTTTGAGGCACTCTTAAGGACTGACTATTTCCAAAAGTCTAAAAAGGTACTTGAAGTTAGAAAGTGATATCACAGGATGAGAGGAACAGTAATAATACATTTCTAATTCAAAATTTTAGAATACAAATATGTACAATCCAATCCATTGTATACAAATACTCCATTGTAGCATTCGCTTGAGAAGGCTTTTCACGGTGTTTGACCTGGAGTCGGATTTTTGCAATGAAGAAATGTTGAATAGAATTTGATAAATATGATATTTGATTTCCATAAGCACCTCTTCTCAAAGTGATTTATCTTTGTCAGTGTTGGACAGCTAGCACACAAAAAATGGATTGATAGCATGCAAAATATTGACAGGTAAAATTTACAATAAATTCATTTAATTGAAAAACTTGATGCCGTTCACTGATGCCAAATAATGTGTCTATTAAAGCAATGATCGAGAAGTCAGCGGTGAGGAGTAGAATTAATTTGACTCCAAGTTCGAAAACACAGTACCTAATTCGCACTCATTTCAGTACTCATTCAATGGGTTGCATGGGACTAGTACCTCTCTACAACGAAAAATGCCATACGGCATATCTAATCCGCCATATCACATGCGCACATCCGTAGAAGAACTGCTTTGGCAATCAAGCACAAGTGAATTTGGACCAATAATATATGCACATGAATAAAATCCGCAGTCGGTGAAGTGGGTAAACGTTGGTTAGACTAAAATAATGTTCAGCACTTTATGATTTGCAGTGCATATCAAAAATTGTGGCTCTAGACTTAGTATCCTTACCATAATGCTAATAAGAGAAAGCATAGAAGATTTCATTCTAACTAAAAGCTGTAATCTGCGTCCGATTGGATTGACAAGTGTTTTTCATTGATTCTATCTGACAAGAAGAGGGACTAACTAGAACTCGGCAGACGCGCAGATTCGTATTAAGCATAGGATGTACATCACTCTGTGAAAGTCTCATTTTCGGTCTCGTTCCCTTCAGAGGCTTCGTCTGGCTGCCGGACTTAAGGTGTACCGTTACCCGACCAGGAAGACGTTCATCTTTTAGGCTGCTGTTGTCAATGACTTTGTGGCTGACGTCGCTGATATATAGAAACACCGTCTTTTTGCATATGCTTACAAAGAAGGCTGAACGACATTTAAACTATTAAATGCATCGGTCAGTTTGAATCAAATATCATTGCTTTTCTTAAAATCTATTTGAAAACTAGGATTTCTATAAAAAGGTTCCACTGGAACTTTCAGGTCTCAAAGAGCATGAAAAAGCTCAAGTCTCTCTCTCTCTAGGGGTGGAAGGCTTAGCCGATTCAGCTAAGTAGCCCAAAGTGATGTCGCATTACTTTCTCAGTATTTATTTGTTTTACTGGATTTTTGCATTTTCCTAACTTCTTCGCCAATTTTCTTAAATCATTCTTGTTCATTCTATACAGTCATGGATTCGGTTTACAAGCATTTTTTGCTAAATACGCTTTGTATTTGTCTGATCTGTCAAAGATAGGCTACTTTGTTGATCCAGGTGATTACTTTTGATAACAGTAACTTAAAGTAAGCAACATTAATGTGTTTCACCAAAACAGGTCGAACCCCTTGAAGTTTCGTTGATCTGGTACATGTGGAATTTGAAAATTTGCTGAACCAGATTTTTCACTTGCCGTATTTCCTCTAATAAACGCCGCCCTCTAATGGGCGCCGCAGCTAAGTAGTCAACGTTTTCATATGCGTCACCCTCTTATATCAGGATAACTAGAATATAATAACTTGTGGCTGTTATACATGCACAAAAATGTCAAAAAAGTCCTCGTACAAAATATTTTACTCTTATTTTTTTTCTATTTTACTATCCACAGCGATTTTTATAGGTTTTGGCAATAGGTTCACGTTTCTGTTTGGTACAATTGTAGCACATGCCCGACGCTTTCTCTGTCACTCAAATTTTCAAAAATACCTGCTTCCCTGCCTGGTGGTTCTTTATTATTAAAACCGGGTTGTCTTATTGGCTATGGCTATCCAAGTGGCTCTACCAGCTGAGCTATCAGCGCAGGGAAAGCAAATTAAACTTCTCAGCTGAAGAATTCGCCTTTCTCTGTCAGTGGCTGCACTCGCCAAGACAATCACAGTATTAAACGACATCTGGAATCCGAATGCAGCAACGATCTACAAAGTATTTGGCTAATCCCGCCCAAATACTCGATGATGCACTGTGTTAATACATATCCCTTATACTGAAGAAGAGAATAGGTTGCAGCTTTGTCAAAAGTAGTATAAAAGTTTGTCATTGATAAATAATAATCAACCATGAATCATCGTTCATAAAATTTTATTAATTGTCAGCTGGGAACATGGTAAATACCAGGCTTACCGTGCACGAGATTTATTCGTCCTATTCCCACTGGATTTTTCCAAATGAAAGATTATTTCCCATAATTATTCCCATACGCCAAATATGTCTTTAATAAGCTTGGCTTTGTGGAAACCTATAGGTTAGAGGACATTCTATTCCACTGGAGACCTACCAGTGAATGATAAGTCAACATCAAGTCTTAGTGTCTCCAGTGGACTTTAAACGGGGCCCTCCTGGAGCCCCTCCCATAGACATTTTTAACTATTGCCCAAAACTATGATAGCTACGACTCTAATTTTTGTGACTTTTAATTTCTATCTATTTCTGCTAAACGAGCCAAATTTTATCAACTTTGGCCCATGGGAACGTCAAAAACTGACCTTTTAAAAAAGTGCTCCTTGAAAATAAAGAATTGTTGTCAATGTTTTGAAAATTTTAGCATTTTAATCATTTTAAGTTACTTGGAAACCGAAAATGTAGAAATGAAGCTACAGTTGGCATGTTTATTCAGCCACGAATGCATCTATGCAAGTGCTATATGAATCATGGCAATATACTACCTACACTATTTATAACAGCTTTATTAGCAATGCTGTCAGTTTTATGTTACAAGTAAATCCCAAGTCACAAAATGGACAGATTATCATTCCTCACAATACATTTGGAGCATTCACTCATTTGGATGCCGTAACTGCAATTTTACTCCACGATACATAACTAATATAGTAACAGACAGTAGGGAATTTAGATGTATTCTCAAAAATCTCTATTTGAGTCGTATTCAGAACCGTATCATAATGCAATCAAACATACTCCCAATATTGTCGACAGACGCTTTTGTGTGATCACTGATCAAAACGTATCGTTTACCAAAGTCATTTGCCATCAATTTCCAACTGATACTCAAAAACTTCAATTTTTGAGAATAGTGGAATTCAAATTTTAATTGTAATTTATAGTTACAAGCTGACCGAGATGGTTTACACGTATGCCATTTAGCTATGTATTTTACATACATTTTTTGCAAGCGTTAGGCAAGCATTATGCTGTTTTCTATTACTCAATTCAATTCAAGATTTAAGGCCTCTGTTGCAATAACGCACTAGTTAGGATAAAAATAATGTGAATGTTCATTTTAAAATCATGTCATGCCACAATTTGTTTTCTCTAGAAATGATAGCTTATTAGTATCACAATATTTCAGAAACTTTGGCACAGCATCTATGAAAACATAAAGCACAGCTACGAAAACATTCACTTCTATTGGAGTATGGCACACCTTTACGGGAATTCTTCTGGTTAGAATTGCTATTTCCACCCTATGGGAACTCCCATGGCAAATCCCGCTCCCACGGCAGGCCTGTCAAATGCAATCTTGAACCATAAAAATGTGATCCCCAAAGCATCTTCCCAAAATCCTTTAGAAATTATTCCTTTATCAGTCCCATAGAGTAAGTGTATTAGGTAGTTCTAGCAACTCAGTGCTAGTTAAATCCGATGTACTTGCAGTTTCGATTTTAGTAAATGAACTCGAGTTGAGACCCATTACCAAATGTGAGATGAGCAAATTTTTGCAGTTTTTGAGGAGATTACCACGGAATTGTCTAATCATGGCAGCAATATAGAAGGAGTAACAGTATTCTACAAGTCCTCCGTGTCATGACAACCTTGGAGAGATAATGTGTTGTAAATTAGTAATATTTGATGGTTGACTACTACTTTAATGCTCAGCCATATTAGTAAGAGTGTTTCCTTAATCAAATGCGTGAAACTATCACAAACTACCTGCCACTGAAAGATCAGAATAGCATGATCAAAGGCAATGATCATAATTAGTGCAAATCTATCCATAGTACAATTCAGATTCAAGAAATGAAACTTGAATTTAGTAAATCACAAAATCATGTCGATGAATATTGAATTCAAACTAGAAATTTCAGCCAAGAAGAGCAATAAGACCTCAACTTCTCCATGAATACTGGCATTATAATGTGGTTCATGAAATTTCCTTGATAGTAAGCTTAATTTCCGATTAATTAAGATACCTGTTAGTAAATGCTCATTACTTTGATAGCTGATAAGTTTCATGCTGCCGATGTTCAAATCGCTGGTGTATAGACACAGGAACAACTTGCAAAAAGTTCAAATGTTTCTAATGTGATCAAATGTTTTTTAGACCGCAAGAACGCAATCTCCGCAAAAAACTGAATCTTTTCATACGAAATGTTTTACTGCATGCTGACATTTTTGAATCGACACTCTACTTGCTGTATGCGTAATTTATGATCAACCCTTTTACCATTCAAGCAACTGAAGTAACAGCTTAGTAAATGATGAGAAACGCCATTCGATTTCTAAATTCAGTATCCAATCTATTTGAAAAGAGACATCAAAAAGTTATATAAAGACAGAAGAATATGTCTTTTTATTAAATGGAAAATTGAAGGGGGTTCAACATTGACAGCGCATGTTTCCGTACAACTGATTGAGAAATCTCCAACATAACGGCTGCTGAAATAAATAATTGCTCACACAGCTTCATGTAAAGATCATCAATCGATTAATGAACAAGGGTTTCGAAACATTCGGACTTCAGCAGGCTCAATGGCCTCTACTTTCAATCCCTTTATTTCATACGTTTCACTGCGTTTTCTACTTGATTTCCGAAGCGAACTGTACTTAGAATTCCGTGTAAATGAGAATTCAGCATCATTTAGGTCACCGACAATGGATGATGGATCAATTTTCAACGAAGTAGAACCAAACCGAACTGTATCAAAACCTGCCATGTGAGTTCCATCCGATTTATAAAACATTGCTGTTTCATTGACGCAGGTGATCGGTTTATTCTGGAAAAGAAAGAGAAATACTTGCAACAAGGATCAATTTGCAATTGTGAAAATGATCAGCAATGCTACACAGCGTGATTACAGTCACCATTCCCACCCAGTAAAAAGAAGGGTACTTCTATTCTTTCTCCCCTTACAGTTTCCAATGTTTCCAATTTCATTAAAAACTTATTTTTCTATATGAAAAATAAGGCCACTGTGTTACATTTGCTTGTTCTGTAGTTCAGTGTAGTATGCCTTTTGGCAATTGTGATTTCCATTCCGCAGATTGTAGATTTTGTGCAATGCCTGTCATCCAGCGGTGCACCTGAAAGAGACCTGGCCGAAACATGTCGTGCAGTAAAAGTTCAAACACTGCCCTTATTTTTCATATACAAAATTTGCAAGGGATCAAACTTTTTCCTTTCATCAAACTTAAACACATTGGATTTAGAATAGACATGATCTGTCACTGGGTGATAGCACAACACCACTGAGAAGTCTTGCTTGACCCCTGGGATGAGGGATCGGTTCCTTGGATGTTCAGCTTGAACATAAGATACAACTCTGCTGTGATCATGAACTTCGTGGGATTGTTGCCTTACTGCAGCTACAGTGAACGACAAAGCAAGTGCTGGGAATTTTCTACAAACCACAGGAATTTTGCATACTCAACGCTTTTGTGACGGTAGTGAAACTGCACTTAGTATCAAGAGAAGATCGTTGACGATCCGGCTGTTATTCTACTAGAGCATTTGACACATTCACAGAATGGGTCCATGCTACCATCATTGCTTTCCTCACACACCGCAATTCAGTACAGTTCACACATTGCATCCAATCCTGACCGCGATAGTTAGGATAGGGAACCTACTGTCTGCACCATTGATGTAGGAATAAACAGGATAGCGGACTTCCCTAAACTTGTGAAGCCTCTCTCTCAGACAGGCGAGCGCGAGACGGGGGACGCGTGACCGTTAATAAAATGACTGTTTGACACTCATTTAGATCACAATCTACGCTACCAAGGCATGATGAATTAATAATTTATTGTGGATATGTTATTTGTATTTAATGAAATGGCCGTGATGTACACATTTCTTCACTGACTTAAGTTTAAAGCACATGAATGTCATTTATATCAAAGCAATGTCGTTCTCAAAGAAAGACCTATTTCCCCCGAAAAATAATGAGTTTCGTCGCTTCTTGTCTCGAGTGTCCGGAATTAGAGAAAATCTGCCTCTCATGGTACAATTTCCCATAGCGTAGCAAACGTACGCGTACTTAAAAGTTCGTGATCATTCGAATCAGTTTGGTGATGTGATCACTTTCACCCTGAAACTCGTGATTGTGGAAGTGACTCTTAAAACACAAAGGAAAAAGTTTCTGTCTATCTACAGACAAAAGCACTTGGTACTCAATTTTGGCATCGATATTTTTACCATTCGGTAGCAAATTTACATTTCAGACACATGGAGAAATTGTGCGGAAAGCAAGCTCCGCTGTTTTTAACAACAAATGCTCCACTACTTGAGATCAACAACCCTCCCCTCTGTTTTTTAAGGAGAAGATCGGAAAATGGAATTGAGTACGGAACGGGGTCATCAGAACTATGTACCAAGGCACGACGACAAGTTTCGAACTCAATTTTAGGTAAAATTTTCCTTACCACATAACCTGCGATGTAAAACAACACAGTTAGTCGCCATTCAGTGTCACAAATTGAGAAGTTCCAAGCTGAGCGCAGCTGCAACAACTCGCAAGACTGGTTTAAATTATCACTAGGCATACGCTTCATCTGTGTGAAATCCAGATCCATCACATGAGAATCAAACTCAATGACATTTGCGTTTTTCGATGGACGGATCATGTCGTTTATCAAGATGGATTTGATGGCTGCCTTAAATTGGCCTGCAGAAGGCTTATCATTAAACCCACCTCTTTGACGAATTTTGCTGAACAGCATTTCTATATGATCTTGAGATGCCTTATATGTTAAAAAATATGAAAAGATGCAGTCAGAAATCAGATGATGATACAGAGACCTTACCGAGAGTATTGTAACGATGAAGCCATAAGGCTTGTTGCATTGTCGTGACAATGAAATAAGGCATTGTCGTAACACATGAAACCTTGTCACATAACGGCACACTACACACTTCACCACATCGAAAATTATGATTTCTGAAATTTCTCCTTCTTTCATTCGATTAATAGGTCCTCTCTGAATCATTCATACATCATTATCTATCCTCATCAATTTAATATCTCAAGTGAATGACTTTAAATTCGTCAAACACACAACAAAATTTTAAAGTCTCTGATGCTTATCTGATCTAATGGGCAAACAATTATCATTCACACCTTAAAGTGACATCCCAGCTGTGTTCGGAGAGGCTCCTTCTTAGATCGTTATCAGTCAGATTAAAATTAACATTTCATCAATTGTCAAAACTTGATGATTTGCACATTGGTCGTGGGATATCCTATCCCCCGTCTCGCGCAGGCGGTCAGAATTTTCAGGCATCATCGCGCCAGCGAGAAATTTAGGGAAGTCCGCTATCCTGTTAACTCCTACATCAATGGTCTGCACAAATATCTTCAACACCAATGTCTTCTTCGTACCGAAGCAAAATTGGCTTAGTGACACTAACATACTTGACTCCTCTGAGTCGCTGACAGGAGAAATTGACTGAGTGTAAATTGGTATCTTAATGCATTTTTTCACAAGCATTCAATAAAAGAGTTGATAGTAAAAGATGATAACTGACTAGCAAAGAAGCAAATATTCTTACGACATCCATTTTTGGTGACAAAAGTGTGTTTGCTTTCAAGAATAGTTTAGTCAAAGCATTTTGTGTGTTTCTTGGTGCTCGTTTGGCAGTGATTTTCACCGCAAGAAGGCTTCTGATACGCTCTCAGATGGACAGATTGCCACTCTTCTTCAAATCAAATGTGATATAACAATTTCATTGTGTGCCTGTGTAAAGTAGGATAGGATAACGTCAAGATGTCTGAATGAGAGTTTCGAGCACCTTCCTGATTGGTTAGACAGCCCTTTAAAGTGTCCATCAAAGTCTATAGCAATTACAGCAAGTAGCATTATGTCTTATTGTGTATTACTTCTCATATGCCAGCTCTTGCGCGATAAAGACTTCGGAGACAGAATACATTGTCGTATTTCGGCTCCGCTTGTAGCGAAGCCTTCCTGACTGTATGCATCGCCGTCGTTGCGGCAGGGAGATGCTGTAGCGAAGCCTCTCCTGACTGTATTGCCGTCGTTGCGGCAGGGAGAAATCTCCCTTTGCCCGGCCCCCTATTGTATGGATAATAAACCGTTACTCGCGCGCGATTGTCTTTTTCCTTGTTCGACATCACAAGCTATCACGGCTATGACTGACGAATTCAAAGCAATGATACGGTGCTTTGATGGCAACGGCGATGTGTCCGCATGGCTCAAGAAAGCCAAGCTGGTGGCCAAGATGAAGAAGGTGGCTGACCTGGCTACTTTCCTTCCTCTTTACCTGGAAGGTTCAGCGTTTTCGGTGTACGACGAAATGGAGGAAAAAGACAAGGAGACATCGGAGAAAATCGAAGAAGCGTTACGAACAGCATTTGAGGTGGACCGTTTTGAGGCCTACGACCAATTCCGTAACAGAAAATGGGCTCCTGGTGAAGCAGTCGACGTGTACCTAACAGATCTACGAAGATTGGCTAAGCTTGCTTGTGTCACGGGAGACGAACTGATTCGCAATGCGTTCGTGGTCGGATTGCCGATGGACGTATCGCTACAATTAAGATCCGGGACGAATTCGGCATCCTGCAAAATCGCAACCCTCTGTGAGCAGGCTCGCGTCCTATTGTCACAAAGATCTCAGTGGGCGAAGGAATGTAATTCATACGCAGGAGCTGGATTTGCCAATTCCAACCCAAACAAGATAGCCGAAAGAACTGTACAATCCTCAACGCAAAGAAAGTGCTACATCTGCAGCGGAGCTCATCTGGCTAAATATTGTAGCCACAAGGCAGAAAGTCGAACCTGTTGGCGATGCGGAGAGTTGGGGCACCTGGCAAGAAACTGCACAAAGCCATCGACGGGAAACGAGCAAGGGAAATCGTATGCGCCAGCAGCTTCCCATTGAATAGAGAGGCGCTTCCATCAATTATGGTAAGAATGGGAAATAGGAAACTGCGGGCCTTAGTTGACTCAGGATGTACTCAGACGGTAATTAATCGTAATTCAGTTGAGCGCGTTGATTCGTGTGGAGATAGAAATATTGTCGCGGTAGATGGCAGTCGGGTTGGTGTGATGGGCAGGTGTGAGGTGACCATTATTGTCGATGATTTCACGGTTCATAATGAGTGCTTGGTATTAAAAGAGATCCTCTCTGATTTCGACATATTGATTGGGTTAGACATAGTCACAAAGTTGAAAGGCGTTCATATCGACTCAGAGAGGAAAGTGAGGTTCGGATCTATAGCGGACTTAGTGAAGTTAAAAATGCCGAAGCATGATCTAAGAGAGGTAGTTCCTTATTCGGAGGGAGACAGTAGACTGGCGCTTCTCGCCACAAAGAATAGTGCCGAGTTGATTGAGGAAATTGAGGACATTGACTTCTCAGCGAGATTTAATGGGTCGAATTGGGAGGTTTCCTGGAAATTGACTGAAACCCCAGTGATGAAAAATAGGGTCAGCTGCTACAAAATTCCAAATGACATTCAAGAAGAATTTGATGCTGAAATCCTTGAATGGATCGAAGAGGGAATTTTACAACCTGTAGATGAAAATGACAAGTCCAAGACAACCAATGTATCGATTATTCCTCTTATGGCTGTCAAGCAGGCTACTAAAGGGAAAACGCGTCCAGTGCTAGATTTCAGAGAGTTAAATGCATTCGTTTCATCTTACACTGCTGAAGCAGCGGTATGTGACCAGACGTTGCGACGGTGGAGAAACAGAGGTAGCAAAATCGTAATGGTGGACCTTCGAAAAGCGTATTTGCAATTGCACGTAAACCCAGAATTGTGGCCTTATCAAACAGTGAAGTACAAGGGCAAGTTGTTCTACTTGACAAGATTAGGCTTCGGGTTAAATTGCGCTCCGAGAATTATGTCGGTTATACTGCGCCGGGTTTTATCTCTCGATAAACAGATAGAAAAGGCAACGGATCATTACATCGATGACATAATGGTAGTTGAAGAGGTAGTGTCGGTGGAGAAGGTAATTGAGCATTTGAATAAATACGGCTTGAAGACAAAGCCGCCAGAGAAACTGAGTGAAGCTCGAGTTCTTGGATTGCAACTTTATTCCGACAATGGAACCGCACGATGGACTAGAGGTAATGACGTGCCAATACTCGATGATAATGAGAGCGTAACTAGACGACAACTTTTCTCCATATGTGGTCAGTTAGTAGGCCACTACCCGGTAGCTGGTTGGCTGCGCGTAGCATGTGGATTCATGAAGCGGCATAGCAAAGGAACGGCATGGAACGATGTTGTTGGATCTACTGTAGAGAACATGATGCGCGAAACCATTAAGAGGGTCCAATGTGGCGATGATCCCGTCAAAGGGATTTGGGAGGCCAGCACAGATATGTTACAATCTGATGTAAAGGTTTGGTGCGACGCAAGTAGTATTGGTATTGGATGTTTGCTAGAAATTAACGGGGAACAAATTGAAGACATGGGATGGCTCAGAAAAAAGGACGACAAGATGCATATCAATGTCGCAGAACTAGATGCGGTGATACGGGGCGTAAACTTGGCTCTGAAGTGGAAGCTTAGTAACTTCAAGGTTATGACGGACTCGGCTACTGTGAACAGTTGGCTCACATCGGCTATCAAAGGGGAATTCAGGTCGAGGACTCATGGCATGGCAGAAATGCTAGTTGACAGAAGGTTGTCCCTATTGAAGGAGCTGTGCAATGAATACGATTTAAACATACACTCTGAATTGATACCGTCCCATCAAAACAAGGCTGACATACTTACACGTGTTCATAAACAGTGGTTAGACGCAGTGGAGAAAGAATCAAGACATTTTGCATGCGTTGCCGTTGAAAATGATACAAAGGAAAAAATAAGAGAGTTACACAGTCATCATCATTTCGGCATTGACCGCACCAAGTACTTGGTTAGTAAGGCGGGGTTGAGAGCATCCAGAGAAGAGATAGCAGATATCGTGAAAAATTGTACCGAATGCTCATCGGTGGATCCTGCACCCGTAAAGTGGGATACAGGAGGATTAAGCGTTAAAAGAACTTGGTGGAGGTTGGCGTGCGATACAATGCATTATGATAATGGTCTATATCTCACACTAATTGATTGCGGACCGGCTAGATTCGCGATTTGCAGGAAATTGAGAACAGAGGAAGCATGTACAATTGTAAAACTGCTAGAAGAGATTTTTCGTGAGAGGGGACCGCCGGCAGAACTCTTATGTGATAACGCAGCTTCATTCAGGTCAGCGGCTGTAGCGAATCTTTGTCAGAAGTGGAAGGTGCGTCAAATTTTTAGGTGCGCTTATCGCCCGAGTGGTAACGGAATAATCGAACGCTTTCACCGGACGATCAAGGTAGCAGCGACGAGAAGCGGAGTGTCCCCGGAACAAGCGACGTTTTGGCATAACAGTCTTCCTAAAGAAGGCAGTAACCCATCATCTGTTCCATCTCAGCGTGTTTGTAATTATGAATGGCGAATACCGGAAATTTCTGATATTGTTACGATTGAGAAGTCTTCGAAGTGCAAGTTTGCTGTTGGTGAGGCTGTATATGTGAAACCTAGAATCAATAGATGTAGCGCTCGTTGGGGAGAGGGTACAGTTACAGCAATAAATTCTGATTTGAGTGTTGATGTTGATGGCATTCCTAGGCACATATCAGATATTCGATCAGCGCAGTTTCCTATTTGCCATTGTACAGAAACAGACGTGCCCATCATAGGGCAGATACCCTTTCTACCTATGCCGGAGACAGAGACACCAGAAGAAGAGGATGCTTCGTCCGTCGATGGTGAAATACTCCCATCATCAAGTGTAAATGACATAGTTCCATCACGAGATAGGAGACCGCCAGTGTGGCTAAAAGACTATTACTGCCTGTGAAGTAACTGTTAATTTTTCTTGTGAACTTCAGTTCACGGGGGGATGTCTTATTGTGTATTACTTCTCATATGCCAGCTCTTGCGCGATAAAGACTTCGGAGACAGAATACATTGTCGTATTTCGGCTCCGCTTGTAGCGAAGCCTTCCTGACTGTATGCATCGCCGTCGTTGCGGCAGGGAGATGCTGTAGCGAAGCCTCTCCTGACTGTATTGCCGTCGTTGCGGCAGGGAGAAATCTCCCTTTGCCCGGTCCCCTATTGTATGGATAATAAACCGTTACTCGCGCGCGATTGTCTTTTTCCTTGTTCGACATCACACATTACAAGACATTTGCAAGTCTGCAATTACGAGAAACAATCTGCAATCAGTAATTTTACTATTACGTTCCACATTGACAAAAGACGGACATTAGGGCCGAGTCTCTCGCTATCTTACTCGAGAATGCCGACCTTTGCTCACAAGAAGATTTTGTTTCCACCCTTTATTTACCTTGGTAGTTTTCAAATCTTCTTTTTCTGCTTCTTTTGATATCTAGTTAAATTACAACATTGCTATTATTTCATATCTCTAAGTCTGATAGGTTTGCATGCTCTAAATTTTGTTCATAGATCGCTATGTAGGTGCATTGTAAGTACCATGCAAGTATGATTTTGAAGATTATTTTCAGTCCAATGCACTTGAATAAGAGTGAACGAAATGCATTCCAAATTAATTTTCTGAAAATGATTTTATATAGGCCTACTTGTTAATTACATCATATAATAGATTATCAAGATGTGGCTTGCATCCTTTATCAAATAACTCAATCGTGCCAAAAATCGATGCTAAATCATTGTACAAAATGTTTGAAAACAATGGCAAAATTTGAACCTTCGAAAGAAGAGTTCACTTAAAAAATGTTTGCCAATTATATGATTCTCCTATGGTCCAGATCCAATGACTTTTTGGAAATACAGAATAAATTAGAAGTCACATAACATGCCACGATGTTTAGTTTTAAAGGGACCACGACAAAATTGTGACAGACAAATCGACACATTTCCTCTTCCCTCCCCGTCTCCCCTGGCAACTTTTCTTGAATCTGGTTGTGTTAAAACTTAAGTAATAGTTATAGCTAAGACTAATTGTTTTGACTCATGCGTCCTAAGTCAGAGAATAGTCGATCCTCACAAAGTAGTAACATTTTGTAACAATAAGATTACTTACACTTGAACGTGTACAGATGCATACGATGTTTTACTCACAGATAATTATCATATGCCTCATTATGTAATTATCACAACAGCGAAATCTGAATGAGCACTTTATTCCGATTTGTTCTAGTCTTGTATGATGTTTTAATTGAGACTCATCTAGCTTGGATGATTAGTTGCACATCAGATCTCTTCGATTGTTCGAATGTATCCGCTGAATGGATTCACAAAAATTGAGGATCAAAGAGGCTTTCTTCAACAATATCACAGAATTTTCTGATTTCTAAAACCTAGTTGCTTGCATCGTCATATGATAAGTTATCTGTTGTTACATCAGTAGCGGATCCAAGGGGGGGGGTTCATGGGGTTCAAACCCCCCCCCCTCGGAGTTGAAGGACTTTTAATATAATTGCTACTTTTCCTGCATTCATACAAATTTATATCAGATGATCTACAGTGAACTGGAAGTTTAAGTGTAAAACAAAACTCAAATCCATTGGACTTGGCATTCTTCTATTCTGACCAAGCACATTTCTTAACACATGGGAAAACGATTCCGCAAGGCATAGGGCGAAGCTGATTATGTCATTCCACTAACAAGCAAAGTAATTGAAACTCGCCATCAACACAATTTTCTTTGGTCTGAATTTTAACGATTCTTTGCTGAAGGTATTAATTTAATGGGTTATCAGCGTCGTATGCATCTTCAGTTCTGCTTTTATTGCCTGTGCATAAAATGTTCAACGCATTTGCTGATAATATTTCGCACATAGCCTGAAGCAATTCAAGTGTTGCGGCGGTCATCGTTGTGGACTTCCTGCTGAGGGATAACGCGCTGGGAGATTTTATGAAACAAAGCCCGTGGGCTGTTTCCATTAACCGAAGCAGTGTCGCCCCCCAGGTGAGTTTGATCCGTGCGTACATGTTTATAACTGCACTTTTTCCAATCAACACATTTTAAATGTGGTTTCTTGCAGAGAGATCCAGATATATAAATGATTTTAACAATTGACAGGATCTCCATTCAGGACAAATGTAAGACAGCAATTTTTAACACTCTGACCTTCAAAAGGATCTTATACAATTATTTATGCTGATAAACGTAATTAATGTGTTCACGCTACTTTGTACACCTATTTCTGTATCTTACTTTGCCGTGGTGCTTTAAGCACTTATGGGTGTATTAAAAGAAATAAATTGATAGTAGGCCTAATATTGACTTGTACGTCTATCAATCATACCTAATTTCAGAACCTGCTGGTGATAATTATTCGTATCCATGGAACCACCTAGAAAGAAATTGAAATCTGCGAATCAAGTACAAATAACGTCTTTCTTCAGGTAATTGAATGATCCCATAAATGAGGTTTATTAAAAAGAATAATTCTCCTTTCAGAGATCAGAGGAAAACTAATAATAACAAACAGACGGCTGAGGTGTGATCGAGTCTCTAGTCAAATCTTATTAGTTGTTAGACGAAACTTATTAGTTGTTATTTATCATGTACATAGATTTAGGTAAATATGTCAAATGTTGCACTGGAATGACCTGCGTTGACAATCTAAAGAAGATACAGCTGAAATAATTTGAGAAAAACACATTTTGTGTACGTCCGACAGATTTTGGTGGAAAACTTTAGCACAGGATTTCTTGAAGAATATCTTCCAAACAAGAGTCAAATTGATATAATATTATTGCAAATATAAATGATTGATACTTTGGAAGCTTTCACGATTGCAGACTTAATTTTCACATAGTGGCATGAATAAATAGAGCCGAAAATCTGTCGGACGTACAGCGACGCGTTCGAAAGGCTGGTATATTATCTGAGGTGATCACTTCATCAAACTTTTTGCATAGAAAGATTGCGTGGGTACCACATTCTCATATTAAGATGGCTTTTCCATAATCATTCTAATTTTCAATGAACTAGGAACGAAAATGTGTTTTACGTCCGACAGATGACTTTTTGAAAAAATTGAACTTCAAAGCAAATTTCCAAAGCCAATGAGAATCAAGAGGTCGAATAAATAACTGCTCCCGATGATTTTGGGTATTACCTTGTAATTTCTGACAATAAAATTTTTAGAAAACTAAAATATTTTTTGATATGGATGATGACCAATTTCGTAACAGACCCACATTTAGACCTTAGATTTTTAGCCGTTAGCATTTTGCACATTAGATGTATTTCCCGTTCTGCTAATCTTAATTATTCAAATATTGCTTATTTTTTCAGACCTAAGACAACCGCTGACGAAACGTACAATGATGGAACATCTGAAAAAGTGACAAGTCAAGAGTTGAGCATGAGTGATTCCGCATCTGTCAGTGGATGTGCTGAGAATTCGCATTCCCCTCAAGCCTCGACCAGCATGAACATACTTAGTCCATCTGCTGAAGTTCATATTCCACTATGGGACATCGGAATTGTTGCCTCAAGACAGACCTCAGTCAGTGCCGTTACAGATACCGAAAAATATCACTATTTGATGTATGCCTACGAGGGAAGTAATTATGCGACATACTATGTTAGCAAAAAAGGAAAGCAGGTGCCCCTCACGTTTCAATCATCATGGCTCAGGGAATACAGTTGGTTGACATACTCGCCGTCTCAAGGTGGCGGATATTGCAAGTATCAAATTTTGGTTGATTAAACCGACAATGATTGCAAGGATCAATCATTTCGTACAATCGTAGAAAAAGTTTGTCTTCCTTGCTTTGTAGAGAGAACTACGTCGCTGGAAATCATCATGGATCGAGAACTCGACTTCAGCGACTCCAATTCCTGCAAACTTGGTTGACTGTCTGAACCATGCTGATGCTGATGTCTACCCCAACATCCGACAGCTTATCCTAGTAGGATGCGTCTCTCCAATTGGTTCTTCAGAGGCAGAGAGATCGTTTTCTGTTCTCAGACGTCTGAAAAATCATCTCAGAAGCACCATGTCAGAGGAAAGATTGGCGGGACTGACAATGATGGCAGTGCACTATCCTGAAGCGTCCGGTCTCTCGTCTGAACAATTAATTGAACGCTTTATTAAACAGCACCCACGAAAACTTTTTTGCCAATCGATCTTGTTTGATTGAAAAAAATCATTGATTAAAAACCAACAGATTATGTTCTCATTTAATACTTCCGTATCAAGGGAAATTCATATTATTGATTTTTGGTATACATGTATTAAGTACATGAAGTAATACAGGTCAATATTATTGCATACTTCACATCATTTTTGCATTGTATCAAGAATTTAATAAAGACCGATTTGTAAGTACATTATATTTATTACAGGAAAATAAGCTGTTCAAAAAAATTTTCAGTATACGCCGTTTTATAGTGCCAAACCCCCCCCCCCCTCAACAAAAAGCTGGATCCGCGCCTGGTTACATGAAGTCAAGTACAGTGGCAGGATGGCACATGTATCTATTAATTTGTGTAGACTTATCTGTGGAAATAACTGTTACATAAGACGCTTTATCAACTGTTGCTTGCGATCGATTATGATGTCAGTCTTTTAGATATGAAGTAAGTGATGCAACTCTTCTATAATAATTTTGATTTCTCTGAAAAGCAGAAAAACAAAATGAAGCAATTTGATGTGCATTAAATCTATTGACAGACCGATTTAAAATCGGTACCTGCGACCTTGTTCTAATTAAACGCGATCCATGAATTCTCAGAGTGGTGCCAACTAATTTATCATTATGTTATACGAAGGATGAGCCGATTGAAGATACGTAGATGTACATGAATAATCGGTTAATTTGTAGTTCGATGTCAAGAAACCATAAGACAAATGGGATTCCAGTCCTCCGTTAATTTACTTTCTAGGAAATGACACCCCCTCATTACTAATGACCATTCACTATCCAAAAGGATTGTTGCCATTTTAACTTCTCGCAGCTTAAAATATAACGCCGCTGCAAATTCAAACAAATGAAGAAATGAATGCACAAAATTGAATTAAAATAAAGAAATTCATCAATAAGTCAAGAAAAAGGCAAAAAGCAATGTGAAACCAAATTGGATATGCATGTTCAATGATATAATACACACCAAAGTAATGAAGTAAGTAGTTCAACTAAATATGAATGATAAAAATCGAACAAGAAAATAAATAAATAAAGTTGAACAATGAGTAAATGAATGAATGAACAATGAATAAAAGAAGTTAAGTAGTGTGAACGATATTTATGTGCTGTTTGCTGCACCAAGTATTATATTAATCACTCTTACAGTATGTCACATAGGCCTAGAGAGCAAGCAAGGCCCGGTAATAAAAATGATAACGGCAAAATACTTACTTCTATCTCTATGTGATTTTTTGTATCTTCTGATTTCCATTTGTCATTTCATTCAACATCAACATTTCTCTCTCAGAAATCCCGCTGATATGACAAGAAATTGAGTCTTGTTCAAAGTACCCGCCGCAACATGTTGTCATGGTTAAAATAGCAGTGCCTATTTGTCTTGGACGAATTGTTTTCAGAAATATTTAATTGCATGGATGTATTCACAAACATGTTTCAAAAAACTAGCTGCCATCATCAGTGACAACGATGATAAACAATGATTGAAGCTGGGACATTCCCATAACGATGTCTACATGTTTCATAATTTTAATAAACTTATAGTTAATAAGACTTAAGGTTTGTCCTTAAGAGGACAGGTGGTGCGTTCCCACCGGCAGACATTAAACGTTCAAGGCGCGTCAAACTTTTGACTATCCTAGGACTACATTTTAGAGCCAAACTTGACGAGATCGGTGTGGAGGACCTTCCCACTAGTCCATTTTTCACTCAGCGCTTCTAAAGCGGGGCTGGACCTTACCCCTAATGGTCCTCTGACTTGTGATCCTCGACAAATGCATGAATGAATGAAGGTCTTTAAGCACAAAGACTTGACGGATCTGATTGCGTGCCGGGCGGACCTACCCGGGGGTCCATAACATAGCGCTATACGGGCTGGACTTCACCCTTAAGTGTACGAGATCGTACAAGGCCGCTTAACAAGTGATCTCCTTGGTCAAAGTTTCAGGCTCGATTGATTAGGAACTTATATATAAATAGACACTTAGTAATCACCATGTCAACCCCATGGAGACCAGTAACCGACACAGTCCATTCATCACACTAGGGTAGTTAGCGATAAAAAAAAAAAAAAAAAAAAAAAAAAAAAGAACAAACGTTAAAACAAATAAAACAATAGCCAGTCGTCAGCAGGTACCCGCCTGGTTGCGTTTCGGCCCCTCTACCTGAACGCTCAAGCCCAGGCGGGCGGGGCCCCGCATAAACTTATATGCGGCTGGCATTCTAAAATCAATACAGTAATGATATGTGTAATAATAAGTAATACTGATAGTAATAGTAAAAACAAAAACAAAACAACCGCAAAAGACGGATACATCCAAAACAAACTAAAATATATGTGTGAAATACTGAAATGGTATAACCAATAAAAAAAAAATAAAATGTTAAGAAAACAGTGTTAATTATATTGTTTAAAATGCGCACTGCGATGTCAGCTGCCTGGCTGAGAAATATCCAAACTTGACTAGAAAATTGTTATGACCGGTTAGGATTTTCTCAGTACATGCCTTCATTTTAGACTTACAATATCCTCTGCTGCTCATCACAAAAAGTGTCATATTAATTCGTTTAATTAGATCTTCAAGATGTGAGCAGATGCGACAATAACGTAAAACCTGGCCGGCAAATACATTAATTCCCATGTTATAAGGTATTGCACTGTCTGGAAATGTCAACAGAACAACAGGGAAATCAAAATCTTCCACTTTATGATATATTGAGGTTCGAAGACCGTCTCTACTAGATTGTAAGATGTAATATCTACAGGATTTGATGATATGAAAAATAATCGCCATACAAGAAAAGTGGCTACGATTGTTTATGACTATTCATCAGACAATGCAAATGAAGAAATGACTCTGCGTCGGAGAATTGTGTCTGGAATGCGTCGGAGAATTTTAAAATTATCGTTATCTGGGATATGAGCATAAAGCGATGTCTCAGATGGAGGTCGACCTTTCACGTGTTCATTTATCCTAGTAGAGATATGGCGACAGGCTTCACCAACGTAGCATTGACTGCATGCAATCTTCACAAGTATATTTGTACACTCGTATTCGTACACACTCACGAAAAAGAATGGGATCTTTATTGCTTATCATATTTTGTGTTTTGTAAGTGCTTAAGGCCATTCTTAAAGTACTATTTCCTAAAGCACTATTTATGTGGCAGAAGAGGGAGAAGAGTTGAAACATAGTGGAGCTTCCAAAATATTTCAGTTTTTTCGCTAGATTCTATTTTTGACTTAGGACGACTGCACCGCACCGCCGATACTTCGTAGCTACTTGTATTGAGAATCAGTTGCAAAGTGCCGGTTGCCAGCCAAACAGACTACTATGGTCTTCCCAAACTTCACAAGAACGCCAATGATCCTCCAATGAGACCGATCTTGTCAATGACTGACTCCTTCTGCAGAAACATTTGCGATTGGCTTCTTGTTCACCTAAAACCTTTTTTGCCAAAGTCTTTTTCAACTAAGGATAGCTTTGATGCTCAGGAAAAAATTGCCACTTTCGACTTTCCGCATGAAAACCCTTTCATAGTCAATTTCGATGCTGTTCGACTTTTCACTAATATTCCAGTCAATGATGACACAATCGACTATTTCACTGAATTAATAGATTTTGGTAGATTTCCTATTAATAGTAATACTTCACGCACTCTTCCGCAACTCGCTTGCACCAATGTTTCGTTCCTGTTTAAAAATAGAAGCTACCTTCAAAAAGAAGGAATGAGTATGGGATCCTCCCTTGCACCTCTTATGGCTGAATTCTCATTAAACATTATAGAAAGTAAAATGCGAATGACGGCATTTGACATTAAGTACGTCGATGACATTTTAGTCATCTTTCAAGCCGAAGCCCTCACTTTTTTAGTCCAGCTTAATGCTGTAAATTCCTCACTTCAATTTACTATGGAAGAAGCGATTAATAAGAAAATTAATTTTCTAGATATGAATATTTTCATGAAAAATAGCAAATTTGAAACCAATTGGATAGTAAAAGAAACAAATACTTTATTGTATTCTCATAGCGACTCCTACAGTCATGATTCTTTTAAGAACACCGCGATTAAAGCCTTTTACAATAGATTTCAGAAACTGAACAGTCTCCCTGCCGACTGCGATTATAACAAAAATGAAGTTAGAAACATGTTTATCCAAAACGGATATCATCCAGATAGAATAAATATAGTCTTTGAGCAATGTGATCACCCTCAGCCAAAAATAGAATCTAGCGGAAAAACTGAGATATTTTGGAAACTCCCCTATGTTTCAACTCTTCTCCCTCAAATAAGACGTAATCTTCGCCACATAAATAGTGCTTTAGAAAATAATACTTTAAGAATAGCCTTAAGCACTTATAAAACACAAATATGATGAGCAATAAAGATCCCATTCTTTTTCGTGAGTTATCCTCCGTAGTGTACAAATATACTTGTGAGGATTGCAGTCAATGCTAGGTTGGTAAAACCCGTCGCCATATCTCTACTAGGATAAACGAACACGTGAAAGGTCGACCTCCATCTGAGACAACGCTTCATATTCATAACCCAGATAAGGATAATTTTAAAATACTCATGCGCACTCCATACACAAAAATTGCTGAATCATTGTACATGAAGTCATTTCTTCATTCGCAGTGTCTGATGAATAATCATAACCAATCGCATTTCATCAAATTCTGTAGATATTGCATCATTGTTTATTGATCGTTGTCACTGATGGCAGCTAGTCTACCATATTTGTGAATAAATCTGTCAAAAGCTTACGATTTACAATGGAAAGACTTAAGAGAATTGTAAAGAGAATTTCTTGATAAATGAGAATATAATGAACAATAGTGTGAGTTATGGGTAGCTCTTTTCTTTTCTCAAAATATTTCTGGATGAGCAATTAATTTAAACAAACATTTTCTTACTGCTGCAACTGAATATTATTTTTGGTTGAAAGAGTTAAACACAAATCCATTTATCTTCTGAAAAATTATTCCGTCTCAGAGCATTTCATTAAAAAAAGCGATGTTCGATAAAGAATGATGCAATAACTTTCCGAGTCAGTGACAACTGTCAGCTGCTTCTCAAAACTGCTACATGGATCTTTCTTTCTCTAATGATCATGATTTGCGCCATGTTTTTCTGTATTGAATCAGTCTTCGGATGTTTGATTTATGAAGCGATAGATTATATTTAGCCTTCTTTAATAAATTCCATTATTGTTGAAAAGAGAACAGTAATCTCCATTCGACCGCAAAAGTTGAAAGATTGTTTTCTACAGAGAAAGAACGCTTTTGTGATCAAACGTGTCCGCCTTTTCGACAGGAATTCAGAACGGATACGCATGAGAGATATGACCTTCATAACTGACTTGCATGTTGCATTGAGTGAGAGAATAAAATTGGTGAGCTGTTACTCTACACATGTAGCTATAATACAAAACATGTTGAACCGGACATCCTAATTAGTCAAAGCTTGAAATATTGATCAAATCCAAAGATGAACTCCAATCGAGTTCATCTGGAAACCTCGTCTCTAACTTTTGTGCTGCACTGCCAGCGCTGACTGCACAAACTGCATTGTGGTAATGCTTTTTCAATGTTAGATCAACTATAAGAGTTTTAACACTTAGATGCAACTATTTCTGCTTGCATTTGCAATGAATCATCATATTAAAAATCGCTTCGGATTTTGCAATCGAGTTCAACTCTTGCCGTAGGGAGGGGAGGGTTGAGGGATTTGGTTTACCCGATGTCTAATTTCCACTTCCATTGAACCCTCTCCTACCGGAGCAACTGCTATTGGGAAAGGGATTTGGGCTGATATCACATTTTTCATATGACCCTCTTAGCGCTCAACCGTCAGATCTGCGCTTTTGAAACTTTTAGTTTCGGCGTGTTTTCAAACTTTTGCAAGCAGTACACATGTTGTACCATTTTTTCATTATCAATAAAGTTATGGTCAAGGAAATTCAAGGCCTAAATTCGACAAATTCTTAAAGGTTTGAAAAATAAGCAATTGAATCAGCCAGTTCAAAGTTTATCAACCTTGGTCCATGTGGCCACTGGTGGGCACTGACTAAAGGTGCGTTTACACGTGCAACTTTATTGTTGAAACTTATGTTTGAAACTCAGAGGATATTAAGCTGATGAGATCATTGCACTTCTGTTTACCAGTTGATTAAATAGCTATTGTCTGGTGACGCACGATGCACGGTTATTGAAGGCATGCCTTCGCCTCCATTGTTTGTTCATTCTTTTCTGACTCGTAAAATTGTACGCGCAAACGTACTTTAAATGAACGGTAGTTATCCACATGAAAGGGGTGAACGTTGTACCAATCAAGGGTAAACGGACTTATTGATTCCTCCTTGCATGTGATCCTATTTTTCTGGTAGGCACTTTGGAAATTATCCATTTCAGTCGCCCAGGCCGCAAGTCGAGGCGTAGACGAACGTAGGGTGGAGATTAGAAAGAATAATTTTCTGTATTGTTTCTCTGACATGGGCGATTGAGAAGTTGGGATCCTTGAGACTCCTTTGGAAGAAGGAGATCCATCTTTCATTGAACGCAAATTCAAGCCTGAATTCTCACGAACTAAATCATTGACGAACGTTGAGGAGTCGAACGATGTGAATAATATTTCCATTTGATGAATTTATCACAGGGAAACACTGAGTCAATGATATGTACGATTGACTTGGCAATCGTTCAGTCTTCAATGTGATAACGCCAGCTCGTTTGTTCCATTATACAACTTTCCTTCCGCATTGCGCGCGCTTGGCCAATCACGTAAACCAAAGGGAGGTCCAAGGACTTCTCCTTAGATATTGTTCACTGTGATAGATCTTTTCTATCACTCGCAGTTTTATCGTGAGCTTGCGATCCTACAACTAATTATACGTCATTCCACCTTGCTTTCTGAGCATTTTTAACATTAAATAACAATGAAAACGCGATGTCTGTTGCTCATGAAGACGCTTAATTTTGGCTTAGTCAAGGAGCTGAGATCATCATGTAATGACTATATCGAGGAAAGTACAGTAGAATAGTTTGTTGTGTTTATGACAGACTGTCAATTACTCTCATGTTTCACATTTAGAGCTGTTAAAATGCACAATGTACTCCGATTCCCTTATTATGCATTATGTACTCCTCTTGGTAACTTCTTTGTTCCTTCTTTATATTTCGTGTTTACATAGCTTCGTTTATGATGGAAAATTTTCCGTCTGTGAGAACAGTAGCATCCTCGGGCTGCAGGTGTGGTTAATTGGCAGCTTCCACTGGCAATGAGCTTGTTGACATTAGAAATGATATAAATGTTCACGCAAATCAATGTAGTGAAATAAATAAAATCATGGAATCTTTCAGTATTTATTCATTGGTCTAGTGTCATCAATATCATCAAGTGCTGCTGATCTACTGCATTATCTTTTGTGTGTGACATGTGAACCGCGGCAAAAAAAAATGAAGGCTAAACAAGGAAATCATCTTCGCTCTCTTACTCTATCTAGACACGCGCGTCTTCTCTGATCCCATACTGAGACATGAACAGTCACACAATTAGATTGTTTAACCGTATCACTTAGCTAGAAGTGCAAACTGACTCAAACCGATGGCACATACAGAAACTTACTAAGTGGGCAGAAAGAAATTTTCAATGCCTTGCAGAGAGATGAAAAATAGTCGTGCGTCGCTTGCGGATTGCTGTGAATTCCTTCAAAATGTTCCGATCGCCTCTATTCCTTCAGATTCGAAGAATTCAGATCATTGCACACAAGTTTTCTCGATTATGTTGGTCTTTCCGATCATTATTTAAAAAAGTTAGCAGGCGCACGGAAAAACGTTCAAATGTTCTTCTTTGCAAAGCTTCACATCGTCTCTATCTCTTTACTGTGTGATCCGGTTGATAACAGTCACTGAAAGACGTACAATTTTGCGTGTTTAATGTTGAACTGCCTGCTTACTGTTCGATTGCTATGGTATTATGTCAGCAGATTGTGCCATTTCATAAACGTTGCATGTTACAATGCTTCCTTTCTAGTCAAACAGAAGAAGAGACGACATCATTAATTCTGTGTGAAACTAGCTAAGCATTGTACCGTAGTCAAGACAAGATAAAAACTAATGAATGATAACGCTGTTACTATATTTTGTGAATATTGGTAGCTAGATTACTTTTGAATCTTTACCGAATGCCCCGCAGGCACGAGAATCCGTCAGTTAGTTGCCATTTACTATCATGTTATCAGTTTCAGACATACACGTCTGCATAGAAGTAGCACATATCAGGTTATCCAATTTTTCTTTAAATCTGTATGTATGCAGTCTTACAACCTTCAGTAAATGTAATTGAGTGTCTCATAGCATCATATTTAATTTGCTGGGCTGCTACATGTGACCAATTAATTTAAGCTGAGCTGGACTTATGACTGAAATTTCATCTCAAGTGCACGTCTTGGTAGAACTCGACAGACGCACAGATTTGTAGTAGCCATCATTCTGTGAATGTCTCATTTTCGACCCTCATTCCTGCAGAAACTCGTACAGGCGACCGAACTATACTCAAAGCAACCGCCTACCACATGAAAACATCTCCAGACTTACCAATATCCATTTGCGCCGACAGAAGTCATTTCCGCAATTCCCTGGAAATCGGGGACGATTACGCAAAGCCATATAGTTACACACTCCCTCGGCGAAGCTGTATGCTGAATAGCGGCAGTTCTTTGTGTAGATACGACGAAGTATGGGAGGATTTTCTGACATCAAGGATTCGTAAACTTCACCGGTATCGAGGTTGCCACGGATCTCCAGTTCTGCAACTAATCCCCCACCTTCAATAGGCACAAAACCTGTTGCTCGATATGTCGTAGGAAAATTCAATTCCCATTTGATGGCGGATGCTTTTGATACCACCGCTAAGAGAATTGGCAGAAGACAAACTTGTGGCAACCTGAAAATGAATAGAATCTGCTCAATCAAGAAATAACAATCTTAATTCACATCTTTGTTCACGAATCTCACTTTGCTAATCAAAAAGGCATAGTTAGAACCATGACTGGAGACAATTGAATATGGGTTCGCAACCTATCTATTCTTCCACAGAGGCCGCTCCTGAACAAAGTGGTTATATATATCAAATTTGAAATTCTCCATTTCTCGTCGGTATATTAAGTCCGCCATCTTATTTAGCCGAGATCAATTGATTTCTATGTCAAATCAACCCTGTATAAACATTCTACTAACCAGAGAAATGTAGCTCTAATGTCTTCTGACTCTGGACATAGACATTGATAAAACGACCTGTCGATGCAATATTTCAAACCCATGATATCTATGTGTCGATGAAGTAAACCTCAATCGTACATATAGGCCTGTAGCAGAAACATAATTACCACACAATGAGTGCTATTGTCAATGCCAGACAGCGTGTAAAAAGAGCTATTGTCATTTTTTTCCATGCAGCGGTCATGCTTTGCGTAGGTAAGTGCACTAGCTTTGGGTAAGTCATCAATCTCCTCCTTTTATATCAATGCATGAAAGCGCACGATTTCTAATCTCGGATCGGGTCGGATGGCGAAACACACAATTGAGTTCAAGGTAACCTCTTGATGCCTACAGAAACCAATCACAGATAGGCTGTCATAAAGTTAGCTATCACTAAACAAAGCCGTAACCAAGAATGACTAAACAGTCCTTCTATGCGCACCCTCAATGGTTAGAGATGCTGTTAGAGATTTGTTGGCGTAACAGCCCTTCTCTGCGGTCACCCCTGGAAGTCAGGAGAGATCCAGTTAGGTAGTATCACCACAATCATGAGGAGAAGAAGGTCGCATCCCCGGTAACGTTGTTCTAGGGTTGAGTGGTCGAAAAATAACTGCTAACTCATTACATTCCGAAACATATCTTCAAACAACCATTCAAACAAGCAAACAAACCATCAAAAATTTGCTTCATATTGTTTCTATCCAATATTGCTAAAAAGAGAACCGAAACGATAGCAGCAAAAACTCCCCGAGTAGTTTTAGGACGAAGTAATATTCCAAAAGAAAAATGCTTAAACAGACTGTTTAATAGTCTGTTTAAGCACTTTACTTTTGGAATATTACTTCGACCTAAAACTACTCAGGGAGTTTTTGCTGCTATCGTTTCGGTAAAAATCATTATGATCTCCCGTCGTCTGGTCAATTACGTAAAAAGAGAACGATAAATATTGTTTACTTCTCAAAGCAGACAGACGAGACAGCAGTTTGAAATCATTACCGTGGAATAATATGTTTCATCCGAACAACAATGATAAGTTTATGCAATTCAAGATGTGCCACTGAACATTTAATAGATGCAAATTTACAATTGAAAATTCATTGCTGTAATAGCTTTCTTAAATGATGAATCTTCATCCGGAACAAATGTCAGTGGGATGATGCAGAAAATAAAAGAACGAAGCAATAAAATGTTTAGTCATCAAATGATGACGAACATGTACATGTGTCTCTTGGAAACAAGCTCACTGATAACAGAGCGAAAAATCTAAACATCAATGACGGCGCAAAGACCCAAATTGAAATATTGCAAAATGCAATAAGGCTAAATCCTATCATGTAAAACAAAACAAAAATTAATTTTTTAATCCTACAAGTAAATCTAGTAATCTATTTTGCATTTTCAGCAAAGGAGCACGCATTGCATTAAAGATATTTGATGAATCTGCTTTTTGAGTGTCACTGATTTTCACATTATTCGGCTGATTGTACATCAGAAATGTTGAGGCCTCAAGATTTCTTGCATCTGTCACGAAATAGCCTGTCAATTTCGTCAGTGAGAAATTATATGGGATTGTCGATTGGAAACTTTCATAAGCATTGTAAAACGACTGGAATTTTTAGCTTGAATGAGTTAGCCCTCATATGTGGATGTCTACTATCCAGACAAACTGCTTTTCGATGAAAAAGTAAGCGATTTTGTCAGACAACTATTGATTCGATGAAGCTGAATAAAACCTTAAATTATTTACCTCTGAAAAGTGCACTGAATTGTTTAAAGTTGCCATAAATGTTGATTTTCATCTTTAAACCAACGAAGAGTTTGTAAACGAAGAGTAACTCGTTTAATACGTAATGCGTTAGAGTAATGCGAAGAGTAATGCGTTTAACTGATGCATAATGCGACAATATTAGTCTGGATGTCTATATTACTAAAGAAAAGTACTCTTGTGTTTTCTCCTGTCTAGTAAATAAGAAGACTTCAGTAGCCAGTCACAGCTATCTGATAAAATTACATGGACTTTGGATTTTACATTTCTTGAACACTAAGCGAACTTAATTACTCTGTATCTACCAATATTCTAGATGCGTTTCTAGATTGACCTCGAGTCTCTAGATTGAAAATCCGTTATGGGCCGGCTATGGCCCGTGGGCCGTATGTTGTGCAGCCCTGCATTAGAAGATTCTTCGAAAAATTCACAGGCGACTTCGTGATTTCATCTTTAATGGTTGGTTATATCATTATTTTTCAAAAGGATATCATTGTGAATGAATTACCCTTCAGGTTTATAGAAGACACTAGCCTCACGCTATAAAACACCCGCATTGTTTACGACTCTATCAAGAGTTTTCTGTTTTATTCGTTAGACTTTTCATAACTAGTCGTCCAATATGAACACTGCAGGATATCATTCCAGTTACAATTCATTGACATCATGATACAACGTCAATGAGAGATGTCGTTGCATATTGTTGATGAGAATGTCCACCAAACGTAAAAATTAAATATTGAAAGTTCTCCTTTTAAAGAGTCCTCAAACAGACTTGCAAGCTATATTGCATTGAAGGTCGCATTCATGCGCTTTTAATTAATATTGCTTTCGTTACAGATACACGTTGGATATATTTCATGTGCGCTCTAGCTAACACAGACATCTAACAATCCAACTCCAGCTACATCGACGCAAATTTTGATAAAAAAAAGAACTATCGATACCTACCTTAAAGAAGCTATTATGATTTCCTGTTTTGATTTGTTGCTATTGATTGAATGAACTAAAAGTAATAGTGGCCTTTCCTGAGAACAAGGATCTATTTATAAACTCAATATTTCATGAGTTATCACATCAACATAGCTCCCTACAATGCAAATTTTTTAAGTAACTTGGGTCTGATTCAATTCAAATTTTTCTACCTATCAGGCTCGGCTAACATCGAAAAATGTGATAAAAAACTATTTTTGGAAGTATATTCAAAACTTATTGTGTACATTCAATTGCTAAATATAATTTTTCGGGAGTTTGTGAGAACCCGAAGGCCCCTCCGTGCCCACACGTGTAGACTCGCCCCGCTGCGGGCCACAGCCTAATCCTACTATTATTTATTTCACTACTACTTATTTTGCAATGATTCTTATTTTTCTTTATTTTTATTCTTAATTATTTCTTTTTTATTATTATTTTCATCATTATTTACATTATTTATGATTAATATGATCACTTTATCACTTTGATCTCAATTGGTGGATAAGTCTGCAATTTTTTAAATGTGCATTAACAAACAGGGGCGACCGCACAGAAACAGAGTTAGATAGTTAATTGTTAGTGTCTGACCTCATCAATCCCTAACCGTATGGTGCGCAAAGAAGAATTGGTTGAGTTTCGTTTCTATCTTTACATGACAACCCCTTCGTGTGACAACTTCTGCTTTTAGCATCATCAGTTGTCTAAAAGCGCATCACTGAAACTGATAAAGTGTATCACAATGACCATAGAAATCCGACTTTACGCTTTGTTTACAATGACGATTGTGGCCAACGATCATGCATAGTCAATGTATGACACCGAGGGTGACGATTATTCGTTTCTCTGCTAACTGTTTGCGTGCGTAATAAGTAAATCAATGTGCTATTTATGATAAAAAACTTTCTAACAAACAAGCCAAAGAAAATTGCGGCATGAAAGCATAGATTTATAAATAGTATCTTGGCTGAGACAGCGAGTTCCCACATTCACGCGTGCCTGCTATGTCAGCAACTACATAGCAGAAATACAATTACCACACAAGATGCAAGTGAATATCGCACTCTAGGATTCGTCGAGACCGAATGTCGAGACAGAGCCCAGAGTGCGATAATTACTAGCTGCTTGACAGCGCGCTGGAGACGAATTGTACGATTTCAGCACGCTGTCATACTTAGATAAACCATTTAGAAAATTAAGTATAAATAACGCTTCAATGTGCTCATCTTATCATTACTGTCGTTCAATAGAAAAAGAGTAGACCGTTAAGTTAGCGTCTTCATAGCGTTTTCTTCATGAAATGACGCTATGTCAATTAGACTGAGTGTCACAGTGGAACATTTTGAACAATATCGGTAGAAAATTACCATTGACAATTCGATTTCTATGGCTTGCGAAATGTTTCATTATAGAAATCTGAAGGTGAAAGCTATCTTAGCGCATTATAGCGTTGTTTATCGATATATTTGGCAAGTGTTTTAGAATAACTCCAGACTTGACCATTGTAAATATCAATTGTTCAATTCTATGTCCTCAAGTGAACGTCTGCATGCAACGAATACATTGCATACAACCACAGTGCGATAAGAAATTTTAACAGCCATGAAGCAATAAATTCTTCGATAAGATTCATTGCACGATTAGGGTCATTTATCGTCCGTCGAACAATAAAGAGTGTTATTGTCATTGTCATGCAGTGCATAGTAGCAGCTATAGTCTTTCTTCTTTTATCATGCAGTGGTCAAGAAAGCTTTAGGTAAGTCATCAATATCCTACATTTAGATCAATACATCAAAGCAACACGATTTCTAATCTCTTATCAGTCGGATGACTAAGCAAACGTCACCTGCAATGAATTCACTATTCAGTGCAAGGCACTCAGCAATGGTAACCTCTTGATGGTTGCAGAAAACAAGCACAGATAGGCCTTCATGAAGTTAACGATCACTAACCAAGACTGACTTAACAGTCCTTCAGTGCGCACCCCCAATGGGTTGGTGATGCTGTTCGAGATTTGTTAACCTAACAGAGTTTCTGTGCGGTCACCCCAGGTGTTTCCATATTAGTCCTGCTAAAGTAGGCAATGAAAAATCGGATTTCTATGGTCAGTATGAAGACATATCGTCAGACAGGGGACACCGCTAGCCATAGAGTAGATATATTAGGCAGAGTGGTAACTCCGCATTTATAAAATCCCCAATGTGTATACACTTTCGATTTTATTAAATGAACTCAAAAGGTGGTATTTTCACCAACTGTGAGATATGCAAATCTTTGCAGTTTTGCAGAAAATACAACGGAATTGAATGATCATGATTGTAATGCAGAAGGAAAGATGGTATTTCACATATTCTCGTGACAGCCTTGGAGATTTAATGTTTGCTAAATTAGCAATTCGATGGATTCCTATTACTTTCTTGCTCAACCTTAGATTATGCTCACTACATTTTCGGCAAGATGACTTCGTCGAAGAAAGCGCCGATACCAACATATAGCGTCAAAAAAGAAGGTTCACCAAACGGTGTTTGAAGAAGGACGCACTGCCATCGCTTTTTCCCAACCTACCGACGTATCTCTCAACCGCCAAAACGACGACCAGGACTACGAATGCATCATCATTGCAAAGACTTAAATCTTGAAACTGAGAGGTTATCTGAATTGAACGAAAACATGCTGATTGATGATGATGTTTCATCGTTGGACGACCTGTACCAAAAATTCGCGGAAAGTGAAACCCATCCTAGTGGATTTGCTTGTATTCGAGGAGTTGATTGTGATATCTACGCAGTGATTGATGCGGAGCAGACTGTTCCTGCAATCTTGTGCAGTGTTAAAGTAAGCAAATACAACTTATCATTCGCAGTTGTAATCTCAGACGTCGCTATATGTAATGATAATTTTTCTCAAGTTATGAGCAATACCTCGTGTATAACGAAATTTTCTGATTTCTGTAATTTGTTGGCGCATGCTAAGTCTTCCGTGGATGATGTCCAGAAAACATCATCTGTTTTTCTGCAAGAAGCAGTAAGGAATTTGAAATCCATCTTGAATGACAGTAGTGTCATTCTAGAAAGAAAGCTTAAATTTCTCTGTGAGCAGCTTGAGCTGGCTTTTGTAATCAATGTGAATCAAAGACGCTATTCTAACGAAACTTATGTGAATTCATTGCTGTGGTTTTCTTGTAGCCCTGCTTGCTACAAGAGTCTTCGAAACAGCGGATTCTTAACATTGCCATCAGTAAGATCACTTCAGAGAGTAACGTCTCGTGTACCCTCAGAAGAAGGTATTTCACGCAACTATCTTATTGTTCGTCGAAAAAGTTTGAATGGTTTTCAGGCTAAGGTATCACTTGTGTTTGATGAAATATATGTATCCCAACGTCCTGAATATTCTGACGGCAAGTTTGTGGGTTTGGTTTCTATTGACGAATCTTTTCAACCAGCCAAAACTGTACTTTGCTTCATGTTGAACTCCTTGGCTTCAAAATTTAGAGAAATAGTGGCTTTGTTTCCAATTGCAAATATCAATGTCATGACACTGAAAAACTGTTTCTTCTCTGTTTTACGGACAGTTGAGGCTTGTGGATATGAAGTTATTCTTACTTGCTCAGACAATCATGTTGTCAACAGAAATTTCTTCACTTTTGTTCTGTGTGGGAATCAGCTTGCGCCATATGTTACGCATCCGTTGGACCAAGAAAGAAAGTTATTCATTATGCTGGACCCCACACATAATATAAAAAATGCATACAATAACTTTCACAACAAAAAGAAATTCATTTGTCCATCATTCTCCGAAGCCAATAGAGAGATACATCCCAATTTCCAGCATGTAGAGGACCTCTTTTTAAAAGAGTCGAGCAAACCACTGCGACTAGCACACAAGTTGACGCAAGCTAGCATTTATCCAACCAATATTCAGAAAACTTCAGCCAAGCTTAGTTTGTGTGTTTTTCACGAGTCGACCTGTGAAGCTTTGTTTCATTATGCGAATGAAAAAGGTTTGGATGAATGGAAAGATACAGCTGAGTTTATACGCTTGATAATCAAGCTATGGAAAATATTGAACGTTCGCTCGCCTACCACCGGGTTTCATAAACGAGAGCCGTTGAGTGACCCTGTACGATCAACAGGTGGTCAAAGACTTGTGTTCCTGGCGGACTTTGCTAATGAATTATTTATCAGCATGGCAAGAAAAGAAGACAAAAAGTTTTACGAAAGAAACTTTCATTGCTTTGAAACAAATGTGTTGTACAGCTCGGCTTCTATGTCATTACATGATCGAAGATCTCCAATTTCAGTATGTATTGACAGGGAATTTCAGAGCGATTGTATAGAATCCAGGTTTGGGGATACTATAGGCAGATGTCAGGAGGAAATTACCATCTCAGTGTCAAGCAGGTGTTGGATAATGAGAAAAAGTTGCGAGTTGTATCGCTTTTGAAGTACTGTCATTTTTCTACAGAAGATTTTGTAGAGTTGCAAACTGTTTCCAATGATGATAGTCTGCTAGATGAAGATGATTGGTCTTTCTTCAGTGAGTTTCTTGATGTCGATTTGATTGAAAATTTGCAAGAATCAGACCTAAATGTTCTCTATTTTGTCTCAGGATATGTATGCAGAAGCGTCAGTCACACACTAGCGATCAAATGTAAAAAATGCTTACGCCGTCTTATGTCAGGTGATAAAGTTACTGTCGCCATGCTGGAAAGTGATCAGCGTATTGAAAGTGAGATGTTTTCTTTCTTTCAAGCCATCAACAGAGGCGGACTGTGTAAACCTCTAAGTTTACTCTATTTGTTGCATTGCATACAGTATTTTTGATGTGATTGGATCAAATGATGTTCTGTTGCAACGATTTTTAGAGAAGAAAAATCACAGGACTTTTTTTGTGCTCTCGTTTGTAAAGTGATAGCAGAGAGCAACACGAACAGTTCTGCTACACACATGTACTGAGCCTCACAAGGTTGTTATTTTGCATTTGTATATTTTGAAGTCATTGTTCAATACTATGTGCAAAAATACTTTGAAGATTTTCAAATCCAACGACAGTGACAAAAGCAAAATCTCCAAACTGACTTCTAAGTGATTTCATGAAAATGCTGATTGTATAATGCATTCTGTTATCCGACCAATATTTTGTTTTGCGTATTTGCTTTTGAAGTACATGTACATGCATAAGTTCAGCGAAATTGTGTGAAGCTAGGATTAGTCTGTGCCACTTAGCATTAGTTTATAGTTTCTACTCAGCATTACATTTATGTACGGCTTCTTTTATGTACGGTAGTATTGTAGTACAATAGCATTATGAAGTACACAATGAAAGTACATGAACTATGCATGAAAGCTCAGACATATTATAGTTAACTACATTCATAAAGATACTCTCTCTCCCCTAATCTGTCGTCAGAAAGACCTGATTTCCTATTTCGATGTCATGCCACAGTTAAAGAGAGATTTTCATTCACTGCTAGCTGAACCCGTGAATTTTCCCTAAATGGCAATGAATGGCCTCATCTTGTAGTTGTCGATCTGCGTGTCGCGTCCTGGTCTGAATAATACAATAGCGACGTCCATGGTTCAGACAGCGAAAGAGAGTTGTGTGTGCGTGAGGCAGTAAGCGCACGCGCCCGCGACAATATTGGCTTTCCCGATAGACATAACGCTTTGCCTTCTCCAATTTTTGCAATGAAATTCTACGGAATTCTTAATCAAGGCGCGGTATCTAAATATAGTGAGGGAAGTGGAACCCAATTGTTCCCGGATTCGCTTAATGTCAGAGAGGCACTACGTCGACAGTAGCAGATGGCTGACGTTCAGACAAGACTGTGATCAGATGATGAGCGTTCTCCAATTAATGCAGAGTAATGCATCTGACTCGAAAACCCAGATTCAGTAGAATTCCATAATTTGTTTTTACGTGATTGATGTGACGCTATGTTGAGTACTGCATATGAGATCATAACCACGCCTTTCGTCCGAAGGGAATATACTGAAAAGATGACAGTCGTCAAGCAAGGTAGGCTAACACCTGATATAAAATGAAAGTAGTCACTGAGAAAGAAATAAGAAGCACTACACAAGACATTTTAATGCATCAAAATTTCAAACATGTGAGTGGCTGACCGGCCGTGAGAAACACATGAACTGTTGGCCTTGCCTCCTTTTTTCTCGAGATAATGTGGTCTCAGCTCCTAGAGTAATGCGGTTAAGCGACATGAGCAATCACTTCTCATGTGCACATTCACTTTGCCTTAAATAATGTTCGGGATGTTGTTATTAAAAATTCATTTAATTTCATGAAAATTGATTTTGTAACATGGAAGTGTTTGGTATAGAAATAGTATTCCAATGCCGAGTGAAGGCCTATGGCCTGGGAGCACGCGACGCCACTGATTAGCACCTATGCACATCTGGTTCCAGAAGACCTGATTCGACTTATTATATGAAAGTATTATGAGTGATTTCAGTTTGAATCAAGTTCGGTATTAGCATAACCAGTGCCGTGTGAAATCAACTAGTTCAACATCGACCTTAAGTTCTTTTTCTTAAAGAAAGCTACATCTGCATTGATTGACGAGCTGCATTTGTTATTTATCACATTGTAAATGCGATTAGAGCATTGACTGTATGGTAAAGTCAATGTAGAGTCGGTACTTTTGGCCTGAATAGAAATGTTAGTCAGGATATGTACAGATTAACGGTAGATGTATCTGCTACGCTTATGTATCATGTGTGCCAGACATCATGGTTGCCAGACAATGGAACAGCAACTTTGTCGAATCTCGTAATGAACTATGTTGTCTCTAAGAAAACATTTGTCAGATGCGCGGAAATTTATTCACAAAAAATGTAACAGTTAATAAGAGAATCATTTTCAAGTGCAACCGTCTCGACAGGTTCATTCATTGGTTGACATGATAAGCACAGCACCCTAGACACTCTATGAGCAGTGAGAGGACATCGGGTCATTTTGATCATACTTCAAAGAAAGTATAAAATTCTCCATGCGCGCACTTAAACACTTTTTCCGGGGTTCTCGAGAGACATGTCTGCATGGCGCCCCATCATATATTCCAGGGGTTGAAGCAAATTCTGTGCAACATTCTTGCGCTGACCTTACTTGAGCCGAGACGACCGATCAGAAGGTTTGCTGAGTCCCTCATTTCTGTTGCACAAATACACAAAAAGTGTCGAGAAAATCATGCAGCAAATGAGAAAACACTTTTCCATAATTTCACAGGCGGTTAGTTGGTTTGTTTGTTATGGATCAATAAAAATGGCAAAGAAAATCATCGGATTTCCATAAATATACGTACCGGATGAGTCAAAAGTCTTTGACAATGCAACAACCTACAGTATAATTCACCCGGTAGGTGCCATCATCTCTGATGGGTTAAGAGCCATCTGCACAGGATTGATGACTATGCGTCATCCGATCTTTCTGACCTCAGACTTCTGAAAATGTTCCGATTTGTAACTCAATGAGACCTCTCACCGATCTTGATAGCTCCCGGTCTTTTCAATATCGAATAAAGTAGTAATTTCTACAGAAAGACGTGCTGCCATCAAGAAAAATTACTCATGTACTCAGATGGAATGTATCTGCAAACAGTTGCGAGCCATCCATCTCTGTATAGATTGATATCGAGTGATATTTTGGAATAGAAGCTCTAACAATTTGGCTGACAGACTTTTCACGTATGATGGATAGATACTTGGATTTTTTGATGTTCTATCCAATTTCATACAGCGTGCGATGATATCGAAAACTCCCTTTTAATTGTGATCACTTCTTGAAATCATTCATTTCTTGGATTGAATTCAAATCTTTAGAGTAAGATAAAGTGTTCAAGAAATCACATCAAAGCTAGAAACAATCAAACAAAATTCGTCAAAGAATACACCTGTGGTAGTAATTTAATCCCACTAACGGTTTATGCGCATCATCCCTCAGGACTTCTTTTGTCGAGAAGATTGACTGAATTTAAATTTGCGGCGATAGACGCATTTATACATATCGTATTTCCAACTTAAAATCTTATTCCTCAAATTGTATGCACATAAGCTTGAACCAACAAAAGTGACATGAACTTTAGGGTAAGGAAAAGCAACAAAAAATGGCTGTATTTATCATTTTTAAGACGAGCACAAAACGATGAATTGTCTTATTACATGTCTGCTTGCAAATTTGATGGATGATTAATGCTCCGAGGAGAAGATGAATGCATGAAAATAATAACTATAATGGCTTTGAACATTGTGAAGGATTACAATTTTAACCGAGGAAGAGCTAGGTGATAATTATGAGCCGATGATGTTGAGCAAGGCACTTTGCATCACCTGTCCTCAATGTATAACACCTATCTGAAAGCAAGAAAGTAACTAAACGTGATGACAAAAAATAAATGGATTTTCGCGCACCGATAGAAAGACTAGACGAATAGATCTAGCAAGGATTTAGGACTATCGTGAAATTGTAATATTTGATAAGATATTTCCGCATGCATGACCAAACTCTTGCATCTTTCAAGGAATGTCAGGGCGTGAAGATTATTGCCTCAAAACTTCGCGGATGTTAAATGCTATTGTTGTAAATTGCTATGTGCAAATATGTTTAGACCCGAAAGTTGTTGTTTCCTTTATGCATAATGTGAGAATGTTTTAGGTATTTTCTCTGTGGAAGCAATTGTATTTATTAGTTTATATGCAATTAATTATATTTCATCAAATTATAATACTTAAATATATTTTTAGAACGTGCCACATTAAGTCGGTGATTTCACGAAGTGACGCAAGTCAATTTCAGTCACTTTTCAGGGGAGCCGTTTAAGACTTTTACATTCTTTAATCGAACCTTACCAGGCTTCATCATCTTTTCTCAATTAGTTGATGAGATATCTAAGTCATAGATATCTATGATATCATAGACAGACTCACGTCAAATTGTAGAATCACAGACGACTACATCCATACGTACATGTATTATACTTTGAATTCGGCGAACTATGTGTCAACACTCACGCACCATCCTTTGTATCATGAAACTAAGACTTTGCGTGATTTTGGAATCATTTCATGTCATATCATTTTCTTGATTATTTATCGTGTCATCATTATTCTGTCACTTGCTCTCGCAGGCTGCACCGAACATGTACTGGCTAATGAATAAAGAATAAAGTACGAGTATTACAACTCCTGATATTTTTGTTGAAAGTCGGCAGTAAAGAATTCTACAGTGATGCACGAAAATTGATCTGTTGCTATCACAAAATTAGATTGTTTAACCGCATCACTTTGCTAGAAGTGCAAACTGATTCAAAGCGATGGCACATACAGGAACTTACTAAGTGTACAAAAAGAAACTTTCAATGCCTTGCAAGGATAGGAGAAATGGTCGTGCGTCGCTTGCGGATTGCTGTGAATTCCTTGGAAAATCTCCGATCGCCACGATTCTTTCAGATTCAAAGAATTCAGATCATTGCACACAAGTTTTCTCGATTATGTTGGTCTTTCCGATCATTATTAAAAAAGTTAGCAGGCGCACGGAAAAACGTTCAAATGTTCTTCTTTGCAAAACTTGACATCGTCTCTGTCTCTTTCCTGTGTGATCCAGTTGATAACAGTCACTGAAATACGTACACTTTTGCGTGTTTAATGTTGAACTGCCTGCTTATTGTTCGATTTCTACGGTATTATGTCAGCAGATTGTGCCATTTCATATGCACTGCATGTTCCAATGCTTCCTTTCTAGTCAAACAGAAGAGACGACCCGTCTAATTGTGTGGATGCTATAGTTCAAGTAGGCATCATTAATGCCGTTTAAGAAACCTGGTACCAAGAGCAGCGAAGACAGAAGCTACATAGACTATATGAGGCTACATATTTCATTTACTCATCATGGTCCAAATTCGATTTGGATTTCCAACATCACATGCCAAAAAAGTTAGATGCGTTTGAAGAGTATAAACATCACGTGTATATGTTGAAGGCATTCTTCGAGTTCAAATCAACGATGCGAATGTTAAATTTAATTTTGCTGTTCCAAATGAGCACAAAGTCAAAAAATCAACGATAATTCAGAGAGAATGGGATATACACCAAACAGAATAGTTAGTATAACTGCCCTATTCAGAATTTGCTTGTTATATTTGCAAGTTCAAGTATATATCTAAATATGTAACTATATTAACCATAGGCTATTTCATTTCGGGAGAGTATGAGGGAGGGGGTCGATTTGGCATCACCTTTTATTCTTCTCCAGCGGCCACATTGCATTTTAATGTAGGCTCCTCTCGTTACTATAAACAGCGCTTAACCCCGGAAAGCCCAATCATAAAAATGATGATGTTCAAGGGCAAAAATCGAAAGCGATGAATTTTATGAGCTTTTTTGCACCTAACCCTTGCGAGCGATCTGGTAGTCAACATAATTTCAAAAAATATCGAACGAACTTTCGATTAACTTCATTTAAATCACCAAGAAAAGCGTGTGCATCAAATTTTGGTTCGCTTTCCAATGGCACTCACAATGCAAGTAAGTCTAGTGCATCACAGCTTTGAATTCAAAATGCTCAATGTTTTGTGACCAAATGATGAATTAAATCATAATTTGGTGTGTATCGTGACACATTTAATTGACATTAAATGACGTGATTGCTTCTTCAGTTTCCACCACTGCTGAACCGCATTGGTGATGATATGCGAAGATGTTTGAGTTGTCTATGAGTAGTACATGCATTTTCGGAATGCTGAATCAACCACAAGTGGTGAAAACATTGTAGAATATCAAGTATTTTGTCATTATATGCACGAAAAATAATTTTATTGAAGTCACAATGTATAAATAAGCATCAATGCATTTTTGTTTTATCGAAATTTTGAGGTTTCAATACCACGAAAGCCCAATGGGTCACTTAGATATTTCCAAATTTCAAAATGCCATGTCATTGATGTCAAAGTGAATAAACGAGCAATTTTGGAAAAATCAATGATTTTCTATCATTATTTCTTATACCGAGTTTTCCGTGGTTGAAGAGGATTCATAAAAGTAATTTTGCGAATTTCGTAATAACATTTCGAAGAGAGGAGTAAATTTTATGCATTCTATGTTTATTTCAGCACTCAGGAATGCATGAAACACGTAATTTGGGTATAGTCAATCAGAAATGCTCTCGATAATCACAGATAGAAACAAAGGAGGTGCATAGGGCAAAGTTTCGAACTAATTAAGCCAACACTCTTTTTTATCGGTCAAAAATCATGCAAGCCTTGCTTACAACTTCTCCGGCCAAAGTCAGGGTCAATAAACGAATTCTTAGTAGACCTATAAACTAATATGGAGCAATTTAAACTTTGTGAATTCGACGCGAGATCCTGAGATGATTCTTAGATTTCGATGAGATTTCTTGGGGCCTGTGAGGATTGGGTCTAGAGGGATGAGGCTGCCTGCAGAACACGACAACTTGAAAATGTTGTTTGAAGAACAAATTGCGACATGATAGAGTTCCTCTTGCTATTGTTCAGATCACACTAGCTTCATCAGCAATAGCTGCTGCCTGAAAGAGTACATGGAACCGCGCACCATAGAAAAGTAATTACCATGCATCAAAATTGTCTTGTACTCGTGCAATGAACTTGAAGCAGTGATTGCAAATCGACTCCATATTCTAGAAACAGATATTCAATGGGCTCACAGGAAGTTTAACTAGTTATCAAAAAAAGCTCATAAAACTACATAATGGCGTGACGTTTTGTCGAATGTCTATTTTCCGATCCTCCTCCATTATCTTCAATTTTTAAGCAATGAAAGCTAGCCTAATGTACATTGCGGTTCATTTTCAAATTAGAGATGTGAACATTTCAAGTCATGTCAATCATTTGTGAACGGCAAATTATTACTCAGAAGTTAAAAGCAGTGTCAAAAGAGTAGCGTTGAAAATGTCGAATTGTTGACTTTCATGAGAAAGTGTACGTTTTCATGTAATTATTTCAATCACAGACTTTCATGTTTTTGTTGCATTATTATTAAATGACTGATAGAAGATGTGCTGTTTTGTTGAGCTCCTTGTGGTTGCAATTCAATGAATAAATATCACTGTTTTAACAGGGGAAACTACTGCTGATGAAAATTCGCTAAGAAATAAAAATCAGTAGCCTAAGTCGCAAATCAAGATGTACAAAAAATGATTAAGCTACAAGTGCCTAAGTATAGCCAAAAAGTGCGCAATACAGATATTGTAGTTATTTAAGATCTACATCAGAATGTCATGGCAATCGAAGTCATTCAGTTACCAGTATAGGATTCATCATAATAAAATGCTAAAAAAGAGACTAAAAGCAGACTTGATGAGATACAAGTAGAGTAGGCCAGAAGCTATCAGCTAAAGCAGTGCTACATCCATGAAAATTTTGTTCAAATGGCTGTTGGCTTGTCGTAAATGACTTCGACCTAGGTCTGTGGTGATCGTGGCATCATTGTGACTCCCCGTCTTCCAAAAGTAAAGACAAGATTTAGAATAGTTTCAGTTTATCTGAAAAATGCGTGAGCATTGGTCTAGAGCGAAAAAACAGAAATTGTAGTTGAAAGAGAATTAACATTACTGTTTCATTCTGTGTAAATGTTACTGTCTACATTTGACGTGCATGCATGCATACAGTGCACGATCATTTCAAGAGTTGAGCCCTTCTTTTATACTAGTGCCACTGTGCTTATTATCAATAGTAGGCACATACTTACAAATCAATTTGATGAATATCAGTATCAGTAAAACATGGATTCAGCATCAACTGAAGTCGCAATCACAAAATAACAAGTCATGCCAATAAGCCAAAATGAAAATACTTTCATAATTCATCGGGCATTTATTAAAGAACTTAGTTATTTGATAGTTATCTCAGAACTTACAAACTTTATTGAAGCGATATATCCCAATGCTTTTAGACTCGGAGAAGTTGAAAAATAGTCCACCAACCTTTACTATGCCACCTGTAATAGACCGCTGCCCAAGACAGAAGTTTGATAAATAGACCGCCATGGCGGTCAAATACAGATTTTACGGGATATGTGTTGCAGGCGCTCACACACCCGCTAGATGACTAGCATTTCAATCTTAGAGCTGTTCTGGTGACTCGCTCCTGCAAAATGTCCTATAGTGTTTGAAATTTGAATGCGACGACATGTTGTTCACAACGAAACGTATGATGCACGTCTGAAACATAACAAATTCGGCTCTCAACTATATATCTCGCTATCATATTCTCTGCTGACCTACTTGATTGTTTATGAAAATTCTTCTAGTGAAATACTTTTGAAACACACTTCCTAATTTCAGAAAAAATTCTATGAATTCCTGTTGTTGACACGACATCCGCCCAATTATTTGACTGTTAACCGATACATGAACACGAATTAACAATTGCGTCGAATCAAAATCGCATGGAGCAAACGAGATGTCGATCATGATACATTCATGATTTGAATAAAACATCAATCATGGAATATTACTCAATATATTAGTTAATGCACCACAGCGTAAGGCCTCAGCCACAGTCAGTTGTCGACTGCCACACTGCGAGCAAAGCAAATCAGAGCGATTGCTTTGCTTTCAGTGTGACTGAGGCCTATGTAATAACTTGCGGACATACGTTTGCTCGGGACGCTTGGGACGATCGTGTTTGCTTTGCTTTCAGTGTGACTGAGAACTAATGCGTGTATTAACACCTAATGCGTGTCATGTCACCCTACACTCTTCGAACTTCAGTTGAATCTATAGCGATGGACATAAACAATTGATGAGTGCTTGTCCAGGGTATCAAGACCCCATGAACACGCGAAGGAATCATGCGCTTTTGGATGACCACTGATCAATTGTTTTTGAATGCTTCTGTCATCAAATAACATATCTGTCACTAATTTATGACGCACAATAAGTGTAGACATAGTAATGCGTCACATGAACGTCGTGCAATAATATTTATTTAATATGCACTACTTCTCTTATTTCATTAATGCACGGCTTAAGAAATTTTGGCCTTAAAATCAGGGATGCGGTGTCGGAGTCACGGAGTCCTATCAAATGAGAGGACTCAGAAACTCCGGTCTATAAGTAGACCCGAAAGATAATACAAACAAATTATTTGTCCTCCTGCACATCTGTCACTGTCTTGATGTCAACTTTCTCCGTCATACAAAAGTACAGTCGAGACAGCAGTGCATGCAAAGTTTGTAATTGTTGAGGGAATGAACCGTGATAGTGAAAAGAGGATTGTCGTTTCACTCGGTGATTTAGTAGAGAAAGCAAGCCTTCCTAGCCTCGATTACACTTACACACCAACGGTCGCATCAGAGACAAAAATGAAATACTAGTTTGCTTGAGAACATTACCTCTTATCCTCACGTTAATAGTGTGTGATGGCTCCTCCAAAGCACACATTAAAATCGAAACTTTTTGGACAAGGATGGGGATTTTCCTGCCTGGTAGAGACTGGAGAAAACCGTGTGAAGCACGCATCAGCAAGATGGGAGGAGTTCAGTCGTATACATCCAACGTAAAGCGACATTTGATAAACTTTCATCGGAAGTGATTAATATTTGATACAGTAATGATCACTTAAGATAGGTTCAGATAAGCCTAAATAATTATTTATGATTTAGGTTGACAGTTTTTTAAAAAACTAGGCTTTATATAATTGCCACTCGAAATCAACCCCCGTAGTCGGGGTCTCCGCATCCCTGCTGATAATGGTCATGAAGCATTAAAATAATGATAACGGACTAGAATGGACATTGATATTGAAAACAATGGGGTTGTTCAGTAATTAAAATTCTGCCGAATGACAATTAAACCGATTTCATTATTCTGTCGGAGGAACGATCAGCTGACTTTATGAACGATGGTATAACACCAAAACTGGTAGAATATTTACTCGGTTTCGGTGTCATACCGTCGTTCGTAAAGTCAGCTGATCGTTCTGCCGACAGAATAATTAAATCGGTATAATTTTCTTTCGGCAGAATTTTAGGTAATGAACAGCCCTTATAATAGCGTCATGGACATCCGCTGTCATGACAACTGTACCTAAACGATGGCGGCTTCCAGTGGTTGACAATAGGAAGATACCGGCAGCTATCATATATCACTTTGATAAAATAACTTTCAATAAATCGCCTTGCGTCAGGAATCTACAACCTTTGAATGCTTCAGTAATTGTTTTTCTAAAGATTTAGCAATCGGTGCATAAACAAGCGGCTGAAATTACCATCATCAAACAGCTGTTGTTCATTCTAGTCTCACTAACTAAAACAAAGCGAAAAATCGGATTTCTATGGCATCGATCATCTGAATGGATGGTTATTTTTTTAAAGTGAGGCTGAATGAAAACATTCAGCGTTTTCACCACACAAATGATTTCTCGGTCAACTACTTGGGGATCAACCCTTTATAAACCGGGGAAAGGACCCTGGAGTCACCAACACAACTTAATATTGCTTAAAACTTATAATAGCAAAGATTGTAACTATTGTATTGCTATGATATTATGTCAGCAGATTGTGCCACTTCATCAGCGGCACATGTTCCAATGCTTCTTTTCTAGTCAAACAGAAGAAGAGAAGACTTGTATAATTCTGTGGTCCGACCTCTTCTTAGGCCTATCACTCCATTTTTATACTCAAAAGTATCTTCTCAGTACTAAAACTCAGTCTGACATCTCAAGACTCTCTTGTGTTGTCTCAGTTTGACATCACAAGTAAGGATCAATAGCAACAATAATGATAATGATGCCTTCCCATCTCAGCGTCGAATTTCGGTGCGTTTCAGAGAGCGAATGGATAGGGTCTAATACAGAAAAGATTTCCTATTCATATGAAGTTATTGACCATGAAATGGTTTGAAGAAACGACTGAATTTGAAACTGAATTTTGCAACTCCAAGCAATTATCAGCGTTAATCTTGCGTTATTCTCAAATCTAGCAAGATATTTTTCATGTTCAGTTATATAATTTTCCACATTTTGAGTTTCACAGGGAATTTCAGTTGATAGTAGCTCCATAACAGATACTTTGACATGTCATTGACCTTTGTCTTCCTTAAATTATTGATTTCCCCATGAAGATGGAAGAGCAGGCAAACTATTTGAGCTTTAGTGTATGAAAAGGCTCTCTTGTAATTGATAGAAGCTCATTTCCATAGATATCTAACACTTTAAGATATTGAAGGATTAGAACGGACATGCACATTGAAACAATGCCTTTGAACAAGCATGGACTTCCTGTGAAATAGAGATTTATGAGTTGAGCCTTCGTGCGGCTAGGCAATGGGGTATCCACATCCTGTCATTTTATTACTTTGTGAAGACTGTCGATTTTATACATTTTCTTTCTAAATGTAAAGTCATTTTTATAAAATACTGTGATATGCCACCTTTAGATGCCACCTTCATCCATCTAGACAATATAGCATTAACCATCAAGCCAAACTACCAATACCAAGATATCAGTAATTCAAAGCCAGCATTATCATCTTTCTCTTTTAACTATGAGCATAGAGGTAGGATATCCTTTTCTAATCTAACATTTTCACGCACAGTAGGATTCACATTAGAATTGTCACTTGCCTGAATATTAATTAAAATGGAGCTTTGACAAAGTCTGTAAACTTCATTGAAGAAAATTCTAATAGTTGATCGTGTGATCACAGATCTATGATTGTCGTCCTTTTTTTGCATGTTTGATCTTCATAATCAATTGAAAACTATCCTGAGCAGTGTGACATCCCAACATGCCTCTAAAACATTCTGTAGGCGATTTTCTGATTTCTTCTTCAAAGGCCCGTTATATTGTTGCTTTTCAAAAATTAATAATTACTGAACAAGTTTTCTTTCTTGAACATAAAAGAAGCCATGTCACATGCTGACATAAACCACTCATTTTCACAACAAGTTCTCTGACAGATTTGCTGAAATGTTCACTATTACTGACACATTCACGGCTTGTAACCGTCATAAACTCTTTCGTCATCGCCAAATCCCATCACACCTGTTCGGTAAGAGTAAGATTTGGTGATCTTGATGGTCTTTGAGTGTTCTAACAAGATCTAACTGATCAGCCAATGATGACTTATGTTTCATGAAAGATGGAATCCGACAGTCAGCAAACGATGTATTAAAAAACTAGCCGAAGTATCAACGTGTGTATTCTCGCTTTTCGAATTTCACGAAGGATTTCACAAATTGAAACTCACTACGACCGAAGTGTCATATCGCTCCTGGAACATCAATTGAACTAACATTCTACACTTTCTATGCCTCATCTTGAGTTCTGTCTTCATTCGCTCATCCGTTCTGATGGACCTGCATTCACCTGTCATTCCTTAATCTTCAAAACTTGCTCTCGTTCGCAAATATCACCCTCCTCCAAATTTCTCTCCGCATTTCCTTGCCAATCTTTCTCTTATTCTCTTTTGCACTCGTAGCAAGCGGTCTCCGTTTTCTTACACCGTCCTTGCGCACACCGTTTATACGACAATCGCTCATTCCACATCTTTAGTAACTCCACATCAGATGAAAATCTGCTATTCAGGACATATCTAAGCAGTGGGTAGTTGCTGCGTTCGATGGATTTTCTTTTCTAGCGGTAAAGCATTCTTTATTCACTAAATCTCTCTTAGTGTCTCGATATCGACCTTAAAATTGTTCTATTGCTAAAATTCATAAGTTGAACAATTTCAGCTGTTCAATTTCATCACTGGAAAGCCAAAAGTCTCTGCTATAAGCCATCTTTTCTTTAGTTTCCATTATTATTCTCTTTCAATTTTATCACTCAATTTTGTTGCTTTCACTTCGTTAACCGTGTAGGTTATAGAAGTAGATAAAAGTACACTAGAATGGAAGTTTGATATCTTGCCTATGTACAATGATGGCACATGGAAAAATCTATGGTTTGTAGATCAGATTCGATCTAAAGCATCGTATCATAGCCAAATTATTTGCCAGGTTGGTTGTAGAAGTTGTTGACAGCAAATTGCAGGATTTTCATGGAGGGAAGTTTAAGTGAGATGATGGCATTGTTTTATGTGAATTAGCCTACTATTCCATGGATTAATATACTATGTCTATTTGCACCAGTCATTGACAACTATTTTCCAATTTTTCAACACTGGAATACGAATTGAAATTTGGTTCACAGAGTCATAATCGAAAGTAGTCGGTGTACTGGTTGTAAGAACATTTCAAGAATTCAAAGATAAAAATTCTAATTATTGGATAATTTCTAATTCTAACGGTCAAGAAACCTAGCGCTCTTCTGGAATAAACACATCGAAAGCTTCTTTAGCGACAGTCATTTATCAGATAAATGAATGTCGTTGGAACTTTTCAATTAATCACTAAATGATTATGTGACATACTGTGATGATATTTTGGAGGCTCATATTCGAAAGCATGGAAAGGTTTTGAAAATTGTTCAAATATAATGAACATGGGAATCCTTCAAAGTAAAATGAATACTGTAAGATTTCTTGGCCTCTGATTTCAAGCTGAACCAATGCATGCTCTGTAAATCGACATTACAAGTTGCATATGCGTCTGATTATACTCTTGATTGATTATAGGAGCGATATTTCAAAATGATGAGCGTACAGAACGTTTTAAAGGAATTCCCTTCTTTGTCATCCTGTTGCTGCACTATTTTGTAAATTCACTATTGCTTTTGTGTACATGATCTTTGGACAAGGGGCAACAATCCAGATCAAAAATTGACTTGATAATTGAAAATGCCAACCAGAAAACAAGAAAGCCAGTTCGCAAAATTTGCCTTTTGCCCCAACTAAGTTCCCCCGGAGTGTGCCATAATTTTCATGCAATTTCCATTCTAGGACTTTCTATGGTATTGTCAATTTCTATGGTGTAGGTACGCTTGAGTACAATTAGCTTCAAAATCAAAGCTTTCTATTACCAATGTAATATTGCAGTTTAGACAGCTGAACCGCAATATGCTATGAGGCTGAGGGCCGTTAGGCCCAGTAATTATATAACAATAATATGAAGACAGTAACCCTGATGTGTGTCCTCTAAAAGCGTTTGAAACGTACCTGGCTTTGATACCACAAGAGTGACTTTCTTTTTCCGAAGTGCAATTCAAACTGGGAGACAGATGGGAAATGGTATCTGAGAGTTCCTGTCGGAAAAACGAAGTTGGGAACATTTGTAAAAGACTTATCTGTGAGGGCCAACTAGTCAATGATATACACGAATCACTGTATTCGGCCAACAGTGATAAATCAACTGAAAAGAAAGGGATTCACAAAGACACAAATATCGCGAGTGACTGGGCATAAAAACCCCGAAAGTCTCAAAAGATACATGCGAGATGTAAATAGATGGGAAGATGAATGCGCAATGAGCACAGGTTTGACATCTTCTTTAGCTGCGACTTCAACAGCCACCAAAAAAACAAATGAAACCAGAAATGAAATAAACGAAATTCCCAATGCATCATATGTAATCAACAACCAGAAAGTACAACAGCATATAACAAACAAAGAAATAAGAAAAGATTCACAATTTCTTGTCAATCCGACATTTTCCAATTACTCTTTCCAAATTCAACCTTGCCCGTTTCACACAAATTAAGGTTAGGAATGTTTGGAGTTCATGGTTACAACTGACTTATTTGCATCCTTATAGCTGTTGATTCGTGGATGTATTAAATCCGCTTAGTATTCAGTTTCGCTGTTTATATTTGGTAACTCTATAGGGCCGAATGCTTCCTAGATATCTATTTTGAACATCTAGTCATGATCTTGTCCTAGTGGTAGAAATGAATGATGCTCAAATAAAATGTTTTTCATATATCTACGTTTTTTATCCTGAACTGCAATATGCCAAACCGGCATATAGTGGTTCAATATTTTAACTAAGGAAGATATACGAACCTAAACACAATGCAGCTTATAACATCCATAGAAATATATTTCAATTCAATGACTAACTTATCCATGCCACATAGAGTAGCCAATGTCTTCATAGATATTTTTAAATTGTTAATTTTATAACGATGAATAATTCATCAATAATAATACTAATGCAATAATTAGCATTAGAAAGCAGTTCAAAAGGTGACACACATTTTTGGGATTAGTGTATCACGTCTTCTCTATACTAAGATGGCAAAGATAGCTAACAATCCGACCTCTATGACTATAAGCATTACGTTTTGAGGAATTTAATTGCAGGGAGTGGATGATTTGCTTGGAAAACGCTTTGCGTAGGTGGTGTATTATTGATTGGATTTCAAAGCAGCCATTTCATTCCTAATGCCTGAACATTTGACAGGGGATCGTGGAGCATTGTTTGATAAGTTAGCGACATGTAATGGATTTTAAGTTAATTTGCACAGGTGCTTCGAACCCGTATTGAAATGAAATATTGATGACATTCTGTGATTGTCGAGCACTTTGTCCTAGCATCATATACGCCATCTCGCGGTCATCTTTGCAAACCAAAAATACCTGAAACTTCGATGTAGAGAATTCTCAATTGACGTTGCAAATCAAGGGAATTGCCTCATCAGTGAAGAGGCAAATGTCTCTTCATTGAGTCATCTCAAATCAAATTCGATGATGTACTCGCACTTTCGGAGACAAAACAATTTCCAACATCAGCACTCAGTCAATAATCACATTGTTGATCTCATTGCGTATCATTGGTATGCCCATTTGGGTCATTACTTTAATCTGCGCATATGATTAATTTTGAAATCATTATTATCACAACTATTATTTCAGATTACAACGTAAGCCCTAGGTCCATAACTAGGGACCAGCCCAGCTTCGAGATTCGATTTACGAATCGGTTGCCGATTCGAAAAAATTAGAATCGCTTCGCTTCAGACGGCCACCGGCCTTGTGGTAGAGTGTTCTCTCTGCGTCCGGGAGACCTGGGTTCAAATCTAGATCGGGTAAAAGCTGTGACTTCCAAATTGGTACACTCTGCATTCTTACTAAACACTGTATCGCCGGCCACATGTGCTTCCGAGTTAAACAAGGAACATTTATTTTCTTTAAAATATTGCACCAATTTCTTCTTTTGATTTGACACGGCTTTAGAAGCTGAAGCTTTAATAATCTTATGATGAATTCTCATTGAAAGCTGCTAAGATGCTGGATTCTCACTGACGTCGGCTGCTAAACAAGAGTTAGTCGGCTATGTGTTACACAGCACGTGCTGCATGTTATTCAGATGACGTGCGGTTGCAAGATCGGGTTCCTAAAAGCTTCTTAAATCAAGCAGTGAACATGAGCCGAAGCTTCCCTGACTTTCGATCCAATGTTTACATCCAATTTCATCAACTTCAGGCAATAGCTGCTTTTGCAACATTTTCCTGTGTCACCGTTTACACAGTCTCAAGAAAGAAGAATGGCCTAAGAAAAAAAGGGATCCCCATAAACCACGGCGAAATGTCACCTTTGGCGAATCTTGAACCTTGTCATGACTTTGTTCCAAAACTGAACATGTTGTTTCTCTACCTCGCTTGAGATATTAAAATTTCACCAAAGTAAAGAGCGGCAATCGAGTTGAAGCTCTGTTGCTATCATATGTGACATAAATAAATCAATCACTTAAGGAATGAACGTAAAAGACAGCATTTTAACGCGATCTCGTGTCACCATGTTAATAGCAGTGATTTCAAGTGTCACGATATTCATGACAAACATCCGCAAAATTCAAGTATTCAGAAAGATGTTTTTTAGTAATTGAATACCAAGAATGCATTTCTTAAAACTTAAGAAAACTTTCAAGCGGCGTTTTTTATGTCAATTGACAACTACATGCCTATCGGTGCTTACAATATGGAAGACTTGTTAGATGTTTACTTTAAGAATCCATGAGATCTTCAATAGCTGTCATAGCTACATGGAAACAGTAAATCAAAAAGCTACAAAAGGCCCATGCAAATTTTCACGTTGCGATTCGGTTCGACTCAAAATTTTCTGATTTGCAGGTCCCTACCTATAATTCATTAGATAAATAAGAAATTCCGCGCGCTACTGCTCAGTCCATTCCATCGTAAAAAGTATGCAATCAAGTTACAAATAATTACGTTGTCTGATTGTGTTGCAATTGGCAACCATTCCTCATATGATAGACTTGATCACTGATTCTACCGGTGCTGACGAAAATCAAACTTCATCTATCTTGCAATGTGCATGGAAATTCTCTGAAAAGAACCATGCCATTCAGGTTTCTGCTACTATTTTCATTCGCACTGAAAGCTGAAGCCTCTAATTTGTGATATTGAAAGAATTTAGAGCTTCTTCGCTGTAAAACAGCTGTTTTGTACTCAGATATTACTAAAATTCCGGCAAATTAAAACAAAATTCATTGGATTCCTGTTGTGTTTATTTCTTTATATTATATTCAAGTTTCGATAAAACCATCAAGAGAAGAATAAACTGTGCGGCTAGAGATATGCGCAGAATCCAAAGTTCAATTATTTATGAATGCACCAGGATTTTCAACCGCAATTCAAAAACAACAAATTGTACTGCAAAAGTGAAACGTAAAACTTTGTAAAAATTCCATGCGTAGTTAAGTGTTAAAAAAAGCAATTGCACCCGAAGCAATGAATGAGTCTCCTGTAATTCGGTTTAGAAGATCTGACAGTTGCTAAACATTGACGACAGTATAAAGCCGACACAATCTAAGTAAGCTTCATTTAATGTCGGCATTTAGGAAAGCTATTTGGCAATCTTACAAGAATCCTGCGATTCTTCAATCGCACCGAGGTTCAATCAAGTAAAAGTACAAGCGGAAATTATGATAAATCTAAAGAACAAGACAGTTATTGGCTTCACTTTTGATTCTAGAAGCGGCAAGCTATGACTTTTTGAAAGCAATTGAAGTGAATTACTTTTTCTTATATTAAAGCGAATTATTTTTAAAGGTTGAGTTGCATGTATGCGACTTATTCGTTTACACGAGTTAACTTAGTTAGCGGCCAATATCCCTCACGCGTCTCATCACAGCACGCACACACAAATACACATAGCTATAATATTTTGCTTCGATGTCGGTCAAGTAAGTTTACTCGCCGGTTTCATGCCAGGCCATTCATGATAGTCCACAGTAGAGGACTGCATTTATCGGAAATTTACAGGCTAACCGTGAGACGAGATTTCTTAGTCCACCTATGGATAGTTTCGTATGTTATTAGATAACGTAAAGTATAGGAATCTTCACTTTTATGACCCTATATACAGGTCTATAATGCACGATCTCAGACCACCCTGTAAACTTGCATTTCGAATATTCAAGTATCTGTTTTAACTAGATAGTCCATAATAGATTTCCCTAAAACAGTTAATACTTGAATCCTAAAATAAACATGACAAGCCTAAGAAGTTCAAACAGATACGTCCCTACATGAAGCATTCCTACCAACCGTTGCGAGTGGACAACCCCATGTCTACTTGTAGTTATTGCAGCGCTATTTAGTGGATCGTAAGAAGTTCAGTCTATAGTCTATGTATATTGGCACATATTCTACTGTGTAATTAAGAATGCTGTTCAACCGACACCGGTGCCTAGTCAACAAAGTAAAGTAAAAAAAGTTATATTATTCCATAAATAAACTCATTTTTTCTGAATACATTCATAAATCGTATGAATATTAAGGTCTAGTTCTTTTTGGAAAAGTCACTAATTTCAGCTTTTTTCGCTTGACTTACTTTGGCATTGTAGATTTCATTAGCGCAATTCACTAACAATTCGAGTGGAATATGGTCTGCATGCAGTAGGGTGTCTAATTTTGAAAATAGAAACTGCGCGCACACACATGCATGTGCGTGTGAGGATCAGATGCGGAAATGTCAACCCGACATATTTCATTTTATTGACATGTACATTAAATTGCGCAGTCTGACTCTTACTCGGTTATTTTCCATTGCTCAATTATACATGTATTTAACCAGTACTAATAATACCTCTGTTCCAGCAACGCGTTCGCAAAGATAAAAATAATGCGACTGACTGCGCTGCAAACATTTCATGTCACAACTTTCTTTAGAAATTAAATCTCATACTATTTTCGTACACGAAAACACACAACAGAAGTATGAAAATGTGCTTAGATATTCAGGAGATTCTCTCATTTTTATGGGAATTTCCATAGCTGCCTAACGGTTCATAGTTCCCATGGTCCAAATTATGTTTATAATTGGATTAGTTGTCCGAGACATGCGAAACTGGAAGTCATAAAATGTGAGAGCTTTTACGCAAAATGTCGTCTAAGTGACTCCAGGACACCTCTGGCAGTGGCGGATCGTCCTCAGGGGCAAGTGTGGCACTGCAAACGTTGAATATCTCCGTACCTAGCCTATAAGCGTGGAAATCCTGAACTGTAATGAACGAATAATCCAGCAATTACATGTATTATGTCAAACAAGAAAAGGAACCTTACGTTACAGACACTACAACAGTAGAATTAAGTATCTATCATGTACAAGTCGTGATGGGCATGCCTCATCATGGGCATTGAAATTACAAATATTGTTCGAAGTTGCCAATCGTGACAGAGTAATTATTCAATACTACAGGAAAGCGTGACAAATGGGAAGTGTCGAAGGATCCCGCAGTGTCTCTCTTTGGTAACATTTGATTCCGCTTCCACCAATAGAGAGTAGTCTCTACTTGGATGCATTTTATGCATTGATTCAAGGTACTTATGGGTGATCTCCTCCTCCCTTGTTTTCAAATTTGTCCAGAATCCGCAAAACTGAATCAAACGTCACAAAATTTCTGATGCACATATTTGAGTATATTTGCTACACTGTTATTCATAAAGTCCTAATTGAGCACTAGATAGATTACTGCTGAGTACCTACTAACCACGACTAATAAATGAGTCCCAGAATCTAGTACTCTTTGAGTTCGAAAATGCTAGTACTCATTTCAGAACTCTTTGGGTTCGAAAGCACAATGCTTAATTCTTACTCATTTTAGTACTCATTTAGTGAGTTGCATAGGAGTTGCACATACACTCGTCGGTAAATGCCATGCAGCATATCTAACCCGCTACATCACATACGTACATCCATCGAAAAACTGCTTTGGCAATTAAACACAAATGCACTTGGATCAATGAAATATGCAAAAGAATCAAAATGCAGCCAGAGAAAATGATGGACATTGACAGGGCTCAAAACACTGTCGGTGAGGATGCTTTCGATCCAAATTGATGTCATAGGTTCATTAAGAGGATATCCATAAAATGTAACATGTTGGTTTGCAGGATTATTTCTCATTTCACTGCACCCACTTTGATTTGCAGGAACACAGCAAGCCACCATTTCCGGTTGTGGGCACTCGCTACCTGAGACAGAAGTGACCCAAGTGAACATCTTGGTGCAGGAACTATGAACAACTATGTTGAGAAGCTGATTGACGCCGTCCTGCCGACGGTCTCTGTTCATCACATCGTCGACAATGCACTCTTAGCTGGGAACAAAAAGACTTATTCAGATAGCGTGCGCCGTCACTACCAGCTGCACACTGACTCACTGAATTTGACCTCGTGTCGCGTCTTTTATTGATACTGATCCTCCATCATGTTAGTACTTAACAAGCATTTTTTAGTACTTCCGTAAATTTAAGTTCGGTACTCTAGTGCTAATTTAAATTTTAGTACTCTTCTGGTTAGTACTCAGATTTATACTTCCAAATAGAACTTTATGATTTACAGTGTACCCACATGCACAGATTTCTGCAAGTTGGACGTGTGCATTAGAGACGGCAACATGAGGTCTAGCGTGTCAGCAGCTTGATCTGACTTCGTCTGACTTCATCGTCTGAACAGATAGCAATAGGTCAGCAAAGTCATGTCACGACTACTCTTGAAATTATAATGACCCAAACCACATCCCTTCCATTGATGAACTGAACTTGGCAGGGTGGTGGTCGTGGGAGGGTTTTAAATAGGGTAGTCCCTGTCTATAACGACCACCTCTATGCCAAGCAAATAAAGTCGTTATTGACATGTGGTCGTTATTTGCAGGTAAACTTTTGGTTGCCGTTCTATATGATATGTGACATTATAGTTACATGCATTATAGTATAATGATTGCACGAATTATGCTGGCTTTCATAGTTTCAGCGGCCATAAAAGTGTCTATTCAAAGAGCATATTACGCAAGATTTAATGAAAATTCAGATCACTGTTTAGAAATACAACAAAAATGGGATACACAAACATAAGTATATAGCATACATTCATCAATGAGAAAATTTATGAGACATTATATTTAACTATAAGATTTTGCTGAAGGTACAATTATCTAGAATAAATTCAGATGTAGACACTTACTTACAATCTGTACATGTATGCATGCTCGATTGTGCTTTTAGCATACAAGTTAACTTTCTCCGATAATATATGCGTCATGTAGTACCAGTACTTAAGCCTACATAAGATGTACAATTTACATGCACATATATATACAAATCGAAGCATCCAATAGCACCAATTCAAAATTATGATAATTTGTACATGATTGTAAATTGAAAAAGTTATGTTATTCCATAAATCAACTCATTTTTTCTGAATACATTCATAAATCATATGAATATTCAGTTCTAGTTCTTTTTGGAAAAGTCACTAATTTTAGCTTATTTCGCTTGACTTACTTTAGTATTGAAGATTTCATTAGCGCAATTCACTAACGATTCGACCATGGCATTGTTGTTTTGAGACAATCAAATTTCAGGGATTAAGATGTATAGCTGACAGCTGTTACGTAATAAGACCATTGACTGTTATTAACACATAAAGTTAGCGAAACATCTACACGTATTTATCGTTCCCCCGAAATCTGCGGATGTAATAAACAGGAATCAGACAACAATTTGCCAAGTTACTGAGGTCGTAAGTCGCGTTAGACAGGAAGTCGTTATGCACAGGTTGTAGTAATTATATATAGTAAAGTATAGTAATTTTGCATCGGTGACAAATTTTTTGGTCGCACTCGACACGAAGTCGTCAAAAGCAGGGTCGTTTATGACAAGGACTACTGTAGCAATCATGAGACGAAGAGGGAACAATGCACACACACTAGCAGCAATAATGCGTCGAACAGGCAAAGTGAGATCAAGGTGCTAACATCGCTACACTTCAAGTTGTTGTTTTTCTAATTCAAAAGGCACTAGTTTGCTTTGCACAATTTTTTGTATGTGTGTAGAAAAATATGCTCAAATGCGTGTATCTGAAATTTAGTGACGATAGATTCATTTTTACGGATTTTAGACAAATTTGAATACTTGGGGGGGCGAAATAACCCATAAGCACCTGATTCAATTGTCTGACAACAGAAAATTACTCTGATTTGCTGTTGGACTCATTGATATCAATCATAAAATCAATCAATGTTTGTGTACGTGATTGATAAAATGAAGCTGTGTCGAACAGGACACAGAGAGGTTAATCAATAGGTTAATCAGAATGAAACATTACACGCCAAGATCCAAGTCAATCGAAATCAAGTTACAAGCACATTTGATTTATACGTCATAATGATTTTGCTGAGTGTGTGATATTACAATATGTAGAGTAGGCCTATTTGTGTCTCACTTGATCGAAAGTGAGGAACAGCCAATGTCCTCCGGATAAATAGGGTCAAGGAGTGTTAAGGCATTTAAGCGCAAAGAATTTATTTACGAAGATAAATATAATTGTTCGATGTAAGACGATTTTTTCAATTTCCTTCTTCGCAAAATTTAGTCTATTCAAAAATCTTTTTTGCACTCAGTTGTCGTGTTCCGATCTTTAAATATACCAGCATCATGCTCACGAACTATTATCGAATACCTTTACAGAAAAAATAGGCAAACTTCCAAGTTTCTGTGAAATCATTAGACTCCTACGGTAGTTTCAGCACAAGCCAGCGCGAGTTAGAATGCATAAATGTTACCTTTGAAAGGTCCCATTGCATTCAAGGGATGTATACTCGTATGGGATTAATTTCTCACTCCCTTGTAGCTCTTTGGGTTTGCGGTGATTCAGCGCACGGCGCTGGCCTGACGCAGCTGTGCATGCACATTCTCTCGGTCGTTTCTGCCCGCAACAACATGGAAAAATCTCAAGGTCACTTCGCTGGCCTGCATCAGCGCTAGGCGTCATGCGCTAGGCAGCATCGAATCAAATTGCGGACAGATTTCGACTGCTGCAAACTGTGGATTGCTCGATGAAGCTTCATAGGCATATATATACCGGTACATGTACAATAACATAATATAGTAGAATAGTATCGTAGTATAGTATGAAAGTAATAGGTAATCATAATGCCGTGATAACAAACTTTACGGCAGCAATTTCCAGCCAAAGTAGGATGACGGTTGACCAATAAAAAAAGAAACAATGCGATCAAATTTTGTACCCGAGACCCCGAGTCTATACGCCAAAAAATACACCCAAAGAAAACTCAAAAACTCAGTAACTTCCCAACCGGTTTCAGCTCTTAGAGCCTTCTCAAGGGAATGAATATATTTTATTTGAAAATTAATGGAAGTAAAAGACATAGACTTACAAGAAACATATACACACTGTATAATCAGCGTCTGTTGCTTTTCATAGCAATAGAATTATGGTGCTCTCTAGGCCTACATGCCCGCCAATTAGGACAACCAGCTCTGTGACATTGCCTTGTGTAGCCGTTTGGAAGCAGATAATTCACATGATTGGAGGCCTGTCTTCTATCATAACTACTCCAATTGCTTTGATGAAATTTATTGGGCATTTTATTGTGATGATGGTCGGGATACATGTTTTGTATGGGCCTGAGATTACATTTGCAGTTCTTATTAAACGATTTATAAATTTGCTTTGGACCACATTTATTTCTTTGATAAATTTCATTTCTAATATCATTACTTCTATCTTTCTTTGTGAAGCTATCGATCGAAATTAAATGTTTATCGGATGAAAAGAATTCACTTTTTTCTCCCAAATGCTTCTATTTAACTCCTCCTTTTTTTTGACTAAATTATTCCATTTAAGGAGTTGAGCATTGAGTTTTTCACCTACAGTACGTTGACATTACATAGTTGAGCATAAATATTTTCTCATACATATATACATTATATATCAACATAAAATGCAGAAATCAAATCCACTCTCACCGACACCGAAAAAGAATGTAAATGTCAAACAAAGGGAATTGCCCAATGAATGGAAAATGCCTCTCTACCAACATCGTCTATGAAACCTCAATAACTGATGAAAGATCAAAAGAGCAAGAAAAGGTGATTTTGGCATATGTGAATGAACATTTAAGTTACGCTATGCAAACCATAAAAAGTCCTTTAACCACATTAAGTATAAAAATGAGACGGAGTTATCGAAAGAGGTCTGGAGAATAAAGGAAAGTGGTGGAAATCCAGTAATAAGACGGAATATCAAGAAGTTCTGCAAGCAGTTTAATCCGATAACCAAAAGATGTGACCTGTGCATCAGTGAGAAGTATGTCATCTTGGATCACAAAAAGGACAACCTTCTAAACAGACGTAGTGAACTTGCATCAAAGTGCAGACATCGCAACAAGTACTTGCTGGCTAAATCTTGACTGTGCACCTCATTTGCCAGGGTGATAGAAATTCACTTGATAGCTGCATCGTTGAAGTATGACTGCCTGCTCTGTTCTATTTACAGTCTGCGACATTTTATTAGAACCACCCATATTTTTTTAGTTTTTTACACCTAGCTACTTGTTGATGTCATATTATCTTTCACTCTTGTCAATACATTAAATAGGCATGTATACCACAACATAGACATCTACTGATTAATAACATAGACACTAGACAATCAAATACAAAAATTGAACGCGACATATTATTAGGACCACCTTCGACATTTACATAAAAAGTTTTCCTTTGGACATGACAACGCTGCGTTTTTGTTTTGTAATTAGCAACCCAAACATCTTATGTAAATCTTATGCAGCCGATGCTTCATGATAGCGCATTAATGTTCTGAATAGTTTACATCGGAGATGGTCCTTCCAACAAAGTGGCGCTGATGTCATCAAAACGTCGCTTCACAATACTGATAGTGTGGCAGGGAGCTCCCTCTTGCATAAACAGTCCGTTGTTTTCCGGAAACCAGCAGTCACGAACTATGGAATCACCCTTCTCTGAAGCACTTGTAAGGATGAAGTCGAATCGAGTTAATAGAACACTCACAAACATGAAGCCTACCAGTTTCCTCGCAAGAAAACAGGCCTACAGCATGACCTTTGCTTGGTGTTTGACGGGCTGAAACGCAGGAGCAAATGATCCACGTGACTGCCACATTCGCTGACGAGTAGTCTGGTGACACTCAAGGCTCGGCTCTACGCAGAATGCAACCATTCAACAGTCATTGACGCTCCAATTGACATGGCGAGTGGCAAAATTAAGCCTATTAGATCTTCATGCTTGGGGTCAGTTACGACACTTTCCTTGACCGCAATCCCGCTGGCAATCATTTTATGCATCCCTCGTTGAAGTGTGTGCCGCTTCGTTGATGTAACGCTTCTACCATGGTCTTCGTAGCTGGGACGACGTTATTAGCCACCCTTTTCAAACAGTAGGCCTGCGCTCTTGGAATCGGCCATCTTGTGTCGTAGATTTTCATCATGCTCCACAACGTCATCGTCGGTTTGCTGCATAAGGATTTCCAGAAGTCATATTCCGTTGAACAAGTAGTGCCGACTACTTTGAAACATAACAACGAGTAGCGATTTCACGCTGAGAAAACTCTTCGCGAAACAAAGCTTCCATCTACGAGCCACTTATGCTTGTTGTTAGATCCGTTTTTACTCATGAGTAAGATTTAGACTTTCCACGTTAGACCTAAACATAAATCGTATTGGTAGATAATGTTATCTCAATAGTTCAGATATCTGGTCTCGATGATGCAAAGCAAATCAAGGATCGATTTGATAATGAATATTAATATCTTTATTGTTGACAGACAACAGTGTGCGTGCGCAGGCGACGACACACACCACACATTAATGATAGTTTCTCACATGCGGCTTTCTCACAGCAAGCCGACAATGCACAAATAAGGCAACCAGAACACACAATTTGTATTGCTAAGAAATCGACATATAAGTAAATAACTGATGATAGATCTTTATCTAGCGTTGTCATGTCTAAAAGAAAGCTTCTTATCTAAATGTCGAAGGTGGTCCTAATAATATGTCGCGGTCAATTTTTATGTTTGAGTGTCTGGTGTCTGTGTTATTAATCAGTAGATGGCTATGTTGTGGTATATTGTTGGCATACATGCCTATTTAATGTATTGACAAGGGTGAAAGATAATATGACATCAACAAGTAGCTAGGTGTAAAAACTAAAAAAATATGGGTGGTCCTAATAAAATGTCGCAGACTGTACATTCGGCTGATGATTGCAAATATATGAAACTCGGAGAACCGAAAGTCAATTAGTTTTTCCATTAAATTTGGTATATATATCAAAATACATATACATGTACATACGCTCGTATATATATGTTACTCATATGATATAATAATGTATAGTGAAAGAATGTCGGAGAAAATGAGAAATTCAATAACGTGGGTCAATAACCATAAATATGATAAACATTTCCTAAAGTGTTCATCCTCCTATCAGGCGTATATTATTACTGCGATCCATGACAAGTTGCAACTCTCCATCTTCATCATCCCAGCACGACTCACTGAAGGATATGGTGAGCGCCTTCTACAGTGTTTTGGATAGTCCAAGTTCACTACATAATCGGCTGAAACGGGACAGTAAAATAGCTTTGTCTGTAGACGACAGACCTTCTGAAAAATTGTCCATCTATATACAAACTATGGGCGTTAGCGGGTTGGCATTATTAGAAAGAGCCTCTCACTAATGCAGTCAATATAACATTGACACAACTCTATTTGACTTATTTCAAGCATCCGTGAACATGTAACTCTCAAATTATCTCAATTTTCTTTACTTCATTTCCAATGAGAAATGAAAGAACCTATAATTGTAAAGCATCGTATAGTTGCTATGACGTTCATTCAAAAATAAGAAGGAAATGAAATATTATAGCACGCATCTCAATAAGCTGTAATTGTTGTTTCTTTGGGAACGAGAAAGACAATTTTGGCAATGTGGGTGATCAAAGGGGTTGCTATGATATCCATATAGAGCTCTTTTAAGATATCCTTTGAGAGTCATTATTTCAGTATCGGAAATTGTCGTGTTAATGTAAAAACAGCAAGGCAATTATTTCTATTTAAGATCATAATTGATGAATTCAATGACTTCGAATAATCTTAATTATTATCAATTTTTGTCAATCCTAGAATTAAGGAAATTATGTAAGATATCTTTTAAGATATCCTTTGAGAGTCATTATTTCAGTATCGGAAATTGTCGTGTTAATGTAAAAATAGCAAGGCAATTATTTCTATTTAAGATCATAATTGATGAATTCAATGACTTCGAATAATCTTTATTTTTATCAATTTTTGTCAATCCTAGAATTAAGGAAATTATGTACATGTGTATAGTGCATGTGCATGTTTATCCATTAACCTGTGTGTTGCGTGTGATACCGCTATTCAACTTAGCATGAAATGAAGCACAGTGCATTCAAAGTGTAGGCGAAATCAAGCAGTTTCCAGAACATCGTTCTTAAATGTTATAGTTAATGCATACACGTAGGGACGATACTAACAATGAAATTCTTACCAGGAATGCGAAGGAATTATACATGTAATGCTGACTGACCACATAATATCTCATCACTTGTATTGATCTGTTTCATATGCAAATCTATTAGAAAATGAGTGATGTTCAGTCACCGATTATGTGCGAAACTTCGCCATGAGTAACAGTGTGATTAGTAGGAAACAACCTTGGACATAACCAAGTGTGGTGATCAGGTAATGTAGTGGTGGAGTTGAAATACCAATGCATGTTCTAAAGAGTTTCAAAATATGTATAGAGAACTGGAATTCACAAGTCTAGGAGTAACAGAAGTAGCTCCTGGAAGGCTGAACCAACATCTCCGATGTTGAAAGTCTCAGACCCTTAATTCACTGCGGCGAGCGATGAGCTGAAGTTAGAGGATCGACACATCACATTGAGAATATCTCGTTCATTACCGACATGAACATCGCATCAGTGCATGTAGCCAATCACAAGTTGTTGAAAAGAAGAAAGGGTTTGTTCTCTGGTTTCTCCAAACATCTCCAACCAGACCAAAAGAGCCGATGAGTCAAATACTGTGGAAAACTTCATCTTTGCGAAGAACAAGGTGTACGCTTCTTCGATGGCACGGTGAATCAAGATGAGTCTTTCACTTCATATATTATCAAGCATTGTCATAATGCGTAGAAGGAACAAGATTGGCAGATGTCTATTTCAGCAAAATCTAATAATAATTGAAGCATGATTAAAAACACAAATAATCGAATGGTGGCCAAGATAATATGTCGCCTGATGTATCTTGAAATCACACTTACATGAGAATATATAATAAAAAGATTATCTGAGATCTTACTAGGCGAATCGAAGGTAGACATTTGGAGATCAAAACTCTTCAAGATTTGTGATTGAAATTTTGACAGTGGATATGTTTGTGTGTGCTCTTCCGTATTCACAAAAGCAGTCAAATGCCAAAAACAAATTGCTTGTGAAAAGTACCCGTGGTATGCAATACTTCACTTATTAATGGGCCTGGAGTTCTCAAACCGGTCCTGGCCGTTGAGAAAGTACAACGTAATGGATCTATTTATTCGGGACTAATCACGGCTGGCTCCACCCGGTCTATAATAAATTTTCTTTTTCAATCTGTAGGACACGCATATTTGCGTTAGTATATGTGCACGCATATGCGCACATTTGTGAGCATTTTTGTAAATTTGACAAATTAACGGTAGACTTTTGTAATTAGCTAAAAATGTTGGGCAGTCTATAAATTCTGTTTAAAGTTAATCTATATAAGTAATTGACAAACTCGGAATGCAAGCTGAAAAAACTCGACGATGTTACCACACTGTAAACTGTGCAATACCAAGGCTACTTGCGAAAGCGATGTACAAAACGAGAATAACAAAAATGTACGAAAGCGCTATTGGTCGTGCTCATACACTTCGAAAGCGATTGGCTTTCCTATTGGATGATAAGGACAATCTAATAGGAAAGCCAATCGTTTTTGTAGTGTATGAGCACGAACAATAGCATTTTCGTACATTTTGTTATTCTCGTTTTGTACATCGCTTTCGTAGTCAAAATCAGCCAGCTTTCGTACTCTACAGTTTACAGTGCAGAGAGGAATGACACCAAAATTGAGTATCAAAATTCTTGAAAATATTCAGGAAATTGTGGTAGGCCTAGATGAATTTTTCAACTTTGAAAATTGAATATTTGAATGCTTGTTTAATAAATCCTGCCATGTTATTGACAATTAAGTGCCAATGCAAGTTCTCATTCCATTGCAAGGTTAATATAGCACAAAATAATCGCATGAAGTATTAGATTAATTTTTCAAAATAATACTTTATTGTGTCCACGCTATCGCATGCAATAGTACCGCAAGTATAGCGTCAAATTAAGATGTCTTTATAACTGCAGAAAAATATACTCACAACACAGTAAGATTTCATGATTATAGACCATGTGAAGATTTTAAGACTCAGAATTCACAGAATGAATCATATACATTCAATTTATCCGGGAAGAGAATTCGTCTAAAATAGCAATTCAAGTCATAAGCTAGTACACACGGTGTATAAAGCTTTATGACGATACCCATCACACTTCTATTATCTCATTAAAATAGTAATAAAATACTGGTAATTGCGCCTTTGTTTTCCATATAGCTGTACATGCTCACCCTTGGGCGTGGGCTTCAGCTTGTTTAGGGATGACTAACATTTTTTTGTTTACTGGGCCAGAATCAATGCAGAAGTCAAGACGGTCCGCATCCAACTCCAAAAATACCACTTATTAATATCCTACTTTTCAGTGCTTGATTGAATGCCAATCATTCAATTTCAATTCTTGAGATAGTCAACTAATAAATGTATATCTTCCATTTGCATCTATTATCATGTAAATTTTATGAGAAATCTGACCTTATATATATAAATAAGCATCAAATATATAAACATCAAACATTTTCCTCTTATTCAAAGTACTTTTCAAAAATAAAGATTATTTGTCAATTTCAAACAAACTTGAGCATCAGCATCATGATCAATTAAAATTACACAGTGACCATTTAAAAAGTACAAATGAAGTCATGATCGGCATGCTCATTTAACCACAAATTAATTATTATAATATATATATATTATTATATATTATTATATATATATTATTAATATTATTATTATTTATATATTTATTATTACACGAATAAGCTTGACAGCAGCAGAATTGTGTTGTGATTGTAATTGTAATTATACAATTGTACTTGAAACTGTAGCTACTGTAATTAGCTACTGCAATCAATTTTAATTTTCTGATAAGTAATTTGTAATTGTAGTCAATCACACTTCTAGCCATCTAATTGAGAAGTAATTGCAATTAACTTTGCAGTTATCAGAGATAAACATTCATTCAATGTGCAGTATGAACTACTTTGTTCTCCTTGTCGATAGTGCGCTGCAATTGCTGCAAGTAATGCGACATTGCGATATTATACTTAGATGTTTACCGGGGTATAATTACCGCTTTCATTAAAGAAGTATATGCCGAAACGTACTGTCAAAATCTAAATTAAGAACCAGGAGTTACCTTAGGTAATTACAAAGTAGTTGAAGTGTAATTGTAGAAAATGGGGCAATTCACAATTGCAATCAACTGCATTTAATAAGTAATTGACACAAGTCTGAATAGTATTAACCTTCAAACACTACTCACAATAGGTTTACAAGTAATACTGTCGGCTTTATGCTACAAATCGTGGATATGAAGTATAAAATGGACAGATTATCATGACTACCAATGTTTTGACTCATGTACGTATTGGGATATGCAGTTAAATTATTTTTTCAGTACGAGATTCAAGCAGAAGATTGTCATTTACTGTCATTTTCAAAAATCTATGTTTAAATTGCCTAACTATCCCAAGGCAATCAAGCACACTCTCAACAATGTCTTTAGACGCTTGCATGCCAAAACTGATCAAAACGCATCGTTTATGAAAGTCATCTGTCATCAAAATGCTTCTAAAAAAACGAAATTCAAATTTTAAACCGCTCTTTATAGTACCAATGCCACCATTAGAACGAGCACCTGCCAACTATGCAGCCAGCATGTTGGAGAGCGATTTGAATCATGGGAAGATCTAGAACAGAAGCGAACTCCGTGAGCCCCGTCCCCACTTTTTAGATTTCAAAATCGCCCTCCTAGTGGAAAATATCAACGGGCCGGCAACGTTGCTCCCAGGCGGCCCGCTGACGAAGGTGTCTCGTCGTATGTATGCGGGCCCGACAGCGATGCGTCGTCACTCGTAAGCGATTGTACTGTCGCCACGTAGTTCGCCCGCTAGCCGTACGTTTCCGTTTTAGTTCCTATTGAGTCGCCAGCGGGCACCGGCCAGAGAACCAAAACCGATTTACTGCTCCTACACAGAAGCAAAACGAAGAATAGGTCTTTATTAATAGGCTGCTCAATAATCATTAATCGGCTTGAAGTTCAGCCTCTTCTGCAGGTATTATCAAAAATTAATTGCAATTAGGCATTTATCTCGATCAATGTGTTGCAATTATTGATCATCACCGTTTGAATAGACTAATTCTTGATTTTGAAGTTTTCCCTCTGTTATTTCTATTTGCGAATTGGGCTACATGTATCATGTATGTAATTACAAGTCGCATAATATTAGCTTATTATTAATTTGGATAGTGATTTCAGCAGACACATTGCATGAAAAATATATAACTGCACTTTTAATTGGATGTGAATACTAGTAAATTTTATTACAAACATGTTATTAAAATATATGCTTTCCCTTTAGTTGAGCAAAGGTTAAAAACAATATATGTACAAGAAATTTATGACTCGGACGTTTCGGGTCTCGACCCTTTATGAACGAGAAGCGCTTTATTAATCTGCAGCAGACTGTTAAATGCACCAAACCTTCTATGCTGTGCGAACTTCTATCACCACTCCGACAACTCACTATATCGATTCAACAACGGTCTTCTATACTTTATCCAACGGGCTTCCGACAACGCAATATCAAGCGATCTCTTCACGCCATAGAAATAGATAACAATGAAATATCTAGAACGGAAATGAAGATTCATGCAATACACAATAGTGGCACAAAAATCGCACGCATTTTCAGTTAGATACACTTGTCAACGGCTGAATCATTGGTTTAGAATCAGTCACATGTGCAATTATAAGCTTTTCATTGGTGGTTCATGCCCCAACTTAGTTCCCCCGGATGTGCCGCGACCTTGAGTCAATTTCCATTCTAGTCAACTTCAGATAAACAATCTATTTCTATGCTTCACGCTTTCAAGAATTTTCACATCAGGGTCAACAATACTCTCACTGTCACACTCACGCACGTGTGCGTAGTGACATGAAAACATAGAAGGTTTGCTGTATTTGACTGTCTGCTACAGATTAATAAAGCGCTGATGGTAAGAGGCCTGATGGGATGACTACATTCCCACTGGAATGTGTCAGGAAGCAGCGGATCGGCATCGCCATTGCCAGCGGTAACGCCCTAAGTGTTAGCTTCCTGACTTTGACTTTTTTCCTTTTCTCATACTTTTGTTGACTCCATACTTAACCATTGTGAATATTGATTGTTCTATTTCTATGTCCTGAAATAAAGCGCTTCTCGTTGTTAAAGGGTCGAGACCCGAAACGTCCGAGACATAAATTTCTTGTACATATATTGTTTTTAACCTTCGCTTGACTAAAGGCAGAGCCTGTATTTTAACCTGTATGCAACTTAAATTCCTGCATTGATAACATTGAAACAAGAGAATCATTGATCATACGGGCCTGTAAAAGAATATGAAACAGTCCTAAAAGTCATCACAAAAGTATTGTATATATAGAGTAGAGATGCTAAATGCTCCTGATTAGAATCCTCAAAACGCATCTAACACATGCAGTTGTTTCTTTTCAGTTTTTATCTTTTAACTCAACCTGAAAATGAAGATTTGATTTTTTTACTTTCTGGAAGAATCTGGACAGTGAATTTTTGTATCTGCAGATATATATACCGCAGAAAAATATCCCCACGATAGCATCAGATCATTTTCAAAGAATATGAGCAATTTATTCTAATATTGCACAATTAATTCATTTTCATATATAGTCGTTTCATACAACGCATTTTGTGAAGTTGTTGTTAGCTGCGTTTGCCTTAAAAAGTGAAACATGGAGAATTGTTCACATGGAGATTAGTATGACATTGGACTTCTATTAAGAAGGTTATAGGCTATACAAATCTTTCACAGAACTTACCTCATGACGGATTCTCCAGATGAATTTAAATAGAAGGAGTGACAATTGTTGAATTAGGTATTTATAATGAATACTCGCCTCTCTACCATCCCCAAGACAAATGGTGATATCATTTGTTAAGAGAAACACTTGTTCGCAGCCAATGATACACCAGCAAATATTTTCAGTTGTTTGTAATAATTATCCGATTAGAGATGATCTGTTTGAATGAAATTCTTTCGAAGCATTTGGCACAAAACGCCTTCCTCCATCTTACATGGGCTAATCTGAACTCTAAAAACTCAGGGATGAGGTCATGGAGCCGTATTTTCTTAATTTTTTTTACTCTACAATAGCAGCATCAGAACTGTGTTGATGGTTCATGAATTTACTTTGTTTAATTAAGTCGATGATCTTCAGTTTATAAATGAAGTCACCAAAAACCAACTGCATTCTGAATTCCATCAGGCTTGTTCACACACATTATCTTAGAGGTAGTATTGATTAATGCTGGGCGAATATTCGAATAGTTCTAATAACTCGAATTTCCATTTCGAGAATACTTGTGTTCTTGCCATTCGGTATTCGATATAATGTATACGAGTATATTATGTATATTATATATATATAAAGCGGTTATCTGAGTTATCATCAAACGAGAGCACATTCAACGACTCAGCTGATTTTTATCAGAAAATGCTGCACAACAATGGTTACGCGCACAAGCTCACCTATCAGAGTACTGAAAATAAAAGTCAACAAGAGAAGAAAAATCGAAAAAGAGTGATTACATGGTTTAACCCTCCATATAGCAAGAGTGTTTCTACAAACATTGGTCGGATATTTCTTGCTCTAATTGATAAGCACTTTCACAAAGACCACATGTACAGGAAGATATTCAACCGCAATACAATCAAATTGAGCTACAGCTGCATGCCAAACGTGAAGCAGATTATTAATGGACATAACAAGAAAGTAATGGAAAAAGAAGGGAAATCAAATGATGATAAAATGTGTAACTGTCTTAAAAAAGAGCAATGCCCCCTGGGAAACGAATGTCCCACAAAGAATATGGTGTATGAAGCAACAATCTCCTGCGACGACTCCAAATATGAAGACAGAAAATACATCGGGATATGTGAAGGAACTTTCAAATTAAGATTTGCGAATCACAAAAAATCTTTCAATCATGAGAAATACAAAAGTGAAACTGAACTATCAAAAGAATATTGGAAATTAAAAGAAGGCAATAAAAATCCTAAAGTAGTATGGTCAATAAGAAGGAAATGCAAGCCATTCAAGCCTGGTGTATCAAAATGTGTTTTGTGTCTTTATGAAAAATATTTCATTCTGACGGATCAGACTGGCAAATTATTAAACAGGAGAAATGAACTGGTGTCAAAGTGTCGGCACAGAAACAAGCACTTGCTTGCTAACTTCAGACTGTGAATTTTACGCCCCGCACACTTCTGACTACTATTTAGGCTATCTGTGATATTAACCAAAAGCTGTAGATTGCAATGTTCATTTGGCTGATGATTGTATAACCACATACATGAAACTCCGAGTACCAATACAAGCTATTTTTCTCTGATTAAACAAAATTCTATATATATATATATATATATATATATATATATATATAATATGGGGGAAATATCTCAAAAATATGGGAAACAATGATTGTTGTAGATACTGTAGGGCCTAAATCTGTTTCCCTCTGGTTTCGGGTAAATAAATAAATGAACCTTGCTCCTACTCGGAAGCACATTAGGCATGGAGTCTCTCTTCCATGTGGCCGAGTTGTCACTAATCCCACTCAGTATTGATTGTTTTGCTTGCTCAAATGAAAAGTTATACTTTCTCTGTTTTTCACTATCCGCGTTTGAAGCGATACGATTATTTTGTAATATATTGATCATTTCTGTCACTTCAATTCAATCGCACAGTTCTTGACTTTTGGTTTTATGAGACAATTGCTTACAAATGAAAACAGCGCTCGAACCTCCGTTAATATCCAAGTAAACTCCAAATGTTCACGGGGGTTTTCGAGCGTGTGGCTTTGCATTGTAGTCGGAGGAAATGTCAATCATATAATCTGTATCGCATTTTCCAACGAAACGTGCGACTCACTGAGTTGTTTCTGCATATGAAAATGCCATTATCGGAAGTTAGACTGGATGTAACCTTTCTACGATGTTGGTAGGTAGGCCAATCTTTCTATTCAAATGCCCCCAGCTTGTCAGGAATCTGCTACGGGACTCACTAGATGCGTTACAATTTGGCGAAGCAACGATGTTGCAAAATAAAGAAGCAAAGATTGCGGCTCATTTGGTCGCGAGAATCTTTTGATTTTCACGAACGATGAATCAGATGAACAGTGTTTTGAGCAGATGCCAATATAAGAATTCGCTGTTGTGTAGTTACAAGGAAACTGATTACTCGTCGAATGCTAACCAAGTTACTGACAGAAGAATTCGAAATGTTGTCGTTATTGTATACACTATAGATGCAAATTATCATAGAATTTTACTCCGGTAAGATATCTAGATTCAGGGAATCAGCCTCTAAAACGTTTGCCACATTTCCCATAGTTCGGCGTCCTGAGCTGCCATAGGTTATCTAGGAGTCCATGATGCTATGTTAATGAACAATTTCTTTCAAATTTAAATAATCAAGATGTTGCTCAATTATGGCAATTTCACTTCAACATTAATATTATTAATATTAATAATTTATTAGCCTTCAAGTGAAGAAACATCATTTCAATTAATCATCAGACACGAACAACAGTCAAAGTGGGAAAAATAGATCAATTAGATATAAAAAAATTCAATGCAATAGATATAAAAATTTCCATGCTATATTGCTTTCCACTTGCAATCATAGCATAGAAAATAAGAACGTTAAGATGAAGAATACTAACAATACAGATTAATGACACATCTCTAGGGGATAGTGGAATAGGTTAGTTGGAGCAGGAATCGCGGAGCGTTCCTGTTCTCTTCATGACATCTCAATGCATTCAATGCATAGACTGACCATGCAAGAGCCTTTGTTTATAAGCACTGATTAGAATGCCTGGGATTGTGATATCAAACTGGAAATGACATTCCGTCTATGCACGCGCCATGCATGTGACCCTTTGAAAGCATCAGAGGAGCTCATGAATCATCGAGGACGTCGGAACTTTCCATCTGATGTGATGATCATTCTTTAAGGAAATAGAAAAATCCGACTGAATGTGGATAATTTATGTAAAGCTGTGGAATTCACACTAGGGATTTCAGTTTGCGCATGAAAGAGATTCGTCAGATCACAAATGAGCTGCAGCCTTTTAGGCAAATTAAAAAGCACATATCTAAGAATTCCTTTTAGTCCAAATTCATTCGCTCCCAGAAGCAAAATCTGAGCAGTGCCCGAGAATTCCAACAATAAGTAAATGTCAAGGAAACACATAAATAATTGATAAAAGTTATCTCTTGTTAGTATATCATAAACTCTGAAAATAGCTTGATTTTTTAGTCTGATAGTAGTCAAATATAGATGAATATTCTCGGCATAGGAGACTTTAAATTCTTTGCTTCCCTCTGGGGATTTTGTAAAAAGAGTGATAGTCTGAGTCTGCATTCTTCCGCCTCTAGGAACTTTGCATCCGAAGAAGTTAAATATGTCGTCGACAAGATATTTCGAGGAAAACACCCGCATCGTCGACACGTCCATCTTGTCGTAAATGAAATATGACAGGTTTGGAACCGGCCGGTGGCCGGCGTAATCAAAACCACCGGCCTGGGTGTTTTGAGAATTCGGCTGGTGCCGGGTTGGCGGCCGACGTATTCAAAATCGGCACTTCAGCGACAAGCCTATAAAAGAACCAGTCAGTTAGGTCTAAGACGTCGATTGGCGTCTCTTTATCGGTCATTTAACGCTAAAACGACGAGTCAATTGAAGACATTTGCTTGTTTTGATCTATGTTTCTTCTACACTATTATCGATGTTGTCTTCGGATTTCTGGACTTTTAATATACTACACAATATAATAATAAAACAAACTAATAATATTCTACAAAATGAATAAACATAAACGCCGAGACGCGTCAACTGACCCAAAATGTTGAAGACATATGCCATTGACAATTGTGCTATTGACATTGATAGATATTTCACCAGCATTGATTTAGCAAAAGAACTCAAAAACAAGCAAAATTCTCTCTTGGTAACGATGCGTAGGAACAGACGCGAGCTTTCACCTGACAACTAATCAAGCGAGTCTTTAGGCCTATATGCTACAAAAGTGTACAGAAATGGTGATTCTGTCTCCAATCGAAACGCAAGAGGAATGTAAAACTTTTGAATATATTTTTTCTCACTGACGCAAGCATTCCAGAAGCACAAAATCCAAATCAAAAGCCAGGCACAGCTTGCTTACAATTCTCTCAAAAGATGGCTCGACGTATTTGATCAAATGTGACGACTGTATTCAGTAAAGTCAGCCATAGACGCTGGCTTATGCGCATGCTTAGATATGTCATTGATGAATGCTTGGATCGTCTATAAGCTTGTGTTTATCCTTTGTATACTTGCCAATTCGCTTTTCAATTTCTTGGCAAAATTTGGGTCAACAGGAATACAATTCACTGACATATACGTATAGCGCAAAAACGACATGCACACGATACACGATACTAGCTTGTTGATGTTTCTCATGAGTTTCTATAGGCAAAAATTGATGAACACACAAATCGCGGAACTTCAAATAAGAAACGACGAACTTGTTCGAGTGGCCAATGCAATCGTAGCCGATCTACCTGAAAGCTATGAAATGTCAGTGCTGCAAGCCGACCGGTCCAAGTTGTTTTGTGACTGACAAAAAGTCTGGCTCTATTAATTGTGCCGATTTTGGTGTATTCATGTTGTTTTCATTTAGCCCTCCAATGCTTCTGTGAAATGGCATTCTACGGCTCCAAGCCAGTCAATTGGAATTTTAAAGGAGAATCAGGACTTAAAGATACCAAGGGACTTCAAATGATGAGTAAAATTCTCAAAAATAGCTACATGTATGTCATCATTGCTGCACATTTTGGACCGGAAAAACAACCTAATGTAAAACAATATTACACAATCATTCGTATTTTGATAGCATGTTGCGTGTAATGACTCTTTACTAATCTGATGGGTTGCAAACTTACGTTGTAGTTTGCAATAATGTTAACTGTGTTTAAAAAGTCATCTACAAGTAAATTGACGACAGGGAATCAAAATGATGACCCAAACGGGTATAGCGATGATACAATAATAAAAACATTAATGCGTATACCTACATCCCGTCTCCACAAGAAAGCTCAGAGCAGTCAAATGTTCTAATATAATATGTATATACTATATACTCATTGACATAAATAATGAAACAAACTATCATTGGCTTGAATTGAAGTTTGTTTCATTTTTTCTCAGGTATGATGCAATATCTCGCTTTCTATGTATTACCATTCAACACATTAGAGAATGGAGAAAGATCTATGGTGGTCAAATTTCAAATTTTGATATCGATACAACTGTCACAATTGCTTTTACAGATTGAACATAAACGTGAACTGAAATCCAGCTTTTATAAAATAAAATGGCATACGATCAGTTTACCAGAGGTATGGCTATTGGAATGATTCGGTGTGGTAGAAGTTGTGCGAGTGTTGCCGAAGAGCTGCAACTATCGAGAGTCGTTGTTTGGAGGTGGTGGTGTCGATGGAAAGCAGAAGGAGACGTTAAAAAGAAGAAGGGATCTGGTCGACCAAGAAAGTCTGCAGGAAGGACAGACGCACGTCTATTTTTAGCGACAAAGAGGAATAGATTTGTGCCAGTCCCAAAGCTAGTCGTACACTGGAAGAGTGCCTCAAATATAGACTGTAGCGTTCGAACGGCTTACCGAAGATTGCGAGAAGCTGGAATTCAATCGCGACGAGCAGCTGTTCTAATTCCATTGAGTTTTGAGCATCGCAGAAGACGAATTGCCTGGTGTGATGCCCATTGCACATGGAATGACCATCACTGGCAGAAAGTCTTTTGGACCGATGATTCACTCTGGATTTCAATGACGCTCGTGTCAGAGTGCATCGTCTTCCAGGTGAACGCTTTGCCCCATGCTGTATTAAAGAACACGACAGATATGGTGGTAGAAGTGTTATGCTGTGGGGTGGCATTCATTTGGCATGGCGGAAGAACGACAACAGTCATCATCAAAAGCACGTTGACTGGAGGGAGGTATCTCAATGAAATTGTGCTTCCTGTTGTTGCCCCAGTGGTCAGGGTGGAGATTCTCGTCTTCCAAGACGACAACGCAAGAACACATCGCTCCTCGGCTGTCATTGCCACTGTTAGGAGATTGAACATTCAAACCCTTGACTGGCCTGCACGCTCACCTGACTTGTCACCCATTGAACAAGTCTGGGACGAGCTTGGGCGGCGAATGAGAGACCGCTATTCACTTCCACCAGTGTCCCTGAAGATTCTCTCTGAAAGACTGACAGAGCAGTGGCTTCTCCTTGAAACATCCTTCATTCAGAAACTTTGTGAATCCATGCCATCTCGGATTACTGAATCCGATAGGAGCTAGAGGGGGCACACGCGCTATTAAAGTTGAATCTGCTACATGCATTGTTTTTCTGTGCTAATAATAACGGTTGAAAAATAGGCATGGGCAAGACTTTATGCCACCAGTGTAATAGAATGAATATAATAGGTCATAAGCAGGTGTAGTAGGAGGTCCAGTAAACGCAGTAGTGCAAATAAGCCCCTAAAATGATACAAGGATTGTTTGATAAGCAGGACATTTGTTTGATGATACGCAGCATCAGCCTGATTCATCAAAAAGACTGATTGGGTTGATGAAGTGTCTGGTAAGTCGCTCCTTACAGTTTACAGTGGAGATGGAATTTTACCGATTATAGATTGCAATAAAGTTTACAATTTGACACTACTTCTCCTACGCGTAAGCAGTAGAAAATTGTGTCAGTAAATTATAAGAGCAGACCATAAACACTGGCAACCTGAGGCAAAAATGTTTAACAAGATGTTCAAATTACTTGTCAAACGAATTTTATCGTCTTACGACGTACAAATGCAGCTCCCTCCGCATGACAATCGGAACAAAAAGGAAAATTCTGTCAGTGCATATCAATACAATCAAGAACTGCACAAATACATTAGGAATGTTGTAGAGCAATTGCAAACATTAAAAAAATATTTATTGCCTCTGGCTTCGCTGGAATTTTATGATACTGTACTTTGTAACACTTGATACTTCGCATTTCTTTCTCAATGGTCAATTAGGCCGGATGCACACAGAACAGACCATAAGCCATCAGCCATAAGTCATAAGCCCTGAGTAATTTTGACAATATTTTTTCTCATGACAGGTTATACAAGCAGGCAGAAGGAGAAAGGTCATATTCTTCAATTTTCCATTGAAAGTAATGCAACTTCAAGCCTGAATTCTGACGAATCAGAAGATTGACACCTCATTAGACCGAAACAGTCAGTAAACTTAGATCGTGAAGAGTCGAACGGTGTGAATAATATTTCCATTTGACCAATTTATCACGAAGAAAAATCACGGAGGAAGCTGTACTTTTCACTTGACTGGCCTGCCTGCAACCATAGAAATCGACAACAATAAAACCTCTAGAACGGAGGTTAAGCCTCATGCAATACACAATAGTGGCACATAAATCGCAAGCATTTTCAGTTAGATACACCTGTCAACGGCTGTATCATTGGGTTAGAATCAGTCACATGTGTAATTCTAAGCTTTTCATTGGTCATTCATGTCCCAACTTAGTTCCCCGGCGGTGCCGCGACCTTGAGTCAATTTCCATTCTAGTCAACTTCAGTTAAACAATCTGTTTCATGGAAATAAACTGTTTATCTGAAGTTCGCTAGAATGGAAATTGACTCAAGGTCGCGGCACATCCGAAAGAACTAAGTTGCGGCATGAAGAACCAATTAAAAGCTTCGATTTACTCATGTGACTGATTCGAACCCAATGATACAGACGTTGACAGGTGCATCTAAGTGAAAATGCGTGCGATTTATGTGCCGTTATTATGCATTGCATGAAGCTTAATTTCCATTCTAGAGGTTTTATTGTTGTCGATTTCTATGATCTACTTCTATGCCTGCAATCTGAACGTTGAAGTTCGTCGGTTCTCTCATGAGAGCTGCTTCTGTAATGCGAGGCGCTTGGCCAATTACACAAGTCAAAGAGAGACGAATATCTACGTCATTCTCTGTCGCTTGCTGCCATTGCACACAGTGGCTGGAATAGGATTATGTCCGCTCTATACAAACCCACACGCAAATGTAGAATCTCTGTGGGTTCAATATATAATGCAGTATACTCGTATGCTTTAAAAAGTAAAAACCCAATACTACTAAATGAAATGCGAAGCATTTGGGCCCTTCAATCATTTTGTAGAGGAAAAGCAGCGCGTAGTTCATTGCGAAGTTTCATTCCAGAGGTCCTTTCGGCCAGTCTCGTGAGTGGAAAACCCGGAATGAGATGAAATTAAAAGTCAAGACATAAAGAACAAGCTAAGTGTGAACACATTTTAACATTGCAAGAGAAGGTCAATCAGTAAATCATGAGAGTTTGCTGGACAAATTTTCCATTGTGTGTTAAGCACGTCATGATCGTTTGCTGCGGATTTCAGAAGCTGCACATGTTAAGCGTTATACGCCAGATCTCTGCAAGCAGAAGGATCTGCTGATTGACCTTCTCTTGCCATGTTAAATGTGTTCACACTTCGTTTGTTCTCTATGTCTTAACTTTTCATTTTATCTCATTCCAGGTTTTCCATCGACGATACCGGCCGGCAGGACCTCTGGAATAAAACTTCGCAGTGAACTGCGAGCTATTTTTCCTCAACTGAATGAAATGCGGCAGTGCCTCACCAATACAAATACTCATTCAAGAATCACTAATGATCACTCATTATCGCATCATCATATTGATCACATCTGAATACTCGCTGATCGCATGTTGAGTCACGTGCACGCCTTGACCGGAGGCTCTTCCTTGACTCTGCTTTGACCGGAGATACTTGATCAAATAATTTTTGACCCAGTTTTCATGACATAAATCAAAAATCATATATTAAATTTTGTGAACAGCAGTTATCGAATTCGATTGCTATATGAAAAACGTCTATGTGAACTATGCGATGATTCAAAAAAAGAAACTCTGTACCACTTTATGATACAGTGTTTAAGATATCAAACTAGCTCCATAGTTGTGCTGCTGTGACAGTTCAACCAAGCTGCATGTATTAATGAATACGCTTACTCCAAAAATTCTAAATTCCATTGCAAGCTTTCTTCAGGAAGCCACCAAATCACGATTGATTGCTAAAGAAAGTCTGCTACAATGAATATTCAAAATCCAATGATGGAAGTTTTGGAAACTATCCTCTCTTTCCTGACTTGAAATATTTTCATTGAGACCGAACGCACGCATGTTTTGAAATGTGCTCTTCTACATGTTGTCCATGTATGTACTACATGTTTTCCGATAATATTGGAAATAAACTTTTATTGATTCATTGACTTATTGATATCAATTTACTGCAAATCTTGGTCTCAATGATGACTTTGATTTGGAAAGAAAAGATTCACAATGGAAACATTGTGGACTTGCTATGTTAATGATAATTTTGTCGTGCTTGATCCTGATGTTGATTTGGTGAGGATAGCAAATGAAACGCATCCAAGTATTTTCATCGCATTTGAGGAAGCAAGTAACCAGACTCTGTTGTTTACAGCCGTTGAGTGGTGTGAGGTGTTTTATGAATTCAAATTTTCATTGTGCGTGAAGCCCATCTACAGCCAAGTTTGTCGACTTCCAAATAAACGCAAACGGGCAGTTCTCATTGGAGAGAATTGGGGGATCTTTTGGATCTTCACAATCAAAATCAGCATTGAGACCAAGATTTGCAGCCAATGGATATCCTCAAAATTGGGTCAAAATTATTCTGGTCAAGTACCTCCGATCAAAGCAGAGAAAGCCGCTCACCTCACAAGCCTGAAACTCCCATATGAGAAGGTCAAGCGGCAGATAACGAAATTGTCCAAATAATGCGATCCTAACAACAATATACGGTCATTTATCAAACGGAGAAACCTTTAAGCCATAGATGGAGGGTGCGAGCTCAACGACCGAAATGCAAAATAGACTGTTGGTCACGTCAAACTGCATCCAGAAGTGGACAATGTTACCGTAAATGTGTGATTTGTGAAATGACCTGTCAATGATGTCACAAAAAGTATATTGGCCAAACAAAAAGAACAATAATGTCGAGAATTGAAGAACATCTCAAACTCCTTCTTTTGCAGTGTATCAGCATGTGACTAATGAACATCGCTCTTTCGTGGAAGACAATATCAGGTGGAGAATTCTGCACATAAAACGCAATAACTCTCTTAGGCGTGCAAGGGAATACATTCAGCTAACACTTCCTCTGCCAAATGAAATTCATTCTGTGGTGTTGTGGTGCATGCTCACTCTTCCAGTGTTGATAGTGCATGCATATTATTTTCTTTTGTATAATGTTTCGGAACTCTATTTATCATTTCTCCTATAATAAACAAAGTAAAATATATAGAAGTCAGTCTCAAAACTGCTGCAATTAACGATTCAATTCACGTGTAGGATCAAACAGTATCAAAATCTATAAATTGTTTAACTTTCACAAATTCTCTCATTTGCCAATCCCATACGTACTGCCACATCATTAAAAAAATTAGTATAGAACAAAAAGTAATCTGAAATCAAATTTGACATCGAGAAATAATAAATTGATTTTTGAATATTTTAAGATGAAGCAAATGGATTTCGAGACTAAAATCAATTATGCCATAAATCAGGAGATGAGACCCGTTGTGTCTTGCAGTTATGTGGGATGTTGACGATGTACTTGTGAAACATTCTCATGAAATATCTTTAAAATCACAAAATTCGAAATAAACGAAGGTGGGGAATGAATATTTTTTATAGAAGTTCTATGATGAGAAGTTTTATAGATCTCAATTTCTCAACCTTTCAAGTACATGTAGAATGAGCCCACATGCTTTAGTTACGCGAAACATCATTCAAAATAGCGAAGTGAAGAAGTTTTACCTGTAATCGCAATCAGAGGAACTTTACTTCAAAATAGCTTGATAGATAATCATAATGTTGTCATTTTACAACTCACTAAGCGCTAGAATACAGAATTCCACGAGCAGTTTGCATGGAAAACTTTCTATTCAAAAATTATGAAAAAAAATTTCACTATACAACTTTACAAATTTCAAATTTACGTTTTCTCGATAAAAGCTCGATGATTTTTTTAAGATCTATATTTTTTGCCTACCCCGATTTGTTATGCACAGAAAATGCACAAGTTTTTTTTCTGGAGAATGTTTTGGGCGATGATATTATCTACCGCTATTGTCCAAAAATGTTCACCTGTAAAATTCAGTCAAACTTGTGCAGCATCATTTCATGAATGAAGACCCTAGCATAGCGTTCTATCGGTATCCTCCAATGTATATAGCGTGCTGAAACCGTGCAATTCGTCTCCGCTGCGCTCTTAAGTAATAAGGTAGTTATAGCACCCTGCTTCGTTCCGACCTTCAGTCTCGACGAAGCCTAGAGTGAGACAACTATCACTTGCTGTGCTTCACCTGATACGGAATTGATAAAGCTTTTCAGGGAAACCGGTCTTCCAACAATGTCGAATCTGCTCAACTGTGAGTGCAAGTGAATAAGCCTTCGCTGGGCTGTGACTTCTTAGAACGTTATTGTGCGACAACTCGACGCTACTGAGCGAAAATGCTGTTCTACCTTTCCTATTATATATCATGACATACCTAGCTTACTACTTAGCTTACACTAATTAGTAAAATGATATAGCTTCTTTCTTCTTCTGCTGAAAATTTTTGGATCACTAAAATAATTGAGAGATGATTTGGCTGAACCTTCATTAACTCCTCATAAGTGTTCATTCTCTACGCTCATCGTCTTCAAGGACTGTTCGAAGCATGCCCAAAAAACCGGATGTAATGCTCAGGCTAGTTATTGCATAGTCTTGGTTATCCGACTGTATCGAAGGTAAATTCGTTGAGATTCCTTGCTGCGTCGGGATTGTAGACTTCGGAAAGGTGGAGGAATTATATGACAGAATTGATAGTGACATCAATTATTCACTAATTTCCTTTCTATTAAGTTTGAAATTTCAATATTTTTTTATTCAATCTTGTTTCAATATCACTCGTAAAAGCCAGAATTCCTTGACCGAACTATTTCGTTATGAGTGATGCGAATTTCAGATGTATGTAATGCTTAATTCATAATTTCCCATTGAAGGTAGAAGAGGAAATTTGTAGTAAAATTTCCTATGCTATTACTATGCTATTACTATGCTATTACTATGCTATTACTGTGCTATTACTATGCTATTACTATGCAAACAAATTTTGATTTGTATTGTGATGTAAAACGCTGCAATATGCAAGGCTGTCATCGACCGATAGGATCTGTGATTTTTAATTTAAACTTACTTTACAATTCGACCAATAAAACCAGAGTCCAGATATTTAGTTGGCCTCGAACAACTTGGAAACATTAGCAATCATTAATATTGTAGAATTTGAGTTTATTATTTCATAAATATTGACGCTAAAAATTACACAGATGCTCGCACTATTTTCCCCTTAATGTATTTTGTATATTTTCCTCATGCATTTTGATCACTCTGCAAATTTGTAAGTATATATGTCTCATGCATTTTGTATATTATGATGGTAAACGTGGCGTATACATATTTTGTGTTATACGTGTTATCAACGTTTGCTTGTCAGTGACCTTGAGGCCAATTACTTCACATTTCTGTGACCCAACAGTAATTGGCCGGTCGTTATCACAAGTGAAGTCCGGCATGTTAATTGCCATGTGCATGCCTGAATGAAATCAGTGCAGTGTAATTGTTTAAACTGAAGGCGTCAAACATTAGGGTGGAGCGATTTTTTCAGGAAATCAACTCACCTACAGGGGACCATGGGATACAGTTTTTTTCTTTGTGGTGTTGTGACTTTTTTATATAATATTCTTATGATTGAAGATCATCTAGAGGCTCCACATCGGAATTGAAAGTGTAATTTGAAGCTCGTTTGCATGGCATATAAATAATATTGCATATAATTCGCCAACTCCTTGATATATTCTTGCTAGCAAATGGCGATGGATTACAGATAATGAATAGTTATTACGAACCTACCAATCCGTAAATTTTGAGTCTAATCGTATCATAGAAAACTGAAAAGGTCCTGCTTGAGCTCATTATTTCTGTGTATAATTTACTTAGCTAGTTGTACCGACAAGACCTACCAAATAAGACCTAGGAATCATGCAATTTACATGGTTGTTGACAGATGCAGTGACACCTTGGCACTCATACAGAAATAAGCAGTCAAATAAAAGTGTCTCGATTTTCTGAGAAAATCAAAATCTGCTACTATTTGTTACTGCAACCTATTTCGAGTGAGTGTTGACGCTAGAACATGAGTTCGATGGATGTTGATTTGACAATTTGTTTTGAAATGCCCATTGGTCTTCTTTTGCCAAAATTTCCCGTAGGTAGCTTGATGATATAGAGGCTGGGTTTGTGACTTCAGGCTTAAGTTCTTCAAATCTCACGCGGGAGTGGAAATGTAACCTCCATCAATCTTCTTGTACTAAATTCCTGAGCCCGGGAAGGCACCAATTTTCATGAACAAGCAAGTGATTACAGAAGACTTTGAGCACTTTGATACATAACTAATTATTGTAGTATTGGACTTGCCAGCTTGCAAATGGAAAATCAATTGAGTAAGGACATCTAGAAGCTAGCCGCAGCCTATGGGAAAGTCTATAAATGAAAGACCATAACCCTACAATAAACCATATTTTGTACTTAAACTAATTTAAACTGTATGCTAGACGTCTGATTAATTTCGTCTCTGAAATGCAGATAATTCAGGTTATGAGGAGTTTTCATTTTTATTAACCATTGAGAAAATCTCAGCAGGAAAGAGAATCTAGTCAGCTCACTCAATTAGTGCACCACTAAAAATGAACAAATTTTACTGCTTTCAAGCGATGATCGAAATTTGGTGCGCGGACTAGATTTTTTCTGGTTGAGATTTGGCCTTATATATTCGAGAGAAAATGCTCCCCTTGCTCTGAAGTTTCTGTAGGCCTACCTGAAAGATTGCATGTAATCGGGTGGCTCAAAAGTTACAAGAGTTAGGTGCAAGAACCTCATTAAAAAATGTCATTTGAGAAGCGTGATTGAGAGAAGTCTGAGGAGCACTGTCAGAAGATCGCATTGCCTTGCTGATGAATAAAGTAATCTTTTCTTATCTATTAGATATCCTGTTTGAGTTTTGCTTCATGGCCTATTTTTAGCAGGAGTTCCTATTTTAGGATATGTAGTGCAATTCACTGTTCTTGAAAGCCATGCGTTGGGCCTAAGAGTCCTCAAAAGTATGTCTTACAGCCCTGTAAGATAGAAGCTCACGAACCTGGTAATGGGACATCTACAATTCTGCTTTAAATCAGTTAGCTAATTGTGAAGCACATGCAGTGTTGTACGAGTCAATGAAAAAAATTGACGGCGTCGGCGTCAGCTTCAATTACCAAATTAATGACGCCGTTAACCAATCCTGAAATTGACGGCGTCAATTTTGCATCATACTTCATCATCTGTTTTGAAACTCAAACGGTAAATAGACTTTGTCGCAGCGCATACTTTTACAGTAGGCATGAAGATCTCTTCTTTCGGCACTCTGCACGGACAGTAAAACAATGTCGACAGATCCAAAAGTGAATTGGGAATAAAAGTGAATGCGACTTTATCATCAATATGTAAAATAAGATGTTCGCCGATAAACCTGTAGGCGAAGTATCAATACAGACACAGCCGATGCGAATTGTCATATTGAATAATTTCGATCTTGTTATTGCCAACAGCCAGGCTTGCCGTTGGGATTGGGATCTCAATTGGGATCCCAATAGCTATTGGGATTGGGTTGGGATTGGGCTACCAAAGATCCACCCCAATCCCAATAAATCCCAATAAGCCCTCTCCTAACAAAATGTAAATGTAATCGTTGACATTAGTCAGAACGTTACAAATGTTTTCGGGCTGTACTGAGCAGTTCACCTTGCTATGTCTTCAGTCTGACCTTGCCTCTCTCGAATTCGAGCATTGAGAGCTCTTAGTGTAATTCACACAAATTGACGCAGTCAGCTTTAACCCAACTCTATGGCTTTAACTTCTCTAGTTGTTAAAAATAGTGACTTAATTCGCAGACTTTCTTGTGCCTCGACTCGTGCTTTGTGTGTGCGGATGAGGCATTGATTGAAACGGGTAATAGTATGACGCTGTAACAGTGTCACACCGCGCAGGAGCAATGACTTCAAAAAGAACCCGTGTGGCAAGCTGTTTATTAACAACGCATTATCTGATATCGGCTTAATTAATACCAAGTGTGTTTGTAGCTCGTACATACATATCAGCTGTACACGTAGGCTCCTATAAGCTCTTAGGTGAAGGCAGTATCGGTGCAAAATTTAGCAATACAGTAGGCCTATTATACATAATTGTGCAAAATCAATTAAAGCCTCTATTGCTATTAAGGCCAGTACAGCCTTAGGCCTACGCCCGTGGCCTTCGTCAATTCAAAAAGTAACACATGGTTGGCCTAAGCGTTAAGCACCGATGCAGCTTGGGTCAACTTGCGTACGTTTTTAGCTCTAAAGCAGGCTATTGGGATTGGGATCTATTGGGAACCCAGTGGAAATTCTCATTGGGATTGGGTTGGCATTTGGCTGGAAATTCTTCCCATCGGCAAACCTGCCAACACCAGTTTAGCTACCTGAAAGTGATGACTCATAGACCTCTCAAAGAAATATCACATAAGATAGAAGATGTACCTGAACCTTAACTAAACCATGTTTTTAAGCTGTGTGGCGTGGCTGCTGCATTATCTCCGCATCGTAAATTGCTTTAAAAAAATGACAAATTTACCCACAGTATTCTAAACTTGATGCTGGCGCTGTTTTTCAGAGGCAACTTGACGGCGTCAAAGTACAACACTGAGTGCATGTATATTAGACTCGGTCAGAAAGATCGACCCTGATATGAGCACCATGCAGTACATAGAGCTATTATGTGAAGATTGAAATCTAACGGAGATTTTTACAAAGCAGGGATGCGGAGTCGGAGTCCCAGAGTCCTATCATTTTCCTGGAGTCGCAGTCCTATCAAATGATAGGACTCCGGCCTATAACACAAATATAACACAAATTATTTATTCTCGTGCACAGCTGTCACTGTCTTGATGTCAACTTTCTCCATCAAACAAAAGTACAGAGACAGCAGTGCATGCAAAGCCTATAATAGTTGAGGGAATGAACCGTGATAGTGAAAAAAGGATTGTCTATTCACTCGGTGATTTAGTAGAGAAGACAAGCCTTCCTAGCCTCGATTACACTTACACACCAACGGTCACATGAGACAAAAATGAAATACTAGTTTGTTTGAGAACATTATCCTCTTACCCTCACGTTAATCGTGTGTGATGGCGCCTCCAAAGCGCATATTAAAATCGAAAGTGTACTCATGTTATTTTGAGAAAGATGGGGATTTTCCTGCCTGGTAGAGACTGGAGAAAAACTGTGTGAAGCACGCATCAAAAAGATGGGAGGAGCCCAGTCATATGCATCCAACTTAAAGCGACATTTGATAAACTATCATCGGATATGATTGATAATTGATACAACCGATATCTATGGAAACAGCAATGATCACTTAAGATAGGTTCAGATAAGCCTATATAATGATCTATGATTTAGGTTGCCAGTTTTCTTAAAAAGCAAGACTTTATATAATTGCCACTCGGAGTCGGACTGTAGTCGTAGTCCTATCAAAATGATAGGACTCCGCATCCCTGTTACAAAGTCAACAAAACAAGATAAAACGTTTGATCATATTCTCACTTCAATCTGTCCTGTGAAGAATATTTGCCTCAAAATGTTTTGTGCGACTCTCCCACAAGAACCCACACAGTATCAGGGATTGCAAATTCCCGGGTTTTTTAAAGCACCCGGATCTCGGTTACGAATCCGGATCCTAGACACGGGTACCCGGGCGCATCCGGGATCCTTTTATCAAAAGTGATAAAATTGCATGTAATTCGCTATCAAGAAGCTGAGATCAATTATCTGAGGCTGAGCATAAATATGTTCTCTTCCTAAGACATGGTAACTAAAACTGAATTTCTGTATTAATTAAGTGTATATTTACCATGATTGTTGATCAAAAATAAAATTAATCCAAACCAATTTCAGTAGTGATAAGCACGTGTATTTAATTAAAAGAAAGGAAAGAAATCAAACTTGCTTTTATTTGTGCTTTTTAACTAACAAGCGTATATCCCACTATTATAAACTTATTGCTAATTACAGCCATTGTTCATTGTAAGTATATAGTAAGGTAGTTGGACCAATTAAAAATTAAAGGTAGTCTGGAGAATCACAATGGATATTTCTTCATGTAATTCATGAAGAAATTCATGAATTGAAATTCATGGATGTCCATTCATTCCTTAGTGTGGATTAGTAAAGTGGGTGAAGTGGTTACAAGCTTACAACGGTAACATGACAATTAAAATGAACAAAGTAGGAAAAAGTTACTTCATCTTTTTTGCAACCTTAATAAATGGTCATTCAATATCGAGCTACAGACATTCCTGGATAAAACATTTCTATTCATATTTATATTCACATTCTTAGCTGCCCACATGCACTCCCAACTCTAAGTGAGTAACGAGAAAAACTAGTTTGATGTTCTATAAGTTTTATAACTTCAATCGTTAAATAGGATTTTCCGCAACATTAATGACCATCAACATTTTATCTTCAACGCTCTTCGCTGGATCCGGGCGGATATCACACCGGATCCCGGATCCGGATATTTGCACCCAGACTAGAGATATTATATGAAGATCAAAATCTAACGGAGATTATTACAAAGTCAACAAAACAAGATAAAAAGTTTGATCATATTCTCACTTCAATCTGTCTTGTGAAGAATATTTGCCTCAAAATGTTTTGTGCGACTCTCCCACAAGAACCCACACAGCATGTTAACTGCATATCATAAAAAGTCTAAAAATGACATTAATCGAACAAAATCCAATTTATGTGATAACTGAGAATCTGAAAACAAGAAGCTTCAACATGAGGTAGGCCTATATGAGCACGAATAGTCATACGTGAATTTTAAACATGATGTGATCTATTCCATTCATTTAGGCCGCTGTCACGCAGAATATGGCGTCTTTTGTCTTCCATGTCACTCGCCTTTTTGTACATCTTCTTTTTCCAACAACTGAAAATCTATTTTGATTGATTCGATTCAACATGTTTTTATAGTATCCGGAATACAATGATCTTGATAGCCGCAACTATGGTCCATCGCAACTTCCTGAGACGAATTTCTAAACGCTGTTTAAATGAAGTCCATGGATGCTACCGAATGAAACATTGTCTAAAAATAGTCACATTGCCGTTCAGTTTCCTGTCCAAGCTGTCCGCAATTGCTTGTGCAACAAGTTGTAAAAGTCAAGGACGGTTGTTTTATAAACAAACCAGGAGGGTAACGTCATAATGCGCGCTGAAAGCTTTACTTGCTCTTGACACGATGATAGAGGATGTGCTTCGCTGGTCTCGGTGATCTTCATGCCGCGTTGGCAGTTCGAAGACTGGGTTCACTCGATTCCCAGCCGGTAAACCATTTTTCATGGTGGTGCCAAGAGCAAGGCGCATTGAAATATCATTTCGACCTCATGAAAGCCGGAGGCATGTCACTGTAGACACATCTGGAGAGTGGTCAACAAGCTTCGAGGAAAGGTCTCATTGCTCTAAGAACTTAAGCGTGTATTGCGCACAAATAGAAAGTCAGGTATAAGGAATCGTTTGGTACCATCCACTTTGACCTTCGGTCACGGAGTCAAGGTCAACCAGACATTGATTTTCAAATTTAGAAAATAATAATTCAAGAAAAGCCATATAACTTTTGAAATAATGCTCTGGGAGCTTAGGTATGTATTATTCACTAATAGGAAGTCGCATGCGGGAGTCAAATGGTACCAACAAATTTGACCTTGAGCTACGGGGTCAAAGTCAAGCAGACATTGATTTTCTGAAATTCTCAATAGCATGTTTTGAAAAAGTCGTTGTAACATTTGAAATAATTCTCTGAGAGCGTGGGTGTGTATTACGCACAAATAGAAAGTCGAATATGTGGAATCGCTTTGTGCCATCCAATTTGACCTTCGGTCACGGGGTCAAGGTCAACCAGACATTAATTTTCAATTTAAAAGAAATCAAAAATGTGACGTAACTTTAGTCTGAAATGGTCTGAAAACTGATTTGCTCCTAGCTGTCCATATTTTGCAACTTTTTGTACCGGCAATTATCCCATGTCAAGGTCAGCATCGTTTGCTTTGGTTTCGATCCCTCATCAGCAGAAGACAAGTTAAAATTAAGTGCACTCGACTTATTTTGTTAATGATGTTTTTCATAATGTGTGTATTGAAGGTCATTGAGTGCTTTACGTTCTATGAAAATTCAACATCAATGCAGTCTGTGCTGCTATATCGATGTTTTGTAATGGATTTTTCAATAAAGATTTTGAAATATATTTTGGAACTCTAAATGACCTTCATGTACATCATATATGAGTGCAGGATGACAAATTTGACAAATCAATAGTGTTTTTGAACAAACAATCATGGTGTACGGGTTTTTTCAAAATCACCTTGTGCAAGTTAATCATTCAGTACATGATACATTGCGTCCGCCTTGATGACGGTTGTCTATGCTCTGTCAAAGCTATTAACTCCGGTGTCCCACAAGATGTTATCCCCATATCTGTTCTGCCTTCATGTCAGCTCACTCGTATTCCAATCCCCTAATGCAAAGACTATTAAATATGCGGACGATATTATGACCGTGATTCCTATATCCAAAGAAATGACCTCGAACATTGATCAGATTATCCAAGATGAAATCTTTTGCGTAAATGATTGGTGCATCAAAAATGGCATCATTTTGAATGCTGACAAGACCAACATCATTGCCTTTAGGAAGCAGTATATTTCCATTCGTTGCACTTACCCCATCACATTTGCCCTAAAAGTCCTGGGTGATATCTTTGAATCCTCAATGTCATTGGATGACCATGTCAATTACAACTGTAAGAAAGTGTCCATGAACATATTTGTGCTTAGAAGACTGAAAATTTTTGTCTCTAAACGAGATTTGATAACACTATATCAGACCTTCATCGTTGCCATCCTTGAGTATTGCAACCCAATTTTTATAGGATTCAACAAGCAAAACAGGCGACAAAATTGAAAAAATGCAGCGCCAATGTCACCGCATTATTTGCGGGAAAGAATGCAAAGATGACTGCCTACCTTTGTTATCAACACGCCGGCAGCATCAGGCTCTCAAGTTTCTCCTCCGATTGGAATCTCCGGCACATTTTCTCCATGACCTTTTCCTTAAGCGTCTCCCTAATTCAAAAAGGCTTTGTGTCCCACTGATGAGAACGAAGCGCAGACATGCTTCATTCATCCCGTGCTGCACGACTCTGTCAAACTGCATTTAAGCCACATTTGTACATGCCCATGATCAACCCGATAAGTTCTTTGACTTTCTAATTTCTGTTATACATTATGCATGTATCTCACCTGTAATTTCAATCTTTTGTGTGCACTGTACAAACATCCTGTATTATTGTGATTTTCATTATGAGAATATAAACGTTTATTATTATTATTGTCATGAAATGTACACATTGATGTACTCATTGATGTAGGTCGATTATTAAAAGATAAAAAAGTTGTATTGTAAAATGTAAAAAATAAATAAGTAAATGAACCTTGTTTATACTCGGATGCACATTCGGCGCGGAGACTTTCCTACATTTGGCCGAGTTTTTATTTATCCCACTCTCATTCTTTTTTTGCTGAGTGTTTAGCAAGAATGTAGAGTGTGCATATTTTAAAAGTCCTAGGTTTGACCCGACCAAGGTTTGAACCAATGTCTCTCGGACACAGAGAAAACACTTAACCACAAGGCCACGGCGCCGGTTCTGTAGGTGTTTTGTTGAAAACACAGAGAATATAATCTTTACTTCAAATATTGACAGTAATGTGAGCATTTCAGAAATGTAGTTTAAAGCACACCATCACGAAGAAGTCAATCAATACTCTCTTGATCCTACATGCTCATGCTGTCGACAAAAGTGTAGAAGTTTCCATTGATTCACCCGACACAGATGTCTTCCTTCTGCTCATTCACAAATATCACGAGCTGCCACCAGATACGAGGTTTATTAATAACAAGGGAAAGCTGAGGAGAAGTTTTCTAGTCAAACCTGTTCATGAAAAAATCATAGAGAAACCTGCAGCTTCAATACTTGGGTTCCATGCCTTCACGGGAAGTGACGTATCCGGTGGGTTTGCTGGTAGGAGTAAAAACTGGTGCTTCAATGTGCTCTAGACGTGTGACAGTAAGATATTGGAGGCCCTGGATTCTTTGGGACTGGGAGATCCGTCACCACAATTGCATTCTGAGCTCTTCGTTTGTCTGCTGTACAAGCTTGTTTTCCAACCGTGTTGCTGAATGGAGGTCAAATTAGATGGTACAAAACGATTCCATATATTCGACTTTCTATTTGTGCGTAATACACACCCACGCTCTCAGAGAATTATTTCAAATGTTACAACGACTTTTTCAAAACATGCTATTGAGAATTTCAGAAAATCAATGTCTGCTTGACTTTGACCCCGTAGCTCAAGGTCAAATTTGTTGGTACCATTTGACTCCCGCATGCGACTTCCTATTAGTGAATAATACATACCTAAGCTCCCAGAGCATTATTTCAAAAGTTATATGGCTTTTCTTGAATTATTATTTTCTAAATTTGAAAATCAATGTCTGGTTGACCTTGACTCCGTGACCGAAGGTCAAAGTGGATGGCACCAAACGATTTCTCATACCTGACTTCCTATTTGTGCGCAATACACACTTGAGTTCTTAGAGCATTATTTCATGAGTTGTATTGCTTTTTTATCTTTTTTGAATTTGAAATTTGAATCGGCCATCAATGTACTAAGATGGCTGATCCGAAAATTGCAATCCTGTTTTTTCTTATTTAGCATCATATTTTGACCTTAAATCAATGTTAAAAAATAAAAAAGGCGAAATTACAAATCAACCTGTACTATGCGTATTTGCAAACTTGGAGGCATAGAGAACATTATTGCAGCCGACTTTGTGCTCTGGACTCCAGAGCTCAAAAAAAATGTTTGCTCCTTCCTTGCGCTCTGACCATGAAATAAACATCCCTGGAAAGTGGTTTTGGTCATGGAATGACGATTTCTTTTAACATCTGCTTAATCCTAAAAAAATTACCCACAAAGGGTTTCAGTATGAGTTTCAGATCGTTATAAGACATTTGACAGTAAATGAAATGTCACAATACTTTTGATTGATTGCTTCTACATACGTGCAAGACTACCCAAATATGTAGTCTACCCAAATAGCTGTGGTATACAGGATGTCTCAATTATTCTGTAATGAAGAACTTGTCAGAAGAATGTGATGAACTAATAATGTCACCAAAGAATTTGGGGACAACATATGAAGTCTTCACTTGATGAGTAATTGAATAATAGCATGAGTGGTAGCAGGTGCAAGGGTAAGGGATACGTTGATGGCACAGTAGGGTGCCGGATAAAGTGTGGGTGCTGTATACCACAGGGGCTCTGTTTTCGCGATTACAGACTGGAAAAGATGAAACACAGAACTTTAGGCCGAGGGGAGACATGCCGGGAGGGAGGAAATGTATGGGAGAGAGAGAGAGAGTAAGCGGTAAAGAAAGGTTACGCTTTATGCTTCCTGTTACTACGGCATCTGTCGAGATTCCTACATCTCAGCCGTCCTTTTCTGCTATTTGTGGCTAATCATGAAAGCAGCATAATCAACAGATTATACCTGCACATTACATGATGCCTGGTTGGACTAACGTGGGCTCATACGCCATCAGATATTGTCACTCGATCAGTGATCTGATGAGATGGAGTACTCACGATATTCGGTATCATAGAAGGAATCATTTGTTTTTAATAGCAACAATTCCTCAGCTAGATTCACTAAGAGAGTCGTTCACAAGAGTCATTTATATATTAATTTATCAGCATAGTTCGGAGCGCAACCCCAAAGTCTCCGGAATCGGAGCGCGGCACGCACTTAGGTCAGCAAAAACGGAACGCGGAGCGCGCCCACCTCTGACTTAAGTACAAAGCGAATCTGCAAGCAGTTACAATTATGGAGCTGATGATGAACTGAAGAATTTCAAAGACTAAGTTGGCATCCCGGATTCACTTTTCACGATGCTATGTATTTTGATCTGACAAAGGTTCAAGAGAAAGTCCTACCGACCAAACATTTTCTTTCATTAATCGACTCGTTACTGAAAGTGTAAGGGATGGATTCTCAGAAGATGGTTCAGAAGCTATTTAATATGTAATAAGTGTAACATCATGAATCTCACAGGGCTCAGTGCTAGGTCCTGTTTATATGCTGTGCTCATGGGCTCCCTTACATTGTCGCATATGTCAACTGCTGTTATTCATGCTGATTATGTGAGCCTAATTCAGCCCATTTTCAAATATCAAACAACTATTAATAATATTACGGACACAAAAGCCTGGATTCATCGAAACCATATGGTCCTCAATCTGGAAATTCAAAGCAATTGATGTTCAGTTGCGCCTCCCCATGTAAATTATTGCAACCGGGAATCAAGCCTGTCAGTGAATGCAAGATTCTTAGAGTTGTATGGGATGACAAACACCGATGGAATTCGCACATCGACACCATATTGAGAATCATCTCTCAGCGCTTGTACACCATACGAACTTTGAGATCGCTGTTATCCGGAATTCAAATAATCAATGTTTACAAATCCATCATACTGTCGCTTCCTCTATACACTGTAAATCGCTCGATACAAATCACATACGAAGGATGCATACCATAATATTTGGTTTATTTTTGCTTCTATTCGTATGCTTTTCGTATAATTTAAAGCCTTTTGTTAATAAAGATCGCTTTAAGGTTTTATGGCACTTACTACTGTTTGTAAATAGCAAGATAATGACATTTAAGAGTCAAACTTACAATACTGAATTCGATTTTAATACACGTAAGTCTAAGGTATGTCATAAATAATCAATAAGTATATATCAGCGTTTATGCAATATGTAATTTTGAAATTAAGCATATCATCAATCCGAGATAAATACACATTATAATTAATGAAAGCAAATATAGTTATGTTTGGGATATATAAGTCAACGTGGTAGATCGAAAGTTATCGTTTGATTGAAATGATGTTTGTCAACTTAGTTCATAGAGTTGAGCTAATTATGAGTCGTGTTAATGTTATTAGACAAGTAGCAACGATGACATACGGCAATAATTTCATAGTAAATCGAGTCTAGATCAAATACTCTAAATGCCACGTTATCCATAAGAATGTATATGACTGGTATTACTCAAAAAGTTATGTAACAGTAGTATGTAATATACATATATATGTATATATATATTTTTCCTAAGTGACTTAAAGCTCTACATACGAAACCCATACGAAGTACTATGAATTTGCATAGGGCATCGTATATAAAACATACCAACAACTCGTATTTCAGCGTAAAACAGCCAATCACAGATAGAATGATTTGTATCACTACATACCAATCACATACGAAAGTAAGTGAGGTTTCGCATGAAAAACATACCAGATCTCCGCAAACATACGAGAATCTCGTATCAAATGCTAGTTTCAAATTGCATGTGAATTTGGTATATGTTTGTATGTAATTTCCGCATCCAGCGATTTACAGTGTACTCTTCTTCGTTGTTTGTGTGGCTACCGAAATCGCTAGAAGTAGAAGTCCAGGTAGTATAATAGCAATATAAGTTGCTAATGTCGAAGTGCCAATGTACTTAATAACTTATGACTGACTTTCTATTCTTAATGTAAATGCTCTCAATGGTTGACTATCATTGGTGTGAATATACGCTCACTTACTTTTTTACGCAAGAATGGGCATCGTCAGAAATCACATATCTGAGTGATAACCCCATTAAATGCAGTTCAAATTCAGTCACGTTGTACAAGTCTGAGGACACCTTTCTATTTCAATGCGTATCCCTAGCTATCACAATAATGTGACAATGTTACTTGTAGAATGTGCAAAATATGGAAAAAAACCAACCAGGTGGCAAGAAGAAAATCGATGGGAAGTTTATAATGTATGTACACAATGTATAACAATATGGATCAGTCCATTACAGTTATCACTATCATGAACTCAAACATTAATACAAAATTACTTTGTCGCCTCTCTTGAGGAGTTTGAAAGCTTAGGATATATCAAGCATAAAAAATTTAAAATAGGTAGAATCTGCTCTGTAAACAAATGTAACTTGCAACCTATCTTATTAGAATGCAAACTACTTTAATCTCATATTCATGTTCTGAATATTTCAGCTTGTAATGTAATGTTTCAGTCTGTATTGCTGCTGCAAAACAGTGGACGCAGCAAAGTCTGTAGTTAAGAGCTATCCGTCTTTGCACCAAAAGAATAAGATAGGCAAATTCTTCATTATTGTCACTCACTTAAACCAGTTTTCACTGCATTCTCACTGCTCCATTTCATAAATAAACGTCAGCAACACAATCAACCAAAATTTACACACGTCAGGTAACTTGAATAACATTTCTAAGCCTTCATTCAGTATGTGCTCAGAGATAAGACATGGACATCTTGAATGGACTGTTTCTGTGCTTTATCTGCTCCAAAGGAGTGGATAGCTGCACGCGACCGTTCAGACCAGTCTTGGGGATCTGCCTTCATTGGAATGCAAATCATAAATTAGGTTGGTGTGAGTCTCAAACCTACTGTGCAGAGAAAAATGGAGAATTGATTTACGGCAAAAATGTTCTTGTTCTCAACGACAACCTTTGGATCATCCGTCCCTTCTGGATCGGACTAACTGATACTCTGCACGAAAGACGAAAGAACAGAAGTGGATGGCAATGGACTAACAAAATAGACAAGACAGACTCGACATTATTGAATTGGTGGTCAACAGAACCAAGCACGCCTGATCAAGATTATGTTGCATACGGGTTTTAGAATGAGCAACGTACATCCTATTTCTTTGATTTACCTGATCAAAAGACGCCCGAGTATCAGTTTACTCCCGTTTGTCAGCCACGAGTTGGTACACAGTCGCCACAGAAGCTTGAATATTTCTTCAAAAAAGTTGAAGTCGCGGTGCATGCTGACAAAGATGATTACGCAGGAAATGGTGGATGTTGGAGACAAATTGAAGGAGAAAATCTTCATCTCGTGGAATGTATTGCAGAATGTTCTTCAGAGAGGCATCAGTGGTGTGTGGCCATCTACCACCATGAAGAGAAAGGTCTGTGTCGGCTTGTTCTCTACACGGATCAGAGCTTGGATATGGGCGATGGGCGAGGATGGAACAAGCACGTGAGAGAGTGAAATCTATGCCTCTAAGACTCTGAAAATACCAGTGTAGACTTAGACATGCAATTGTTCTTGTGACGTGTAAATGATCAAATTGATCATTGACAAACATAATAGAAGCCGTGTTCTCTGCAAACCTACGTAAGCATTGAGCTGATATAAAACGTGCCTTGTATGTTTTGCATTCTTCAGAATCCACTTCAGCCCTAACCATGCATGGGGCGGTTGTTCACTCTCCTTGCTTCATTTTTTGCGTGACATTTCAATGGACTAAATCAAGTGACTTATACACTTTCAACAATATGAATCAGATCAAAACTGATCATCAAACTTCAACTATCTTTTAATGAGCTTCTTTAATGAGTTTTTTGAATGCATTTCCATTCTTGGCACGAACTGTAGTAGTATCTAGTAGTATCATCTTTCAAAATTATTTCATCTTACTTGAGACAGATTTTCTATTACCAGGGTTGCCGTGGGTATGGGGATTGAGACCATTCCCACAGCTCCCATAGGGCTTCTATGGGGATTCTGTGGGGATTCTGAAGATTTTTGACATTCACTAGAAACTATCGGAACTGACATCATATCACACAATCAACTTCGATGTTGAATTACAAAGTATCACGTAGCCAACTCATCTCACCACTTGAAGTGCTGATCATTTTCACATTAGTAACACACGTTCAATAGTTTAGAATGACTTGTAATGATAGTTCCAGGGGTGTCAAGGACGTCTGAAGTGGAAGAATTCTGCAAGTCTCCTTTGCTACAAATCCGAATGGAGACTTACAAATATTTGCTCTAATAGTACAAATAGCTGATAAAATTATTTGTGATATAATTAAGCTTGTGTGATCAATGCGATTAATCATTGTTAACCTAGATTTTAAACTAATTACGATATATAAGATCTGTTGGGTCCAACCCAAAAAGCAAGACACATGATAATGTTGAATGATTTTCGTCGGATATATGAACAGTGTGATAAAGATTTCTCACACCAAATCATTCAACTTTAAGCCATCTACTCGCATTGCAGTCATAGTTATAATGAAAGCTCAGATTTTCACTTGTGCACGACTTGTCAGAACTTTCATTTTCATCTGATAGGCATCCTTAACTTCACACTTAAGTGTACCTCAATAAATGGTTCATTGTGCTACATTTTATCATCATACACAACAGGGTCAACATCCTCCCAATTCCTGTGCAATAATTCGATGACATGAGTGGTCGAGAATATCAGGATGATTTTCGTTGAAGTCTTTATTCATAGTAGTAGATTAGATTGATTGAAAGATTTTTCCTTCACTACGTGTAGGCCTATATAGTCGATTTCCACTGCGAAACAATTCTAGACTTGAGATGCATAAAGGCAAAACTCGCTTTGACATTTTACTTATTTATCGGTATTAATGGAGATAGAACTATCAATGATTCCTAAATTATATCAATTAGCGAAAATTAAACGGGAATATTCACACATACGAACATGGCATGATCCACTGAGCAATAAACGATGGCTACAATACACATTGGTAGACCGCAAACATATAGTGAAGGCCTACATAAGAATTTTTGACAGGTGACCTTTTTGTGACAGAGTGACCATTTTGAAGTACTGGCAGTGTCGCAACATATGAATATTTTTTATTTATGTTCAATCCTGTCATTGTATACTGATGAACTTTCTATTATTTGAAAATGACATCACTATAAGCAACCAACCGAATGAAAAACTCACATTGGGAACCCCAAATACCAACTTACAGAACATCTCAGGATTATATTCTCACAGATGGAACATGTGAAAATCGTATATACATGTAATCTATCAAAACAGCCAAATACATGAACTTAAAATTATTTGCAGCAAAATTTACCCTTAAAATAATCTTGTAGCAAAATGAAGTAGGATCGACATGGTCAATAACTAGGTTAAGTGAACCAAAAATCCAAACTGAGCAAAAGATGAAGTTTGAAAAGCACAAGCTGATCAACATCCGATTTGTTATAAAAGCAAAGAAATAAAGACAATGTCGTCATACTATTAAAAAAGAAAAATTTCGAGATAGAATTGGGTTTACGGTAAACTACGTCATGGCAGTTTTGTGGAAAAAGAGTGTCATGTCTCACGAATCATTAAAGAATTAAGAGTGGAATGCGAAGAACCTATGTAAACTGTACGTGTAGGCTGGCAGCAGACGACAAAAACTTACGAATCAGTATAGATAGATAAAGAACACTTATCTGCTAATGCAACCAAATGATTCAAGCAAATGTACGTTTGTGAGTCAAATACGTTTGCATTGAACGAGCATCTAGTTAAACTTTCGGTACAATAATTTTTATGTGGCAAGTCAGAATCAAGGCTCAATAATGATAGAAAATGGGCTACTACGATTTTAAAGAGCAATAGGCCTATACCGAAGATAGAAGAGTCATAAAAGTTACAACACGCAGTCGGTGACTTTCTTCAAGGACTCCCATTCCACATCTCTGGAGTCAAATACGGCCTTCGGATCGTTGAATGATGTGCAGAAAATCCACTGAGATGGAGATATTGGACATCAAGCATTCTATACGAACAGGAGCAACATATTAATCAGGAGCCTATCCTGTGGGGGCGTGGGGATTCTGTGCGGATACCCACAGGTTTTTCTGTGGGTATGGGGTGGGGTGGGGATTCAAATATCAATCCCCACGGCAACCCTGTCTATTATTGTTGTATGCTTCATGCGTTCATATGTAGTTCTGCATATTTGTTTGCATGGCCGAACAATTTTCATTGATGGCAACTTCTAGCATTAAATTGTCTGAGTTTTTAGTAGCTACACGTATAGTTATTGCAGAAAAGACAATTATTATTGAAATTTAAAAATACAGCAAGACATTATGAAGGAATGTGTGATTTGTTAGCTTCAATGATGAACTTGGAGGAATACATTTCTTTGAATAGACATTTTAGTTAAATTATGCCGCTGTAAAGTTGTTGATCTTCTTAAGTGTTTTAAGAATAGAAGGAAGTTTGAAATCTCTAGGAATCCAAGGGTCAGTTGGATGACTCGGGAATGGAAGTTGCCTTATAAGTGGCTGCCTAGTAGTCACCATCTTGGGAATCGGGCCGGATTATTTCGGTCTATGACATACCCGGGATTTTCGATTTACAGTTCCGGGCACGGCCCATGAGTCGTTTAGGTAAAGCTAGCAATCATTTGATGCACTGAAAGCTGATCATCCGAAAGCGCTCGCCTAGATTGGTGTTTTTCTTGACAGAGGTCCCTCCAAAACCTAAAATTTTTCCATAAAATTGAAAAATATATTTGAATTTTCAGTTATCATGTTTCAAATTTAACTCAACATGTTTCTTTTTCAGAATTAAGACAGAAGTGATTAGCCTATAAGACACTTTCATTGAACCGTCAGCGTGGCCTAGTGAAGAAAATACGAGTTCGTCTCCACCGCGGACTTCGGTTCGATTCCTAGGTCCGGCGAGTGCGGTCGGGAATCAAGGGTGTTGGTGTCTTTTGATGACTTAATAGTTGTCATTCTCTTTAGATATTCAATGTATTGTGACAGACTTTGTTGTTAAGTCATATTTGCTGCGAAAAATCTAAGACTTCACACAAAATAATAGTATATAATGTAGGTGGTGCAAATTTATACCACCAAGCATCAGGGGATACTCTATTGAATGAGTAAACATATACTCATAATTTCATAATAATGAAACGAATGAACGATTGTGCTAGCAATGGGACATAGGGAATGCAGCCAACAAGCACAGTAAGTAGATGGTGGATGAAAAGACATTGATGTATTTCTTTCATTCGAAATAGACTTTCTGTCGGATTGAGCTCCATACTTCTAAAAGTGATACCAAATAATGGCTAGAAGCGTAATCACAGTCACTCAAACTTCGATATCAGGGATGTTTCCACAAGTATTTTGATAAATGTAGGTCAGTGTATGTCGATGACGATGACAGAGACTTCTTCGATGCAGGCAAAACATCACTGAGGCCGCTCCAATTGAAAGTAGGCCTGCTCAATGTGATGTGAAAGCGGATTTTTCTAATTCTTGGAATTCCAAAACTCAACTTCAGCCTAATTCTTCATTTGCTTATATGCTATCAATTGATATAATTCGATTCGACATGTTTGTGTTGAAATGTTTACAAGCCTACGAGATAATTCTGAAAGGTTCTGGACTAGATTGAATTATTGTTGATATTCTGATTCCACAATCTGAACTATAAGAAAGACAGAAAGGAATCCCTCATTCTATTGAATAGGAAATTATAAAAGTCATTGAAGAACATCGGAACTTATTGGATCACACGTGGGTTACAATGGGTCTGCAAACTGCAAAATAAAGAAGAAAGAAACTAAGAACATCGGCTTACATTCCTCAACATGCAGGTACCGCGCCATTCTTGTGACGTGTTTTTCAAAGAATAATGAATGTCGAAGCAATATTTTCTGCAGGAGTTGAGAAACTGCCTTTTGTCTGAATCTCCAAAGGAACTGATTCTCCCATTATCATCAACGGGACATTTCAAACTTTATTGTAAACTATTTGATTTTGAATTCACAAAAATGGGTATAGGCCTATTACACATGGTTGATGGCAGCTGACGGGAGGTTATTTGATTTCATAGTGAATCTCACTTCCGTTTGTGTCGTCAGGAGTGCTCCCAAACCTTAACAATGCGAACCGGCTCGCGAAAGCTCGGAATTGTAAATATCTTTTAGCAAATAGACTGTGCATATTTTTAGCAGCTAATCTTTTCTTGGGGAGACGACACAAGTGGAAGTGAGATTCATTATGAAACTATTACACATGTTTTATGTTCTAAATGCACAAAGTGCATCGAAGCCCTATGTAGTGAGGTCTATATTTCGTATAGGCTTATCATTTTAGGTTTTTATTTCGCATATAGGCTGATTCATGGAAATTATTCATCCACTATCTAAATTTAAAAAATCATTGACGAAACTGAACATTTTTAAAAGTAAGAGTAACATTTCCTCTAGGGCACTATGGTCTAAAAATATACCACCTTCAAAAAACACGTCCCTTTAATTTTCGTCTCAAATATAAAACACTCTTAATGGGACTCTAGAGCAACGATTGATCAAAAGAAAATATCAATAAATTGCGAAATAAAGATCTGTGCCATATCGGGTTAAAATGCAAGGCAATCTTTCTTATCAATATTGATCATGAAGATATTGCCCAACATTACTTTTACCACATTTTTTACAGCTAATTAAGAAAATTGTACTGCAATCATTACAATAAACCTTTGCATAATCGGAAAGAATTATAGCCAGAATTATTTACAATAAAACGAGTATATGAAAACTGTATTTGCGAACTGAACAAGGAGCATGGCACTTGAAAAATCCAAATTACCAACAGACGGAAATTCGGTGAGTTAAAAGAAAAATGCGGCGGGCATCGTTTTTAATTTTGCTTCTAAGGCAACCCAGTGATCGCCAATTATTTTGTACAGAGTTGGTTGTGGGCTGCACTATGCATACACCAGCGATGTAGTTGACCAAAAAGAATGTTTCGAAATGCATGCGTGGGATGAAGAAAGTCGGGCGTGAGTAAACAATGAAGATCAAGGGCTATAAGAAAAGTACGATACAGTAAATTGTGGTCTGATTTGTACAATTGCAAATCCAAACATTTGATTCAATTCTTGTCAGAATATAGAACTTTGGATTCCGATACGATTAAAGGTATGCTATGCTAGCAAAAGAGGATCCAAAAGGACATCCCATTGCTACCCCCAGAGGTTTGAACAAATAGATCCTCATGAAAATTGACTCACCATGATTGATCATCACTATTTGTTATCGATTTTCGAAATTTGATGTTTGTAGAGTGCACAAATCAATCCGCCTTCTTATGCTCTTTAACGAGGAACTAGCTTCTGTTGTTTAGTATTCAGAATACATTCGGGAATGTGCAGCTTCATCTTTCCAGGTTGCATGGCTTCTTTTTGAAGCCGTTTTCCTTTGATGCTCCCCATACAGAAAAGTATAACGAACTCAGATTCGGTGATTTCGCAGACCGGCCGGCAGTGACAAATTGCTCAGGGCTTTGGGGAGTGGAAGAATCATTTAAACGCAGCATTTTCCGCATTGAATGTTTGACCGAAGAATAAAGGGCCGACGAGACACACAACACACAACACTGCTGCTTTGATGGAGTGGAGAGAGCTTTGTTCTATGAAGGGACTGTTGCCAGACCAACGACGTTAATTTTCACTTCTGAGACATTAACTTGATAAATGGAATCAGATAGGGGCAGGTTGTTCAAAGCATCATAAAAATCAAGAGATTGTCTAAACCAAATGGAATATTGGTGGCGTTTATATTGGTGATTCAGCCTCATTCAACTGATGATAGTGCAAAACTTTTCAAGATTTCGTGTAGAGCTTTCAATTATGCGGACGTGTCATGGGCTGATACAAGAGTCATGGTTAAATTTCGATGATTAATTGATAATCAATATTTTTCTGATGAAGAGCTGCACGTAAAAATATAGCAGTAGCACCGGATTGAATAAGAATGTCAGAAATGTTGCCACAAAGTTTTATTTGTATGTGTATATCAATGAAATTCCCTAACCAAGTGGTGCACAGTTACTTTTGAACACACTGTATATTAATATCTGCAATACTGGCGCAGTTTGCGCGCAGCCTCTACTGAGCTATTTCTTTAAAGAGAGTGTCATGCCTAGATACACATGTAGATGCATGTAGAACGAAAGATATGGAACAGCAATGCTGTGCTATTCGATCACAAAAATGGTTGACAATTCCATGAAACATCCCACAGCTAAGGCTACTAGTAAGTCGCTATCACTACGCTGTGTAGAACATTGAACTATTGAAATTGCAAAGATTTACTATATACAGTATTTACTATATGCATGCATGTATATGAAAAGAAATTACTGCAATTTCAGAACTGTAATGGCAGCAAGCGAATTAGCAACAAGGTGCCGCCACATTGCCGTCAGGTTGCCAATATAGAATTATACAAAGTCAATGAGAATAGTTGTTGCATGCACAGAATTAAATATTTTGTTTATCTGCTTCGGTTTGCTAAAAGTGTGATTAATACGAAATTGACGGCACATAGAGAAACCTATTAGGTGGGCAAAAAGGAATTCCTTATACCTCACAGAGATAGGAAAAAAGTCGTGCGTCGCTTGCGGATTAATGTGAGTTCCAGCTAAGTGCTTCGATTGCCAAAATTCCTTCAGATTCGAAGAATTCAGATCATTGCGCAAAAGTTGTCTCCATAATGTTGGCCTTTCCGATCATTATTAAAGAAATTAGCAGGAGTGCAAAAATTAGTTCAGTTGGTGCTTTCACATCCTCTCCTCGGCTCATGTATGGTGCATACATTGAATCGAAGCCAGGCATCGATGTGTGTTGTGGTGTGTGCGAAGTGATATCACAGCACGCACGCATCTCACTGGCTCTGGTGTCCTCTGCTGACGACAGCTTATTGTTTGCCATTTCCAATAGCACGCGATACACGAATTATCCATTCGAGAAGGAGAAAGTTGTCTAATTCTGTGATGTGCCATTTCAATATTAAGGTTACATACAATTCTTCCTTTCTAGGAAACCGAAGCGCGCGCAGATGAATCTAATTCTGTGGTTGCATGTTATTCGGATTGATGCATTTGCATCAACTTGAGGCATAAATGACACGACTCCCATTAGGACTCTTTCATGAAACGTGCATTTTTTTTCTTCAGTTGCCACAGTCATGTGGCGTATTTTGATATTAATCAACAGTATACTATCAGTGCTTGCATTTTGGAAGACTTGTTCACTGGCGTTGTTAGAAATCTACGGCAAATCCTAGGCTAAGCAAACCGCAAATCAAAGCGCCAAAATATGACTGCGCAAATGTTCAATGATTCGATTCGAGATTTGAATAGATTCTCAAATCCTGTCCCGATTCGATTCGGCTCAAAATTTGCCGATTCACAAATCTACGCATCTATGCAAGACATGTCCCCAATCTATGCATCAGACATGGCGAAAATCGTTGCCATCTGTTGTACGGCAATTGAAAAAGGAGCATAGGGAGCAGGGTTGGCCGGTAAAAACCAGGTAAAAACCATCAGCTTTTGTCACCATGTTTCGGCTAAAACTGGCAAAAACTGGCTAAAACTTTTTTTCCAGAATTACTACTTAAGCTTTTTGGGTACTAAGGAATCATCGTCACTCCTTACTTTATTGATGAGCGTTAGTCGTAAAAGGTCATTTTACTTTTTCATCATTCGATAAATATTTAGGCCTGTATTTTTACAATTCAAACCTATCAATATCGCATTTCAATTAAGAATATGTTCCAAGTGTTGGTGTAAGAATATGAATTATTATAAAAAATATTGTTATAAAGTTGTTGTTCTTCTAAGTGTGCACGCATTTTGCTGCTTTACGAATTTCATTCATTGTAAGATGCAACAGACGTCCATGCTGGAGGAAATCACTTGGCTCTATATAAAAGATCGAAAACAGGCATTCCATTAAGCCAGAAGGGTAGGAAAATGTAGAAATCTGGCCTCGGATTTCTACGATTAACATCCCTGCCGATCTCATAGAATAGCTTGTCTTCTAAATCTGTGGCAAATGTCCCATACCCATTGTGATTACACGAGTACTATTATGAAATTTATCCTGCACTCCCAGAAGGACTAGATTAAAAATTTTGCCCTTCAACATTTTTCATGTCATGGTAATTTACCCTCACATATATAGATGATAAGGTTATGTTAAATGAATTTAAAACCGAGGGCAAAGTTTTTATTTGAGCTCAAAATATGGAAATTTCAAGAACTCTAGGCAAACTTGTATATAACGATAATGTCAAAATTGTTTGTCGCTCTCAGATTCCATTAACAATACTAATTTTGCAGCTTACTGGACATGTTCTTTTGTTGAGATTATAACTGAAGCTGATCAGACATACATTATGCCCTTTATCAAGATTGCTGGTGTGAACTATGTTATTTAATTATTATTTGTTCTTACAAATCATGATTTCCTGCTACAGTCACAAGCATCAGTATTATTTCTAACATTTTTTTAGCATTGCTTCTAGAAAAAGTAGAAATGCATTCTAAGTGACTGTTGCACATTGCTTGATTTGGGAGGTGAGATTTTCCGGTGCAGAGACTTTTTGATAGAGTGTTTTCTCTGCGTTCATGAGACCTGGGTTCGAATCTAGATCTGATAAAACCTAAGCTACTATTAAAATACACTCTACATTCTTGCTGAACTCTCGCAACTTAGAAGAATGACAGTGGGATTATTGAAGCTCGTCAACTTGAAGAAAGTGGCTTGCTTAATTTAGTTCTATGTATAAACCAGTTACATTCATATATTCATATTATTGCAATTTCACTCAAATGTTTTTCTATTATAGTCTCAGACAGGGATTACACGATGCATATCTGGCTTAGACAAAAAGAACAACGAAAGAATGTTATTATGCACTTTTCCAAATTTTGGTACTGATAATATTCTGCAACATCCATCTTCGTCTAAAATGTATTTAAGCAAGCTTATATGATGCAGATGCCCGGTTCCAGCATACATCAATTTTATGATTATAGTCATCATTATGCAACATCTCATCAAGATGAGCACATACCGATACCCTGTTATACAAATTGTACTGAAGAACGCTGCATAATGATTATATCAGTGTCATTCATAATTTCCAAAATGAGTACTAGAAAGAGTACTGAACTTGAGTACTAACTTGAACGAGAGTCCCAAATTTTATTGCTCTTTCAGCTTGAAAACATCAGCACTCATTTTAGAACTCTTTGGTTTTAGAACACTTTCAGCTTGAAAACATCAGCACTCATTTTAGAACTCTTTGGTTTCGAAAGCATACATTACTCAATTCGTACTCATTTTAGTACCTATTTAGTGAGTTGCATGGGACAATAGGCATTCTATGAAGCCAGAAGGGGCAAGAAAATGTAGAGATCCGAGGCCGCGAAGAGGACGAATTCTACAATTTTCTTCCCCGCTGGATTCATAGAATAGCATATCTCCAAACTCTATGGCAAATGTCCAATAATATAATTATCATAAAATGTCCCATAATCACATAATCTAAATCCTATTTACAATGATGCCTATTTCTCGTACTTTGACTCTCACTATCTCTACACCCTCTAAACTTGGCACATGATGATATTTTGTTCTTTTTCACCCCTTTTGAACACTTATAATTGAGAGGATATTGAGAGGTAACCTCGACACGATATTAATGCCTAACCAGATCCTGTGTCAAAATTTCAGCGGTTAATGTTAATTAGATTAAATCTTAGGGAAAAGTCACTTAAACGTATAGCCCCTGTTAGCAGGTTATACCGCACATATGCATGCGTTTTAGGAACCAATATCTCATATGTGCATTCATAATAATGGATTGCACTTAATTGCAGTCCCTTCTTGGATTCACTTTATATTTGAAAATATCGTTTCGATATAAGCACATTGTAGGTATTAACCAATAACCTTGAAATCAAATATTGTTTCGACATCGACGCTATGCTGACTATTTCCTCACCCGGAACACATTGTGCGCATTTTTCAATTACTAGTAACAGCTGCAAGCCTTCTTACTCTCAGCAAGTCTCCTTTACTGTAGAACTGAATAGAGACTGAGTCGGGCGCGTTTGCTGCATCGAAAATATTTGCTTTAATTTTCGCCTTTTAGATTCCCAATCTCTTCTTCCTCTTCCTTGTGTTTAATCCCGCCTGGGAGCAGGGTTCACAGTTTTCCAAATTTGTATCCATTTGGCACGATCGAGGGCTTCATGTTCCTTGGTGTTGACATTCTTCAAGTTCTCCTTCCATCGATCCTACCATCGTCTCCGTGGTCGTCCACTTAGTCGCCTGCCCAGTAGACTGACTGAGCAACGTTGCAATGTTGATCACTGACTCTTCATCGTTTTAGATTCACAAGGATAGTGTAATATCGTCGTAAACTGTGTAATACCAAAGCTACTTACGAAACCGATGTACAAAACGAGAATGACAAAATGTACGAAAGCACTATTGTTTGTGCTCATACACTACGAAAGCGATTGGCGTTTTGTACATCGATTTCGTAGTTAATATCAGCCAGCTTTCGTATTCTACAGATTACAGTGTAATTACGCTTGCGTGATAAATACGGTTCAAGAAACCTAGATCAGACACTTTTTACAGTTTAAGAGGTAACCACGCAACAACATATTTAATATCTTGTGAATTAAACAAAATAATGCATGCCATGCGACTTGAATGCAACCCCTTTTTCTAATGGGAGCTATGTCGAGGCTTGAGAGCAAAAGGAGCATTGATATTTTACTTCCTAAGAGGCATCGGCAGAGGGATTATTAACTTAATTCAATAAATGAATATTAGACGAGAAAATTCTCACATATGAACATGACATAATCCATTTAGCAAAAAACGATAATTGCAACTAATTATAACACACACTGAATAGGCCAAGAACATATATAGTAGGATTTTTGATTTATCCCTATCGTTCTTATTGTGTCCAGAATTTCTGTCCCGCATCTTTTGGGATAATATTTCTCAGCAATGTTGATCTCAAACCGGCAAAATTTTATAACAAAATGAAAAAGGAGATCAATGCGCTTCTAATGGTACTTGTCCCAACCTCGTGCGATGCTTAGAACGGCCGCAAATTGCATTTGATTTAAAAAAAACTTTATTTTTGAAAGGAATTTAAGAATGAAAGAATGGGTTAAGTAGAAAATACACAAGAAGGTGACTTCATTGGTTTATACCACAAAATGCCGTATGAAAATGTTCATTATCTCCACCCCGTTTTACTTGTTGATAAAAAATTCTACTAGTGGAAAATAGCAACAGTATAGACAACTAAGCGAAAATAACCTATAGTAATCACTTTTACAATTGATAATCATGATCGTGTGATAATATGCAAAAATATAGAAAAATTTCGTTACTGTTTTGCTATTGGTTTCAAAATTTGAAATTGAAATTAAAGAAACTTGCAGTAATAGCATAAATGGTCCCTTGTTCTTCATTGCAGGGATTACGCAAATACGTTCTATATGCGTATCATGTCATGTGTGATTGATCTGTAAATCGGTCTAAAATTTTTACCGCATCCATTCCTGCAACTGACCCGCTATAAAGCCTGAAAAGTGCTCGTTACACTTGCTTCTTAATTATGCTTGTGTAAGCAGTCCCTGCTCATCCAAAGTTGGTGTTCTCATCTATACCTCACACTGGTGTGGGCGTTGTTCACATACACGCATCGTATTACCTCACTGCCGCTCTGCTGCATTAAGTTCACCTTCGTTTCTAAGGTGTGTTCTTAACAGGGATGCGGAGTCCTATCATTTTGATAGGACTCCGACTCCGACGGCTGATAGGACTCCGACTCCGAGTGGCAAGGCTTTCGAAACCAAAGAGTTCTAAAATGAGTGCTGATGTTTTCAAGCTGAAAGTGTTCTAAAACCAAAGAGTTCTAAAATGAGTGCTGATGTTTTCAAGCTAAAAGAGCAATAAAATTTGGGACTCTCGTTCAAGTTAGTACTCAAGTTCAGTACTCTTTCTAGTACTCATTTTGGAAATTATGAATGACACTGATATAATCATTATGCAGCGTTCTTCAGTACAATTTGTATAACAGGGTATCGGTATGTGCTCATCTTGATGAGATGTTGCATAATGATGACTATAATCATAAAATTGATGTATGCTGGAACCGGGCATCTGCATCATATAAGCTTGCTTAAATATATTTTAGACGAAGATGGATGTTGCAGAATATTATCAGTACCAAAATTTGGAAAAGTGCATAATAACATTCTTTCGTTGTTCTTTTTGTCTAAGCCAGATATGCATCGTGTAATCCCTGTCTGAGACTATAATAGAAAAACGCATAGAAATTGTGCATTATGTAATTTTGAAATAAAGCATATTATCAATCCGAAATAAAAATACATTATAATTCATGAACGCAAAAATAGTTTTGTTTGAGATTTATAAGTCAATATGATTTCACGAAAGATATCTTTTGAATGAAATGATGTTTATCAGATGTTTATCAACTTGGTTCACAAAGGAGAGGTAACTAAAAGTCCTGCTAATGTTGTTAGACAAGTAGCAACGATGTGTGCAACTTTTTAAACTTAATAAATTTGTAAATCCGAAAATTCCAAGAACCAATCAGAATGAAGCAAACTTTTGTGAGCAATTCATATCATTTCAACCTTTATTTTATAATTTTCGATGTTTCGAACAGCTGTTCCATGTCATACGCTATGATTCTGTGACTCATGATTGAAAGAAAACTCGATCCATATCATTTTATCTGGTCTAACACCTCATCAGTTAAGTGAACAGATTGAAGGACGATTTTTTTCAACCAAACAAAAATAGTTAGGAAGGAAGGACTCCCAAAACGACGAACAAATTCAACAACAGCTTAGCACGTCAATGCAGCATCAGTTTTCGAGGACCGTCTGTAATGCAGTGAAATGTTGAGGAAATCATAGCAATATAATAAGTACTCTAATTTCGTATATTCATAGACTAATTTTTAAAACGTTTGCTGCCACCCACTACCTCTATAGGACATCAGTGAAGGATTCCATGACCATTTAGATAGGCTTCGTGGCCGTTGGGTGTGCATAAATATAGTAAACTTGAAAGAAATAGGCCATTTTCTTTGAAAACGAGAGATTTTCAACCTATTTTGATCATAGACTAAGTTTGTAAAACGTTTACTGCTACCCATTACCTCTGTAGGACACCAGTGTAAAGTGATCCCTTGATTTTTTTTTTTTAGGTCGCCGTTGAGTTGAGTGTGCATAAATTTAGTAGTAAACTATAGAGAAATTTTTTTTATTTGAAAAAACGAGAGATCTTCAACCTAGAGTAATCATAGAACAAGCTTAAAACCGTTTACTTTTGCATTATTGCCCCCCCTGTACATGAAGGATCTTCCATGACTTGGTAGGTTCCATGTCCAAAAAAAAGTGCAAAAAAGTGCATAAAATTTAGCAATTCATAAAATTAAGCAAATTTTTAAAGAAAAATTTTTTTAATAAAATTTTTTGATCATAGACAATTTTTAAAACTTTAGTTTTTTAAAATTTTGCATCTACACACTATGCCTCCCATTTCCATACGAATAATTGGGCTTCCGTGCATGTGGTGTGCGGTTATATAGTTGCTATTGACCCTTATATCCCATTGGTGCATAAACGAGAGATTTTTCAAACATTTTTTTATGATTTTTAAGTTTGATCAAAGATTTTCAGCTCGTTTTTACTCTGTAGGACACCTGTGAAAGATTCCCGGATTTTTTTTGTGGTCTCCTTTTTTTTGTGAAGCATAGTTTTATAAATCATTAAGACAAGTAAGCAATTTTTTTTTTAACTGGTGCATAAATTCTAGAAAGGAACTAGAAATTGGCCATTTTCTGACTTTTTTAGTAAACCATTGCCCCTTGCTATGACCATGAAGGATTTGTAGTAACGTTGGTAAGGAAAATGATGTCGCTAAACCCACCAGTTAAAAGGATAAGGACATTTAAAAAATCTGTAGTAAGAATTACAATAACAAAAGAAAAAAAGTAGACTTTTAAGACTAATAAAAAATCATAAATCTAATTAAGTTTAGACATTCTTTATTAAGGTTAAAAGGAGATTTACAAAAAGATTTTGATCATAGAGGTTAAAGATCCAATACGGTTTAAGAACATGTTTAAGGAGTGAGAGAGGAAGGTCGAGAAAGGGATTAGGTATTAGAGTGGACCTGGTTTGAGATGAATGTACTGTGATTTTAATTTTCGTGACGTGACGGGCCTTTGATTGTTGAACAGTCCTTTAAAGAATGTAATGTCCCTTTGTTTGATGTGGGAAGAAAAACTTAGATTTTTAACGACCGGGTCCTTTTAATGATTTAGAAATTTGAGAGATTTGAAAATGACTGTATTATTAGTTTAAGATCGTGCGGCTATTTAGATTGAAAGAACACCATTAGTATATTGTAAGGCCTATAGATTAGATTGGCAAGGATAAAGATAAATTCGTAAGTACCTTTTTAGATGAGCGTATTGGGTTTAAAAAATAGACGGGACTATGCAGATTTTTAGGCTGACCAAGAACCCAATTATTGTTAAGGGTGTTCAGATTCAAAGCAATGCTTGAAGAAATGATTTTTTGAAGTGACTTTTTTGTGAACGGGGATAAAGAATCTGAATCCTTTCGTCAATGCTAAGAAACTGGACGAAGATCAATCGCAAAGGGATTTGAAGAAAAAAAGATTTAAGTGGGAATTCAGAGAGAAAAAAGTTGTATGAAAATGTTATGGAGTCTTCTCCTAACGTCTTTCTGAAAAAAGAGTATGTAATGAATACTTTCTTCAAAAATTTGATGCCAAAAGTCAAAATCTTAAAAAAAAATACAAAGTTTCGGGAAAAAAATGAAGATGCTCAGCATAACAAGTTAGATTCATATGTTTTGAAAAAGCGGCTACGTTTTACAAAAGACTTGTACAAAATTGAAATACTCGCAAAAAAAAAAGCATAAGTAGAAAATTTTCTTAACACACAGTGATAGCGCTTTAGAATATGGTGGTAGCTCAACCTTATGCAAATACTGCTATTAATCTTTTGATAAATCAAAGATTTTCCTTATTCGTAAAACAGTTTTATTATGTTCAAAGACGCCAAGATAAACAAGTGAGATTTACATTCGAATTGAGCAGAAGCTCAAGATCATGAGCGCAAGAGTGCCTGTCACGCAAAGCAAGGAAGTCGATCTTTTAAAAAACTTTCTACAATTTTTGTAAGTGTGAAAAGTACAGGAAGATACGAGACAATGATGCACCTGAATAAATGATCCTCAAAAGAAAACGAAATCAGGAATTGAATCTATTAAAATCGGAAGCCATTCCAAATGCAAAAAACTGTCCAAAACAAAGTCGTAGGAATCCAAATTGTTATTTAAATAATTACGAAGTCATTCTTATGCGTCCTCATTAATTCCTCCTGTACTGACGATATATCTGTTTATGAGGGATTATGAATTTAATAGTAATAGCATAGAAAGGAAACTTTTAGGAATCGTATAGTTCTTTTAAATTTTAATGATGGCTCTGTAATTCGAACTGGCATGGAAAATCTGTATAAGAATATACCCCAACCTTCATGAGATTCCTGACCATATTATTGAGTATGGACTGATCAATTTTGAACCAACGCTGCACTGACCAGTCTTCCATGGATCAAGTTTGATAAACGTGGAAGAAAATGAGTTATCAAATTCCTTCTTTCTTCACAAAAAGAGTTCTTTCCAAAAATTTGTGACGGAGACATCTAATGTTGGAAAAATACAAATGGCTGAAGAGATTATTGCAAACGTAATAACATTAAAACTAACCACGAAAAAAGGGTGTGTTGAAAATAACAGTGGGTAAAAAGGATCCATAGGGGCCACAATCTTCCATCGTCTTACATGTAATTTAAATAGAAATTGCAATCGTCATGCGGTTCCATTCTGATATGCTGAATTTTCCATAAAAAAGCATTGAAGGTATATGGGACAAGTTATGTCTAATGGATGTTGGGTAATCTCAAGCAATCGTAACTTACATTTAGATTACTGGACAAAAGATTTTGATAATTAGCTTCAGTAAAAATTTTAAATCGCATTTACTGCTAACACTTGATTATTCAGAAATCTCAGGTAAGAGGGCATTTGTAACTGCTGCTTGAACGAATTCATAAAAAAATGGGCTTGGTACGTTTAATGATCTATTTTTTCATACTGAAAGACCTAAAATTTGAAGAATCTCCGATTATTATTTTTAATTTTTATGCTACCTGTGAGGATTCAGGAGTTAAATTATAATTACAAAAAAACTGTTGCTTGAAAATAACGCAAGTACTACAACATTGAGGTTATATGAACTTAACCGTTACTTTCTTATTTGGGGGGACTGATCATTCCGTGATTCCGGATTGTCTCCTCTAGGAGAATAAAATCACGTTTGTTGTCCTAATAACGCCTACACATAGTATCAAAGGTTGATCAAGACAAGCCTTAAACATTTGCTAACACCAGGTCCAAGAGCGTATATTGGGTACACTTTTCTATAATGAAGAATCTATTGAGTTCAAGAAAGTCTATACATGATCGCATAGTTGACACTGTAAAATTTAATGAATATATTGGGCCTTGCTTTTATTTCGAGATTTTTTCAATTGGCCAGCTAGTCGTATAGATAGATCTATTCCAAAAAATCAAATTTACGAAATTTTAATTTTTTGAGTCGTTGAACATAAAATTCTTGTGACCTGTGTCGGTGTTTTGGACATTTATATTGCAAAAAATGTTATTTATTCTACAAGCTGTTATGGACCACGCATTTTGAATTGCAAATGAGGTCAGTTGAATTGTTTTGATAATAACTAAAGGATGGAATGCCTACCAAGCGACCACAAAACATACAAAACAAATAAATTCATCTGCGATTTTACGAGAAAAATTTAGATGAACTCGCTTGCCTGGTTTACGCATGCCATTGGATTGCAATCAACATTGTACTCGGGTGAAAAGTCCACTACAGTTCCAATCCACGCAGAGCTCAGAGTCGCAAGAAGATCAATAATTCCTGTCTTTCGTTTTGTTCTCGTTCTATCTCTATGCTCTTGCATGCTTCATTTTTCGATGCCGAAAAACTGCATCCAACCCCTTTTCTACTAGGTTTGCATGGCGTCGCGACAACCACTAGTCTGTAATGCTTTCTTCTGTTGCTAAAGAGAAGAAAGGTGAGAGACTTGGAATTTCTCGACACTTGAAGTCCGCAATGGTGTTCTGCAGAGGTATGACACTCTAGTAAACGTTGCCAGAACTTAAAATTTACTATGATTTGTTCTCGATGAATTTTCAAAAACTTCCAATGGCATTGATCTCTCACAGCCATAACTAAAATTAGTGCACACTTAACTATAGCAAAAAAAGTTTACTGGTCCATGGAACAAACAAATGTGTCCTACAAGTGACAAATGATGATGGAATCCTCTAGGGTGTGAAGACATTATCGAGTATCACTTTTTTAGTTATGGGTCATTTTTGTTATGAAATCGATTTTTATATTACTTTCTGGACCTGATTTGCCTTATGGATGCAGAGTCTGACCTGTTTTCAACACTGAGGTCCCTACACAACTTGAATGCCTTCTCCAGCTTTTGTGTTACTTCAGCATGATGAAAGTTTTGAAGGTGAGGCACAAACAGAATGAAGTGGAGTCAGCAATGTCGAAAAATGTTACAGGCTTTGCTTTCTATCATCGCAGTCAAGAATTCTTAGTAAATGCTATTTTATGGACGCTGATGGAATTGCCGCGTTTAGTCACTATTCTTACGCATGAAGATATTCTTTATGTTGCTTCAACTTATGCTTTTACATGAAATTTCCCTTTGCAATGAATGATCTTCTTAAAGCAGGTCATTCGATATTTAATCACCTGCACCTAAATATTTGACTATAGTATATACATTTTTTAATTTCTCTAGTTTGTTTGGCTGAAAATACAAAGGGCGTTTTTTTGATTCACACTATGACGGACCTTAGTTTTCCTATTCCACTCGCCCAGAAAATGTTTCTTCAAATTCGGTACGAAATTAATTAAAAAAAATGACATACTGAGCTCAATTTCTTTGACTTAGGGTTCTGCGAGCAGTGCGGATTTTCACACAACGTTCGAAAATGTCCGCAATGTGGGATTTTGATTCTTGTTAAGTGTGTTGTCATATATTAATTCTACGTCGATCTGTTTGCAAACGCTCTGTTTCTAAACTTTAAAAAATAAAGAGCCGATTGTTTATCGACTTCTGCGGATTGTTTCATAAAATTATAATCCTATTCTAATATACTTTTCTATTTTTGATCTACGACGTATATTAAACTTAATCACAGATAGTAGAAATATCGAGGGATCGAATGAATTTGCATCGGGTCTCGTATATAAAACATACCAACAACTCGTCTTTCAGTGTAAAACAGCCAATCACAGATAGAATAGTTCGCATCGTCACATACCAATCACATACTAAAGTAAGTGAGATGTGGTATGAAAAACATACCAGATCTCTGTAAACATACAAGAATCTCGTATCAGATGTTAGTTTCAAACTGTATGTGATTTTGGTATATTTTTGTATGTAATTTTCGTATCAAGCGATTTACAGTGTATATGTAGCCTAGTTTTTTTTTTGAAAAACTGGTAACCTACATCATAGATCATTATAGGCTTACCTAAACCTGTCTTTAGCAGTCATTGCTGCATCAATTATCAATCATTTTCGATGAAAGTTTATCAAATGTCGCTTTAAGTCGGATGCATGCGACTCGGTTCCTCCCATCTTGTTGCTTCACACCATCACACGGTTTTTCTGTCTCTACCAGGAAATCTCCATTCTTCTCCAAAAAATATGAGTACACTTTCGATTGTAATATGCGCTTTGGAGGAGACATCACACACGATTAACGTGAGGGTGAAGAGGTAATTGTTCTCAAACAAACTGTTATTTCATTTTTGTCTCTGATGTGACCTTTGGTGTGTATAGGAAGGCTTGTCTTCTCTACTAAATCACCTAGTGAATAGACAATCCTTTTTTCACTATCACGGTTCATTCCCTCAACTATTACAAGCTTTGCATGCACTGCTGTCTCTGTACTTTTGTTTGACGGAGAAAGTTGACATCAAGACAGTGACAGCTATGCACGAGAATAAATAATTTGTGTTATAGGCCGGAGTCCGGAGTCCTATCATTTGATAGGACTCCGACTCCGCATCCCTGCTTCTCAGTACTTTACAATGTTCCACCCTAGTTTTCAATACTTTCAGATGACTTCAGTGCATTCAGCCATTTTGGCATCATGAATGTCCATTGATAGCCACAAATAGCCATCATTTATATGCGATAATACTCTGAATTTTTAAAAATGTGCAATTATCATGACTATTTAGAGTAGCAATAAATTAGTTTCGTACATAAGTCACCACAGTGATATCAGAAATGACAACAGATTACATATCGGAAATCCAATAATGATTCTCTCGAAGGTCCCAATGTGGTGAAAGCTGTAGACAAACAATTTGGCATTTTAGTCATTATTAGGTTTCCTGAAAACGCAAATTAGATTTCACTCACATCAGGGGCAAAATGAAAAACAAAAGTAGTCACACAGAAAACCGATTTATTTGCGAGTAAGTGACATACCTGTTAAGAAAGTATATAAGAAATTACATCTATAAAGCAGTTTTAAATACATGTAAGTGCTGCAGCCTCAGGAGTTATTGTTTCCACATTCGACAGTCTCGAAAGGTTTGTTCAAAATTGTGTGAGATTGGGAGGTCATGGAATTGGACATAACGTACCTAAACAGACACTGATTGAAAAACCTTGCTCAGCGAAATGAGCTATCCGTGACAGTCAAACACACATCATTCAATTCTGGTTTGAAGGATGTCCCTATAAAAATGCATGATGCTTATCTACCTTTGCCAATGAATTAGCGTCACAATGAAATGCCTGATACCATAATTAATAGACCTACAAATACATAGAAAAAAGAAAGATAAGAAAATGTTGGTCATCAAAATAAGTCGATATCTAAAAGATTATTCATTTCAGAAAATATGCTAGAATCCCTGTCAGTAGTGTCGAATTTGTCTACATGCTGTACAAAAAAATCATTGCTTGCACCACTGAATGCTGAAGACATGGAGTAAGACGATATATGAATTCATCACGGGCAAGCCATTAATCACTTTTTGGACAAAACCTTCAGTAAAAAGGTGAGAAAATGAAGTGTAATAAGCTTCTATGTCATCTAATGTCCAATTTATATAGATTATTTTCTCTTGGCGAGTTGCACCAGATGGCGCTAATAAATTACTGTACGAACTGCTAAGAAGATTGCCGACACGCTCCATTTCATCACTTCTATAATTTCCTTGTTGAGATTGATGGAAATATCTTTTATAGTACTCATCATCATGTTTTATCCCTTGATAATAATATGATATAATTGCGAAAACTCCTCTAGGCTTTAAGCATTTCTTAAATTCTTCGTAGAAATTGAATTCAGCATCAAAATAATGGACGGCAGTTCCGACTGTGATCAGATCCACTTCACCCGATGGACAAAACTCCGATAAGTTCTCTGCTGTTCCTTCAATGTAGTTGATATTCGAGCGACTGTTGACTTGCCTGGCGAGGTCTATTTGTGCTCTTGAGATGTCAATGCCAATCAGTTGCTCGCAATAATTCGCCAATCTGACACTCAACTGACCACTTCCACACCCAACGTCTACTATCAAAGGGATCTTTGATGTTCCGGGAATCCACTCAGGGTGCTTTTCCTGATAATACCCAAGTATCATCTCTATTGCAGTTTCTTCATAATCATCATAATATTTCTTCGAACATTCGTAATAGATTTTTGCAGATTGATTATCACCCCAATATTCAGAATATTCATTTGGCATTATGACGAATCTCTTGGAACAACTGATGAATCTATTGACTGTTTGACTGGAAGGTGGCGTTCGATCACGATTGCTGATTAGATTTGACATCTATTGGCCACTAGTTATGGACAATAAGTTATGACAGAGCATGATAGATTATCCAATTCCAATCCATAATAGACCAATACTTGTGTTAAGACTCGCACTATCTTCTGTATTTTCATCTTATTGTCGCATCAAGAAATTTAGCGCAGATTGATTGGACAATGAAGCTTATAGCATCGCGTCATTTATCATGTACTTGTCTAAGTTGCCAAAGAGGCAAATGAACAATGAAGCAGACCATAGAAATCGACGACTTGTAACCGACCGCTGCAGTCCGTCGTTTGTGCTAAACAGATGTGATTATGTAGTGACAATTTTGAACAACATAATTGTTGTTTCATATCTGAGGTCTCAGCCACATTGCGGACAAGGCAAAGCAAGCAAACACGACTGTTCCGAGGAAGCACATGTCCGCAAGCTATTAACAGCTCAGGGGGCTGTTCCAGAGACCCCTCTCTAAATCCGCTCATTGATTTGATTTGCTCTTTGTGTGGGAGTCTACGACTGCAGCAATAATGAATATGGCAATCATGCACACCCTCCTGTTCCTGGCCATAAACTCGAGAATAACAACTTCCAGAGGAATTCAGAATGTTGCGCCTTTTTAAATCGCTTAAGTGACGCTCCGCTGGCTGCAGACCACGGCTTCACTCGTAAGCGAGAGTTATCTATCCATCGACAAAACAAAATTCATAATCCTTCCCTTTCCCGCTGCAGCGAGATGCAATCGCTTCTGCTGACACGCGTACAACGTACATGTGAATGTAATTAATGATGTAATGTAATGATAATGATGATTAATTCATGTGAATTATAGTGGCGATCAAATAAATAACTTTTACAATAAAGTAATCATTAATCTGTAACAAGCGATTTGTTAAAAGTTATAATTTAAAAACATTTCTATCGTCTCGAAATTATAGGCCTAAAATATGCATGCTTATATAAGCATGTTTTTGAAGTATTCATGAACAGATCAGATTAGTGACATGTCATATGTAGAGGCCCATTTATATTGTACATAAGGAATTACAATTTCCCATTGCCTGATGAGATACATTAACTTTCAGAACCTCCCTTAAGGAAAATTTCCCCCCTGAACCACTAGGAGTGGATAAAACACTGCAGGTGAGTCTCGGATTAGCAGTAATCTAGAGTTCTAAACCCATTCATCAAGAAGTAAATCAAAAGTAGCCTGATTGTCTTCACTTTCATCTTGCTTGACGGTGTAGGAGTAGGCCTGATTTACGCAAAAAGTCCTCGATAAGATCCTTCAACCGTGTCTTTCAATAACAGAAATAACCTGCGACCTCGCTTACCGATTGGTTCTCTCGTTGGATTTCTCATCGACAGCCGAGAAGCACGTCATGACACGGCAGCCGATGTGTAAGAACGCGCGCGATCCCCTTATGCGCTTCTCGATTACTGTTCCGTCTCAGATAACAATGAGGATGCTCGGCGTGCCTCGACTATTATCCAGACTAATATATGAAGTCGTTCGGCTCAGCCACACTGAAAGCAAAGCAAGCACGAGCGTCTCGAGCAAACTTATGTCCGTAAGGTATTAATCGCTCTAGTTTGCTTTGCTCGCTGTGTGGCTTACTACAACTGCAGTAATGATGACTTTATATTTGCTGCAAAACGCTTTGCTCGGAAACGCTTGGAAAAGCTCGCAGTGTGGCTGAGGCCTAATGCGTTTTTTAGAGTTTCAGTTTATCACATGGCAACTGATGCTGAATACGGAATTCCTCTCTATGTTAACTGTCACATCAAGGGGTTGTCATGCATAGATTGAAACAAAACCCTAACAACTCCCTAACCATGCGATTAAGGACTAATAAGGCCGGAGACACACACGATAACCCATGAGCCGTAGGCAGAATTCCAGCACTTAAGTTTCAGTGAGAGCTGGCATGCAAATTAAGCCATCAGCCATAAGCCGCCTATGATAACGGAGGCACACAGAATAGGCCATAAGCCATCGGCCATTAGTCATGAGCCATAAGCCATAAGCAAGGCTATCCTAAATATAAGGCTAGGAACTGCTGAAATTATGACATTATATTTGCTGCAAAACGCTTTCCTCGGAAACGCTTGGAAAATCTCGCAGTGTGACTAAGGCCTTATGCCATGATATTGTGCTTCCTTGTGGTCAGCCACTTTGTGGTTGAGGCTGTGAAGAAATGAAGCGAATGTATGATCGCCACTCATCAAGCAATTCAAAGGATGGATGTTTAAGTCACCGTGTCAACGAATATTTTCGGTTGACTTGATCCTTATTGGACATTAGTTTAGTGTCAAAACACAGAATAGCCGACTTTGGAGATGTTTCAATGCTGCATGCCGTTGCAGGTGTTTGCTAAACTTTTGGTGTGCAGGCAACAACATCACTGTACTTAGTTGATGTTCTCATACATTGCATACAAGAAATCGTTGACGAATAGGAATCAAAAGGCGCTTGCTACGAGTGTTTAAAATTTTCTGCGACTAAGAGACTAAAGCTCGATTCATGCTTGAGCGTCAATTTCTAATCTAGGTTGAAATTCAATGTAAGCTTAGATGCAATTCCAATCTAGATGTAATTTCATCTAGATAATGTTTTGATGCTATTTCAATTGGGATTCATACTTCAGCCATCCATGCCTTGAGCTAGCGCGAGTATGTCGCTGATATCAGAGAGACTTCATTGAACTAGCCTTGTTGTTCAGTGTAATTGAACTAGTGCGTTTCCCAGCCGCAGTTGTTGATTCTTTAAATGATAAATAAGGTTCCAGTCACTTCATGTAACGCCAATGTGGCCACGCTAAACATCGTTGCTCTTTGGAACGTCCTGATGAACCACTTGGTGCATTTCCAATGAGCGGTCAAAGTCTTGATATCTGTAGTAATTTAAAAATCAATAATTGATATCTTCTTGATATTTAGGATGGGCTTATGATAATTTGGCTTTCTATTTTCAAATTGATTCAGCATTCCATCATTTAAGAACAAAATGCTTGCATATTCAAATGTTCAATTTATATGTTCGCAATATATAATTACTTCATTTAAGATTAGTAGCCTATTCATGATACACTAAAGAAGGATATCGAGTTCTAGGAGCCCGGGATTCATCCAGCATCACTATTCATTCATCCAATCACTAGTAGCGTAACCTCACACTCAAATATGACATTCTATTCTCGCTTGAGTGTAGGTTTTCACGCTGGATAGAAGACCTACGCCATACAGTAGCGCAGCTTTTGAAGCTAGATGCAAGCAAGATTGAAGCCAGCTTCAATCCTGATTCAATCTAGATTGAAAAGCTACGCTAGACTCGCGAAGCTATGAATCGCGAAGTATGAATCTACCTTACGAGCGCAATATTTAATAGTGGCAAATATGTCTACCCATGACGTGCCTCGTATAAGGCTAAGATACTTTTCAGCTGAGGACATGCTACCTGTGTCAGAATTGCTAAAACAAAATTATGAACCGCTTATTTTTTGTGATGGCAGCAATTCTACATTTTTCTACGAATTTTTTTAAATTCTGCTTTTTCTGCACGAACAGACCTATTAGAACTACTTTATTCTGTTGCCGGCAGAAAATCGGATGGGACACCATGTCAAAGCTCTTCCTTCAGTCCTATCGACATTTGCTCCCGTGCAAACTAGAGATGTGTATTCGGGATCCAAATGCAATCGGTTGCATTTGAAAACATCACCATTTTGATGCTGCAGCTGAATTGCTGATTTTAGGTTTTATCGTTATTAATCATGAATTGCAGTAGTTATCTCAATTCTCGATGCAGGCGCATTTAACTCGCACTCCCTTCGAGATTGTCATCGAAGATAGCTTGATATTTTCTTTATGCTGGAATCTGCTGATCGAATGAGCGCTTAATTTTCATCCAGTCTCTGGGTAGGATCGAATCGAATTCTGGCTGCTTTTAAGAAGCTTTGAGTTCGTATCAGGTTCGGGGTTTTTTTTACTTTTCGGGTCTGGTTGAGGCTAGCTTTTAGGACAACCTCTAATTCAAACAGCTCACAGTAAAAACTATCGGAGTTCTGGTAAAATGTAACGGCTGTGCAACGTCACGAAGATTTGATGTCAAGCTTGCGACAGGCATGTCTGCGTCAAACACAGTGATGCTGTCAGAGTGACTGCAAAGGATAACTCCATAGAGTAGGGATATATAGGTAGAGTGTCGACTCAAAAAGTATTCACTTCGAGTTCATTTAATAGAATTGAAAGTGTATACACATTGGGGATTTAATGAACGCAGAGTTACCACTCTACCTAATATACTTACTCTATGGATGACTCGTATAGTGCACTGTTCCATGCTTCCATTATCCAAATATACATCTTCAGGAACTATAAATCTAGTCTTATCAGACGTCATTTTAAGATCACAAGTAGCTCCACATTTACAATAAATGATTATCGAAAATTGAATGTACTTGTAAATGACGCATACTGGAGATTCAATGCGTCACCAGGCAGCTCTTCAGTTAGAATTATTTTTTATGTCTTCTAATTAGCTTTGCGGATGTCATCATCACATTATAATCCTTATCAAATTAACCCTCGCTACACTGGGTCTTTTTCCGAACGCGCCCCAATGCTCCCCTCCCTGCTGATATCCCAAGCTATTATACCAATTTTGCCAAAACCACACATCAATCGAAAGGGCATTGAAAGGAGATTCATAAAAACATCATTATTTTTATATTCAAGGTCAATCTATGGAGTAAGTTTATTAGGTAGAGTGGTAAATCTACATTTATTAAATCCCCAATATGTATACACTCGAGCTGAATACAAGTACGCATTGTTACCAAATGTGAGATATGCACATTTTTGCAGTTTTGAAGAAAATGCCACGGAATTGAGTGATCATGATAGTAATGCAAAAGGTATTTTGCAGATTCTCTTTGTCATGACAGCCTTGGAGATTTAATTTTGTTAAATTAGCAAATCGATGGGTACTTATTAAGCTCAACCCCAAGAGTATTTTCTTAAGCGTGATCATATCGAAGGCAACCTGTCACTTCCAGAGCAAAATTACATAATCAAAGACAATGATTTCAATAAACTTTGAAGGATGTAAATTCGTCCACATCACGAGTCAGATTGAAGAAATGAAACATCGAATTTAGTGAATCATAAAATCATGCCAGTGAAAATTGAATTAAAAGTTGAAATTTCAGCCGAGAAAGCAAAATCAGATCTCGACTTTTTCATAAAGACTTCGATTATAATGCAGCTCACGAAATTTCCTGATCATCAGCTTGATTTCCGCTTAATTATAATGCCTCTTAGCAAATATTCATTCCTTTGATATCCAACTTGTTTCACACTACTTTGAAAGAGGACGTCATCTCGGTAGTATATAAATACAGGAATAATTTGAAAAATTTTAGTTTTCATAAAAAAACTGCTCAAATAAATTTTTGGACGACAGAAACGCTATCTCCGCAAAAAACTGAATCTTTTGATATAGAAATTTTCACCTTATACAGATACTTTTTTGAGTTGACACTCTACCTATATACACTTACTTTATGGGTCAGCCATGGACTGAGGTGAAGGTCAAAGGTCAAAAAACGCCAATGTTTAACAAATTTCCATTGTGTCACTGTTTGAAATGGAAGAATGAAAGCAAAAACTAATAAATCATGCACTAATCGAAACATCTGGTCAATGTGGTTAACAAAATAAAGATTATTAATTGTCTTGAGATAACATAATTGTATTAGATGAGGTCAAAGGTCAAATAATTCAAGCTTTTAGTTCAGCTCAAATAGCACTAAAGTCGCACATTTTAGTTTCTGCTGGTGAAGAAACAACCCAACTCCATGAACTTTTATCGAGACACTGAGGCTAAAGGCAGCATGATTCTGAAGATTTTCAAAAATTAATGATTAACTGAATATCTTGATATTGACAGGAAGAATCCTTTATGTAAACTCAACTTGTTTCATCAAGAATTGAAACCGCAATATGCGTTAGAAGTGAATACACCGAAGTCAACCAAAATATTCCAAACATTCAAATTTTAAAATAGATGTCACGCCAAAAGTAAAGTGCCAAATTTATATTCCTTTGGTCAAAAGTTGTATAATAAGATACCAAGAAAACTAGCAGAAATCTGGTGGCCTTAGCATGATTGGTTTAAAAGATATTCAAAGATATCCATGAAGGCGAAAGACACCCCCTCAAAGGAGCGAGGGTTAATTGTTCGCTTTATTTCGACAATTAAGTATACCAGATTATTACATAGTTGTAGAATCGTATTTCAAAATCCCTTCTATATCTGATAAAATTTGTTCCCAGGGAAAATCTTGGTAGAGAGGGAAACTATCGCGGATATTTATGGTCTTAATAATCTGGCATACTTTATAACGGATATAGGATAGCTATACGATTCTCTGACATAGCTCGTGAAATTATTTGATATATCCCTCGGGCTAAAGCCCCCTTCTCTATATCCCAGAGAATCGCATAGCCATCCTCTATCCATTACACAAACTGACCAAAAAGAGCGTCGATTTTTGAAATCGCATGTTGCCAAACTACGGAGGAATTGAGAAATCGTCCAGCTAAGAGTCGAACTGGATAATTGAATCGCTAGTACGACTGATTCAAATCGTATGCTTGCATAATTGCAAATCGGAATTTAATAACATCTAGCTTCAGGCACATGCTAATCAATGCGTAGCGGTAACAGTACAGACTGCTCTGCAGACAATAAAGAAGTAAAGACAAAGCAGTTGTTTATTGTTAGAATATCTACTGATATACATGTGAAGGTTTTCAGAGCATGCGCGTTATCTCTATCCATTTCCTTTTCAGTGCCTCTTTTTAGTAATTACAGAACCAAAACGCATTTTAATAATAAATCAAGGAATTTTTATACATGTCTGAAAAAAGCGTCCAAATTGCAACAAATACTAAAAATTCTACTTTTTCAGATGTCTTGAAAAACCCAGTTGTAAATAAGAGCACCCTGTTGATACGATTCGTTCAATTAGACTTCATTGCATTATTTTATGTGAGTTGATTATTAAATCTGAAGAGCGCATGTTATATAGGAATAGCACAAATGAAGACCAATTGTTTCATTCTTAGATAAACGCAGAGTGAAGTTCACTTATAATTCACCTAATACATGACTAAATGACTTTTCTGAACAGAAAAATGAACCGCGTCTTTGCTTTTGATCATGCAGATTGTTTCTTTGTAATAAGTACGAAGCCTGGCTGGTTGTACATGTACATCGTTGCTGTGCCCACTGTTGCCCGGCCACGCCAAACGCGACTGCCAAGCTTGTCATCTAACGTGTAAATGTAATTTTGCGGTAAGAAATTACCTGATACAACAGAAAAAATCCATGTGAATCATCAGAAAATTTGATATAAAATTGGCTTAAGCAAATAAAAACAAACAACATATATTACGCATGTTATACAATGCACATTGACAACATCTTTGACATTGACAGGCATCCGATGATCGATTCCACTTGGACCTAAAATGCCCTCTGTTAATTATTTGCAATACATGGATCCATGTTGTAGTTTCAGCCAGGTGAAGAACTCGAAGAGCGTTAATGACATGGTTTAGCCTTATTAATAGCCAATTGCTCAGTGTAATATTCGGATTCTCACTGAATTTGATAATAGTCATGAATTCTACAGAGGGAGTTGTGTGTTTATCAATACTCATCAGTCTTCATGTGAATATTTTTTTCTTCCAAATTGATAGTACTGCACTAAATTGCTGTATTGCCGCTATCGTCTTTAACAATTTTTTTCAGAGAAACTACTGAACGAATATTCTTGAAACTTATCATATAGTATCAGTGAATTGTGATTTACATCATGTGCCATTTACTAGGCTTTTTGTCGCATTGCACACCGTACAGACGACAAAACAGCAATTTAAACAATTAAATATCTTTGGTGTCGACTCAAAAAAGTATCTGTATACAGTGAAAATTTCTATATCAAAAGATTCAGTTTTTTGCGGAGATTACGTTCCCGTCGTCCAAAAAATTATTTGAGCACTTTCAAAGAAGTCAAAATTTGCCAATTTATGTACTACCAAGATGACTCTCCTATATAAGTAGCATGAAGCACGTTGGATATCAAAAGGAATGAATATTTGATAATAAGCATCCTAACTAAGCGGAAATTAAGCTGATTATCAAGGGAATTTCATGAATTGTATTACAATGAAAGTCTTCATGAAAAAGTCGCGATATTATTCGTGCTTTCTTGGCTGAAGCTTCAAGCTTTTAATTCAATTTTCACTGTCATGATTTTATGATTCACTGAATTCATGTTCCATTTCTTGGATCTGAATAGTGATGTGGACCCATTTACATCTTTCAAAGTTAATTGAAATCATTGTCTTTGATTATGTGACTTTGCTCTATCAGGGGCAGGTTGCCTGTGATATGATCACGCTTGAGAAAATACTCTTGAGGTTGAGTATGAAGTAATGGGAACCCATCGAATTACTACTTTAACAAACACTACCTCACCAAGGCTGTCATGAGATTCTGTGAAATACCATCATTCCTTCTGCATTACAATCATGATCACTCAATTCCGTTGTAATTTCTTCAAGACTGCAAAAATTTGCATATCTCACATTTGGTGACAATACCACCTGTATCTCCCTTGAGTTCATTTAATAAAATCGAAAGTGTATACACATTGGGGATTTAATAAATGCGGCGTTACCACTTTACCTAATATACCTACTCTATGGGAAGGACACAAGTGTAAGTGATCTTTCTTTTCATTTGTCCCAAGAATTGGGTATCAGGATCAACCCGACATTCAAAATTATACACAACGCATGATCGCATCGGCTTATCTGCTTTATCTTTCAGACTAAAGCACTGCCCTGTTTACAAGTGTTGAATGTTATTCTAACATCATGCTTCAACTTCCTAAATACTTTAACAAGTTTGCGTCGGAATTTTATGGATGTTTTACCTACAAACGGAAGTATCAAAAACTTGGTATCTTCCCATTCATCTTTCTTCGTTGCTTTTTATCCGTATTATATTTTATTTCCAGGAATTGTTTTATTAACGAGTTGAAGAATTCAATGGAATATGAGTTGCTTATTAGAATTTTTGTAATAATTTTAATCTCTATGTCAGACAGTTTCCAGATTGAGCATACATTATACGCTCTATGCAACATTCCTATCACAAGGTCTGCGTTTCCATTGGATAGGGTAGGTAGCATTATAATTCATTAGTAGACCTGCATATGTACTTTTCTTAAAAATCGATGTGATTAGGCCATTACTTTTGTCAACTTCAACATCCAAAAATAGAATCATGCTATACTTTTTTACACTGTAGACTTTAAATTGGGGTGTTGTGAATACAAAAAAGGAGTGGAATTTGTCTATGTTCTCAATATTATCAGAAACAACTAATATGTCATCAACATACCGTCTATAAAACTTAGGTGAAAATGCTTCATTCATCCAACTTTACTTTAGGCTAGAAAGAAATAAATTCATTAACGTAGGACACAATGGTGAGCCCATACTAACGCCATGGATTTAGCGATATACATTACCATTAAATGGCAGACACCCATTGACCGTAAAACCCAATATCTTTTTGAAAATTGTTTTATCATATTGGGGCTTGCTATTGTTGTTTTCACTATAAACAAGATGTGTAGCTAAATTAATTACTTCTTTTACAGGTACGTTTGTGAATAGTGACTAGACGTCAAAACTACACAAAAAATTATTTGAGTCAAATTTGTCATTCTCAGCCTCAATTTCTTGAATGAATTGATCAGTTGAGCTAAGCATATACTTCGTGTTGATTTGCTTTTTGATTGTTTCGTTCAAGCGCTTGGACGAAACAATCAAAAAGCAAATCAACACGAAGTATATGCTTAGCTCAACTGATCAAGCAACTGATCGAGCACTTAGTTATACCGCATGCCGGAGTCCCAATGGCACTGACAATTGTTCTTGCTCCTTTGTTTTCTTTATGAATTTTAATTGTACGCTATAATTTGCCTATTGAACTAGCAGAAGGTAGCATTCTCTTGAAAATGAAAATTTGTATTTTCGGGTTTTACATATTTTTTCAATAAGTACGTTAAGCTTCGTTCATCTTTACAGACTGGGTAACTATCTAAATTACTTGGGATACTTATTTTTATTTATCTTTTTTTATTTTGATTTAGCAGTATCATTGATAACAGCATCTATTTTTGCAATACTGCTCACTATGCAGTATCACCATACCGTTGCCTTTATCATACTTACAAACTTAAATACTTTTAATTTTGCTTAATCTACTGAAAGAGCTGTGCATCTTTTTATGTTTATAGCTACCACATGATGCTGCTGCTGCATCCTTCCCGAATTCTTCAGCTATCATTACAAATTCTTGCTTTATGTCTTTCGACAAGTTATTACATGTACTAAGTGATTATTGAATTTCATATCATAACGTAATGCCTCTTTTTCACATACTGGTAATTCGCATGTGCTTAAATTCATTATCGCTTCAGGAGCTTCCCAACTTTTTTCTACCCAGAGTTTTGTAAGCTTTTTGTGTGTGTCTACAACTTGTCTTAAGGAGCTGTCAACAATTTTATATATACATACTTTAAGATAGTGTGCAAGTTTAGCACGCAAGTTATTTTGCTGAAGCTCAAGTTTAGTAATGTTCCGTTTGCGTTGTTTTTAAGATGTATTTTATATGATCATCAATTATTTGACTTTTATATTGATCTCTATATCTATCCGTTGTTACACTAGACGACGACCTAGCGGTAAGGAATTTTGGCAATACATAAAAGAATTTACATTTTTGAAAATATCCAATGTGACGTTTCTATTTTTTTTTATTTTGTACGTTAGTTTTTCAATACGTCGTAATTGCTTAATTGGAATACCATGATCTTTGTTGTATTGGAGAAAAATTTCAGTCGCATTTTTACTTTTATAAAACCACAAGATGATAAGAAATGCGATATGCACAACCATTCTCGTTATGGAAAAGACTGCAGTCCTGTTTCGTACTTTTAATCTAGTCTTCTTTATTAGTCTCAAGCGCTTTCGCCTTCAATCAAGGCTTCCTCAGGAGAAATTCTTATGTTATAATCGTTCTTTAAAATAGCATGCACCTATAAGAAGCATAGATGAATGACAACATACCGGCTAAAAACTATTTTACGAGATGGACGGTAAAACTCACGTTAACTGGACAGCCACTATATCGAGGGTGAAGACGCGTACGTGTTGCACAAATGTCACGAATTCGGAGTAGTTAACAGCTCAGACACTACAAATGCCAAGGGCAATTGAAGCCAGTCAGTCCAACAAGAATACGAATTATTTTTACTCGGCTATAACCAGTGAATAAGCATAATAAGTTCATACGCTGGTAATGACAAACAACAATTCAAGGAAAACAACAGCAATTATCAAACGCAATTATTCGAATGCTTCTAAGAAAAGAGACGTACCACTAAGACTTAGGGTTTGATTTAATCTAGGAGTTTCATCATTTACCAACAAAGCTTCTGATATACGAGTTTCAAATTCACTACGTCCTGTGTATTTAACAGAAAACAATTATCAGCCGTAATGATTTAGTAATGATATTTATTATTGTTTTTCTGTTAACCCATTTAAGGCCGCCTATGTAAATATCGGCAAATTTTCTATAAAAACGGTGGTAAGTATTTCAGAATGTTATAATTAAGAAAATAATGACCAGTTCATTACAATAACCCTATCTTAGAAGTTAAAGCCGTAACGATTTCGATACGATGGCGTCATATGATGTCAAAATATACAAAAGCATGTTTTTTTTCAAATGCAGCTTATGAATTGCTCCAAGCAATTCCTGCCAAAGTAATGTGTCATAGCTTCAGCATGAAAGCTCTCCATCATATTTCAGAGATATTTGTCGAAACTGTGAATTAGCAAATTTAATCAAAGGCCTGCTTTATGCTACTTGTCGTTTCTGTTTGCTGTGAAGTCGTTATCGTTGAAATGAGAACAAGTTTTTATATTTCGAAATTCATGTCGAGAAATTGATTCTCTTTCTGCATCGACTCCAAATTCATGGTAGAGTTGGAGACGCCTCGGTCATTCGCAATGTCCACATAAATAAAGAACATCAAGACATGAACGCATTTGAGATTGTTTAGTATTATGTACAGGTAGGCCTAAACAATTCTTTTGTCCCGGGTAGTCACTGGTTTCTGCCACTGAGGTCGATAAGACCATCAGCATGCGTATCAAACATCTCATAAAGATTCTTGCCTTGAAATGCATCCAGAGAATGTTTGTCCTATCTGCGAAGATGGAAATTACCGATATTTGCCATTATGTTGACTGCTTTTTCTGTTTGCTGAAATGATCATTCAAATCATCTTTCGTTGCAATCTCACTCTGCCCTACGATGTCACTTACCTCTGAGATATCGTTTGAGAGACTTACCTCTGAGACACATAAACTCATCATCGTCTCAAAACTCTGATGAAGCATTTACTTATGGAGGTTTTGTGGCAACATTCATATACCGTGATCAACGGCATTAGGCCTATTGCATATTTCAGTAACTTCTTTATCCATAGTTAGCAACAGCTTGGGTATTGTCTTCAGATGGCTACACAGGTTGATATAATCAAGCTAAGCCTTTATAGATATTTTAAGCCAGTTTGGGCCATCTCGAGCCTCTGGCGTGCCCTTGTAGGGAGAGACGCATCGTCTACAGTCAAAGAAGTTTTGGATTGAAATTGCCAGAGTCGGAGGACATCTTTGTATTCTATGCCCAGACGAACTGGCACCCTGCAATGTTTATGATTAAGCTATAAGAGGAAATGCTTGAGATTTGATATCTCTTTGACTTGCTTCTGTACATGAGCTGACAAGTCTAATGTTGAGGAAATTACTACAGCAATTGACTTCGGTTGGTTTTGTGACGGGAAAGCCATAGACTATAAATAGCAACAAGCATTACAGACTCATAGAATACACTAAGAATGCAATATTCCAATGAAATTGTTCGTTTTCAGTATTCAACAAACATTAGTTTTAAAGAAAATTGATAGTATTCACCACCATTTACTTCATTTATATTGTTGCTGTATTTAACATTTGTATATCATATTACGCCAGTGTAACTAAAACGTTGCGGTTCAAAAAAATTGCGTGTCATGTCATGAATGAATATCTGAGCAAGTATTGATTGCTATTTTCGGTATTTGATGGATAATGAGATCACGCAAATGACATTGACAGTAAATTACAGGTGGACGTTCATACACTGAGTCTTTCAGTATATTGGCAGATTTTAAGACCATTTTTTGTCTAATTTCGTGATAAAATATAGGCACTAAAAAGTGACAAATTTTGAATTGGCGATTGTTTACCTGAAATTTTGTGACAAATAATGTATGGTAATCGAAATATTGTATCATATGTCGCAAGCTGGAGAAGACAGCAGATTCCGAAAAGTGCAGTAACGAAAATGTTACACTGGCGCTAAATGGGGTCTGTTAGTTACGCAAGACGTAGTGAATTTGTAACATTTGTAACATTAAATCTCTTTTCTTAAAAGTATTCGAATAATTGTTTTTGATAATTTGTTGTTGTTTTCCTTGAATCGTTGTTTACGCAACACATCATGAACATTCATAGCATGTCAATTTCTTCCAATAAAGAATCTTGCCCACTCTCCCTGCATGTAAATAGCTTAGCCTAGACAGGAAGTCAACAATTGCTCCTGTTTTCAATCAGATTATTGGTTGATAGACTTTTTTGCTCTGCAACTAGATAGGAAACCAACGCTCCGTGAAATCCAAATCCTGCGCATGTGCGCATCTTAAATTTGAACCTTTGATTATGCGTTTTCTGCCTATCAATGCATCAAAAAAAAGTCAAGGAATTTTGATATGTTGTAACACATTTCTCATTTGAGCATGCTTTGCAACATCCCTTTGATATTTTGATTAAGAAGAGAAGGGATTTGTTTTCATTTTAGTGACACCATTATTTATTGTTCTATATCTGACTTGCACAACTCACGGCAATCATTTCTCCTCAGAGTTATTTGAAAAGCGCATGATGGCTCGCTGTATCTCCTCCAACGATACTCGCACAACTTATATTCGGATGGCTAGGTCAGGCTTTGTTTGGATTCTCGCATCAATTGGAGTATTAATGAATGTTTTAGCGATCATTTTACTGAGGAAAATTCGGAGCGACAATTCAATAATACGAAGAAGTTTCAAGATTCAGACATTATATCTATCAGCAAGTGAAGTTGCCCTGGAACTGTCAATGATCGCGCTTCAAGGTACGCAGAGGATTGTATTCAGCGATCTATCACAGGAGCGCCACGTGGAAGGTGCCCTCAAGATAGAAATTTATCTCTATTCAGCATTCATTACATCGAGAAATTGGTCCATTGTTAACGTGGCATTCCAAAGGTTTCTTGTATTATTCTGGCCAATGAGTTCGAGAGAAAATGGGCAATTTTGGCTTCGTAGATGGGCGATCAATTTAGTGAATGTTGCTATCATTCTAGTTTCCTTTGTTGTTGCCATACCAACAATATTAACATTTATGTCAATCTTATGCGTCGTTAAAGATCAACATTCCTTATATCATGTTGTTTTGGTTTCTCAGATCTTGCAAAATGACATCGCAATATCAGACGCTATCAACATAGTGGTGAGAGATATATTTCCGATCCTTTTAGTCGGTGTCTTCGGGATTTTAAGCAGCATTCGCTTGCGAAAGTCAATACGTGAGGGCAATGAAGCTAGCCAACAGACCTCCCATTATGAGCGTGCTTTCAAGTCACTTGTAGCTGTCAGCATTTGCTTCACTCTTGTGGAAACTTTGCCTGTATTCTTTCTCACAGTCTGTGGCAATATAAGAGGAACGTGTTCACTGCTCGTTGAACTCTCATTTGGTGTGCGACATGTCCACTCAGGCCTGAATGTTGTTATCTATGTCATCAGAGACAGTGAAATTCAACGAGAAATGAAGGCTATGGTAAGTCGATGCATAAGACGATTGACTTTCATGGCTTCAAATGCAGTATGAGTTGAGATGGAGAATGTTCGCAGAAGTGATTTTCAAGAAGAAGAACAGCAGCAGTAATTCTACGGGAAGATATCAAACATGAGGATTCGGATTGATCAGCAGAAAAATTGTCGGAGAGTCCCAAAACAGTTATCTGTGAATATCAACCAAAAATAATTATTACTGTCATTACTACAATTTACACAAACAATTTGCACATTGCATTTTCAGATGGCTGCTTACAGCTGAGCTACCTCATATGTGTTCTTCTATTCTTTGATGTAATCTGCGTTTTGTTTTGATCTCAAGCATGGGTATCGGGATCAACACGGCATTTCAAAATTATGCACGACCATCAGTTTACTCGTTTTATCTTTTAGCAGACGAAAGTAGGTCTACTGTCCTGTTTTACAAGTGTTGAATATCATTTTTATTTTTTTCTGTTTTTTGTAGTGGCTGTGCAGTAAACCTCTACAAAAACATTTCAGTCTTGAGGGACAGACTGGCTGGCATCGATGGCCTTTAGAATCTAATTAGTGATCTGAACTCATTATGCTTAACATTATCTTTGTGTAACATTGTGTAGCATTGTGTAACACGCGTCTTCACTCTCGGTGTATAGTCCAGGCAATAGTTTTAGGCAATCCGCTACAAATTGCAATAATTTCAAGAATGGGCTCGTCTTGTAGATACCCTTCGTAGGTACCTGTGTGGTGTAACTGATACAGATTTGTATAAGTTGGGACACAAATTTTCATGTTTTTCATCAATAAGCGCAGCCTTTTTTACACGTACTTTCTTGTGAATATCAGGGTTATAGCCGGCCGCCGACCAGGGCCCGGTCGTAAATTTTGAAGACCTGCAGGTTAATCTAATTAAACCCATGTCGATTGTTGACGACAGTCAGTCTAGAATAGATTGGCTAGTCAATCATTACAATATTAAGAGCATATAAAAGTGACATCATTTGAGAGTATCTACGTGTATGCATTGTGACATGAATATTGCGAACAGTTAAAAAAATGATTGCTGGCAACTTACAGCTCCCGCCATTGATATCCGGACAAAACTAAAATTTTGGCATTTTCTACCTTTTGTTTTGAAAAAAGCTGTAATAAATAAATTTGAATCCTCTAGAGACATTATTTTGATTAATGTGTACTTAATGTGTGTAAGCAATGTGGTAAACATATGTAAACCTACCTTAGATATTATATCGAAAAAAAAACACAATAAGATAATATCCTAATTATAGGTGCTAAATGATTGCTATGATGATTTTTCATTTTCTTTTTCCTGAGGCGCTGTGCAATGTTCAACGCACAAGAAGGCAACAAGCACAAAGAAGAGTACCGCATCTTTTCTTTTTGCTATTTTATTTTAAAAACTGTATTTTAAAATAACCAATATTTGGAATAAATTTGAATTACCAATCAACAATCTTCTGATCTCCTGAACTGACAATAACAAAAGTCTTAATCACAGTATAAATAAAAAAAAAGTAAAAATTAGTAAAAGCAAATCAATATAAACCATTATGATAACAAACAATAAACAAACATCTCCATTTTATATAGGACGAATTTACAGAAAAATTTCAATTGTCCGGAATATTTTAATGAAAAACGTTTTTTGAGTTTTTGTCCGGATATGCTTTAACTGTATATATGTTGTTTAAACCCTACTTTATCTGAAAAGGTCTAAAGAATTATATATTTTAGCCTGCATGAATTTTGGAAGCATTGTTGTGTATTCCTCAACCTATCTTTTATAAAATTACTCTAGATTTTGAATAACTTTGCAATATGGGACAGTTTATAGGTGTATAACACGTGGAACTTTGAGATGCAATAAGTAATGGATTTTAATGTAACCTAGGGACTGCTACCGGAACATTTGACAGCTATTCGTGAATAATTGTTTGAAAAGCTAGCTGCGTGCGATGATTTTTGATTGACCTAGGTACACTAACACTCCCGCTCGGTCTTGAGACATTCACTGAAATGAAAAGTTGATGAAAAGTTTGGTGAGCTCATTGTTCCAGAATCCTATACGTCAGCTAACCACTTCAGTGAACCTGAAGTAAATCTTACTTCAGTGAATCACTTTAAATCAAGTTTGCACGACGCAGACAAAACATTTCGCATCATCTACACAATCAGTGATCAAATTGTTCATCTCGGAACTTTTATCTCAAGAAAAGCTCTCCTTATATTGGAACTCAGATGTTATTGACCGCTCAATGTTTTCTTTTGGAGGCAGGATATAGATATAAGCGAGGAAAAACAATATTTGCGTAAAGTACGAAGTAGGCCAACTACTCATCATAATACACTATTTATAAATAGACTATTCTACGCGGTTCTGTAGCTGGTGGGGATTCACCTCAGAAGCTAATAAGACCCGTATCACGAAATTTGTAGTGCAATGACTAAATTCATTTGGATTGAACCTATCTTCACTGCAACCACATTTATTTATATATCTCAAACAATATTTGTTATTTCATTAATAAACATGTATATTTCGGATTGATTGTTATCATCCCGGTGAAAAGAAACTGTCGGGATCTGTTGGACAATTGTCGGTAAATTGTCGGGAAGCTGGTTTCCCGACAATTTACCGACAGATCCCGACAGTTTTCTTTCACCGGGATGTTTTGAAATTTACGTAATGCACACAGCTCATAGTTATAAACTTATTGATTATTTATAAAATCTTTTAGACTTTCAGACTATAATCAAATTCATTATTGCAAGTTTGACTCTTAAATGTCAATAGTTTACTGCTTATAACGCAGAAATGAGTACCATGCAACGAAAGAGCGATGTATATTGATAAAATGCCTCAATTTACCATATTTTAAATTGCAAAATTCGGATTGGAGTTGCAATTCAATTTATGGAAATTACACCATGAGAAACCTGATGTTTCATATATTAAATTGGCGCCACTTTCCTAAATGGTGTTAGCTTTGATCAGTAGTCCTCACGAAAACAATTGAACGTCACCTTTGACAGCTTCAAGATGTATACGAGTTTAGATGAAAAATGGCTACTTTCCTAGCTCCATTATACTTGTGAATGAAAACATCAAATTTCAAAAAGCAGCAATGCTTTTCGATGAAATTACAAAAGAAATTACAAATTTCCCCTAAGAAGCTTGCATTCATGGCAGATAGTCTGTCAAATAGCGTGACAGATTTGATTAACCGCCGAAAAATAAGCTTATAATTCCGTAGGCCTATGAATATAATTTCAGTGCTATCTTTAAAGCAATCAAGTTTTTCCTCATTCACGGTACAACTTAAAAGGATGCTACTGAGTAACCACTCATATATTGATAAATTTATTGCACAATTTCCCCTTGTAACCTTTTCATTTTGAAGTGCTTGTCAGTCTATGATAAAGGACCTATGCAGCTAGGACACATAATTTTTGAGACTGTCACATTCATGGAATGATATATAATTCACAGAATAAAGATGTCTATGACCTACAAAGAGAACGTCAAATGATTCACAATACATGCTTCGTATTGTCATATGCATCATTCAAATAGTAACAGAGACGTGGTTTCAAAAATATGAACGAATGTGTAGCATGAAGAACCTTAAACTTCAAAAGACGTTGGCTGCACGGCTTTTGAATTGCCATGAAAATGACTTAGTACTTTTCTTTTCATCAGAGAAAACACACAAAATTTCATTTTAGTTAAAAACAAAAATCTGCGTCCCATTGGATTTACATATGTTTTTCTTTGATCTTGTCTGACAAGAAGAGGAACCCACTAGAACTCGGCAGACGTGCAGATTCGTAATAGGCATAGTGTGTACATCATTCTGTGAAAGTCTCACTTTCGGCATCGTTCCCTGCAGAAACTCGCTCTGGCTGCCGGACTATAGGGGCCTAGGCACTGTGCAGGTTTGGTAGCTGCTGCCAAACAGGAAAAAACGCTACCAAATGAAAAGCAAGCATTTCATCGGTTTGGCAGCGAACGGTTTACGGTGACAGTATAAGTAGACGTGGAACGATTAACCATTATTCAAAAATGTTGATTATGATTGTGATTAAAATGCTCAAAAGTTTGATTATGATTATGATTGGTTGAAGTGTTGAAGAATGTGATTATGATTAAGGCGACCATAAGCTCAGATTATGATTATGATTGACTAACTTATTCGAAATTGTGATTATGATTAACGTGGTCACACGTTTTATCATGAGCGCTGCCTAGGTTGATGATAGGTCAAGTGACCTGTGGGGAAGATATCCCATGACGAGGCGTGAACGCATGCTCATGATCGTGCATCAATGATTGGCACTTTCTGCGACATTGTGTACTTTCCGTCCTCACGTAGTCTAGCTGTCACTCTGCCGTCGGCGGCCGAGTTCTGATCTCAAGTGATGTTCGGATGGCAAAAATCAAATTTAATCAAATTTGCTGATTAATTAATGTTTTTGATTGAGATGAATGATTGACCTAAATTTCAATGACGTGATCATGATTAGTCTCAAAAAGTTAATTGATTAATCCAGCTCTACTCAAAGCACCAACTTCCACACTCGATTGGCTTGATGATTATCTTGTTAAGCATATATATAAGAAATATATGATAATGTGTCTTTATTCAAAGAAAATACAGCTACTTACTTCATTGGAAAATAATATTTTTGCATATCTTGCGTAAGAGATCAATATATCATCTCCGTGAGCATACGTGTAAGGCCTACATGAAATTCTGCTAGCTGATCTACAGCCTTTTCTGAATATCAATTTTTATCTGCCATGATCTAAAAGAACATGGCATGCAACATATTTAACAACACAATAATGGCAATAAGCCAAAGCGACATGGAAAACTAATTCATATAGTATCAAATGCTATGAATCTTATAATACAAAAATGTTCAATACGGAATAAATGATGATATTCTTCTGTTTGCTCTAATGACAGGTAAATGCAGATGACAAGGGCTTCTCATAGTCTCAGGACACAAAAAATGCAAAGGACTACAAGGTTGCATCAGTTTCTCAAATTCTTTTAAAGCTCTGTTATTACGTCCTACAGACAAAGGAGCAAAGGCAGTACAACGGCAAGATTTTCCACAAATGATCCCGTGTGAGAGTTTACGAATTTTCTCTGGTTTGTCGTTGTCTTTCTTCGTGATGACAAAAGTAAGGGAGAATTGAACTCAAGCAAGCTCTGAATATACAGATTATAGATCACAATGAGATCTTGCTTGGATTTTCGGTTTCTTAAGAGGCGCAGAATGTTGACACGACGCGCGCCAAGTCTACATATGTGAGCAGCGTGCTCACTCCATGAGAGATTGCTCTGAAAAATCACACCTAAAATCCGCATTGTGCTACATAAAGAGACGTCAGGAGAATGCAATGCTGCTACTCTCGCACAAGAGACAAACATACATTTTGGTTTTCTTGCATTCAGAAGGAGACCGTTCTCACTGCACCACAAGTTCATGTTGTCAACCTCATTCTTTAGCAATATATCCACATCTTTGTAAGATGGAATCAGAACCATAACATCATCGGCATATTTTGCCATATGAGAATATTTTGAGAGCGGTTTATATTTGAAGCACCTCTCTCGTTTCACCTTACCTCAAACAAACCTGCGAGTTGAATTAGGACTCATATACCTGGCAGATCAATCTACCTATTCCGCCCACCAGACTACATGATACGTACTGTACTGTTCGTGTATTTTCATTTGTTCTTAATAGCTCAAAGGCATGAATGTGCATGTAGATACATTGATTTCCTTGATATATCAGCATGGATTCATATCACATAATGTTCACTCGGACACTGGTGCGCGCTACTACCTAGTTTTCTAATGTAGACCTCTGTTTGTAGACCTATCACATGTTCTTCATAGTCTATGCCCACGTGCACATAATGTTATCTGTTCATACTAAACGGCGACATGCCTCCTTTACATGATAAGTTTATCGAACCGCCTCCATTGATTATTATGTAGCACCTATACTTGCGACGTACTTACTTTGTGTAACTTTCAACTGTGCATCATTTCAATTTTCATTTATTCAAATATATTGTTACGGGCTATTATTTTCTTAATATTCCCAAAACATATGATTGAAAAATGTAAATGAAAAATGTGGATAAATTATATTGTGAAAATGAATAAATGGTGCAAACAGTCCTTACAAGGACAGATGGTACGTTCATAGTTGTAAGACAGTCACAGCACCAACAGAGTCTCCAGATTCTTCCAGGACCACAAGCCGTGGTGATCACGTCCGCAGCAGTTCGATGATAATTCGCACATAGAAGATTGGCTGCAACACCGTCAACGGCTCTCGCCGACAACTTCGCTTGGAGAGACCAGAATGCGTGAGCGGGCGTTGTTCATGCCGCGTTAACTACGTCTGTGAAGATTCGCTCACGGTCAGCTACCAATTGTTTGGTCATCCATTGTCTGATGACATGACATGTCTGTTGTCAGTCATGTACCGTAGATAGCTGACAAGCTGGACTTTTGTATGACATTGGAACTTGAAATGCATGCCGCGGAAAAGTTATTGCTCTAACAATGGAATGGAGATTGCTCTCACAAAACAATAAAATGTATAATAAATGCATAATAAAGCAAGAAGACAAACTGCCTAGCACACAACAATATACTAATCCCAAAGATATGCGTTAGCTTTGAATATACCCAAAAATATACAGATCAAAACCTCTTACCAAATTGCAACAAATGTTTCTATTGCTTAAAGTCAAGGAAATCGAGCAACCTAGTAAAAAGCTTTCTTTTAATTTAACCTACACTGATATACTGACTAATCGAAGATCTTTGGCCTTTTCGAGTTGCCAAATCGATGTGACTTTGGCAACTCGAAAAGGTGATTATTTGCAAAAATGTGTGCTTCTACATGAACTTCGTCAAGGTCTCAGCGGAATTTTTTAGTCGGTCAGTGCCCGCTTATTTTGGAAAAACCGGCAATTCTAAGTTTGTAAACAAATTAGGAAATTGCACTCGCATGTAAGTTGTGATTAAGTTTCAACCAATATATTTAGTAAAAACATAATTTTAATATTCTGTTGTTTTACTGCATATCGTTGCATCGATACTGTTTGAAATAACGCAATGCACGTGCTGGCTGTAGAATATTTCATGTTACAGAGTAAAAACTCTAGTGTTCTCTTAACATTCTATCTCTAGTTTAGTTATTTTCATACAACCATGTTCAATTATCGGTTGTCTGGTTCATAAATCCTTTAAATCCTGCATTGTTTAAAGTATTTCATTTGACAGACAAATAGAAGAGGTTGAGGCTAAACATGAACCCCTTCTGAAAACCCTTCTGAATTTAAACAGGAATTCCTTCTGCTAGAAGCGAGAAAACTCGAGAAAGTTATGTAGAATTGAATCTCAAAATTATTTTGGTTGGTTAGATAGGTTTTTGCTCTAAACGATTTATGAGAAGAATTTAGTTGCAACTGGAAATTGAGAAAGATCCAATGCAGGATTTAAAGGATTTATGAACCAGACAACCGATAATTGAACATGGTTGTATGAAAATAACTAAACTAGAGATAGAATGTTAAGAGAACACTAGAGTTTTTACTCTGTAACATGAAATATTCTACAGCCAGCACGTGCATTGCGTTATTTCAAACAGTATCGATGCAACGATATGCAGTAAAACAACAGAATATTAAAATTATGTTTTTACTAAATATATTGGTTGAAACTTAATCACAACTTACATGCGAGTGCAATTTCCTAATTTGTTTACAAACTTAGAATTGCTGGTTTTTCCAAAATAAGCGGGCTCTGACCGACTAAAAATTCCGCTGAGACCTTGACGAAGTTCATGTAAAAAGCACACATTTTTGCAAATAATCACCTTTTCGAGTTGCCAAAGTCACATCGATTTGGCAACTCGAAAAGGGCCTTTGATTTAATTGTGATTGAGTCAAACATTGTTCATAACAAAGCAATTAAATATAAAGATAATGCGAAAGATTAAAAAAACGAAAAGATTTAAAATACGAAGATATAAAATATATGAAATGTATGAAAATTCAATGTGCCCAAATGCAACATGATACATGTAC
>CAJQUW010002855.1:0-95967 GCA_907163375.1 Prostheceraeus crozeri
GATAACGTGCTAAGTTGTGCTGGCTGTATTCGCTGTGGATAGTGTGTTTTGTATTGGTCCTGTCATTAAATGAAGGGCAACATTATAATCATGTCCCGATGCAAGTGATTCCGATGATTTTTCAAGAACCATATTAATCGGAGATTCCAAATGACCTGTCAATGTTTTTCACTTAGACGGAAGAATATGTCGATGAGGTTTTGCAATTGACCCAAATATTACAAGTTTGGACTACTTTCCTCGGAAATACTACTGAAATCCATGAAGGATATTTGGTCCTGAAATGACAAATATTGTTAAGCAACTACCAGGTATTCCCAGCGTCACCATCCAAGTACAACCTCCCGACTTGCTTAACTTCTGTGATCGGACGGAACAGGTGCTTTCACCAAAGGGGTATGGTCGCTAACGACAGAACTTCCATATTCATGTGTTGTCTACTGTACAGTGTCATTAAATTTTCTGCTCCTGGTGAATTAAAAGATTTATTCTTGCTACTAAACCGTTGTTAGTAGTGAGAGGTGAATACTGACCTTCGAGCATATCAGGTGGAGATTGATGCGAAAATGAATGGAGTAATCAATCTGATGGTAAAAAAATCGTAATTCCATCTATTTTGATATGTCGCTATATAATGTTTTTTTTTTTGTTGTTTCCAAAGCAGTTGTCGTTTCCTCTTTTGTATTTCTTTAACTTTGTTTACTAAGCCTTTAAAAAACTTTTTTTTTGCGCCAAGTTGAAGAATTGGACGAAAAATCGAATGGTTAGCAAAGTCCCGCCCGTGCTTCTTTGCCGTATTTGACGGCCCAAAAAGTGGTGGTTTATTTTGCAAGAATGCATGTATGCTCAAAGGAGCTTTTTCTTAGCGAGATCGTCGAGTCTTTGACAGGCGCGCAAGGCCTATTCGAAAGATAAAGAAAGCAGGTGGAAGGGAAATGGAAGCTACGTTTTTCACGTGTATCCGATGCCGTTTCCTATTCTTCAACAGCAGCCAGCAGCATTTTGTGTTTGTGGCTGCTGTGCTCGCCCCACCCAGAGGCGGCAGGGGTACGGCCGTTGTGTCTCTCCAAGATAGCATATTTCGGTGCCAGCAGCTATACTGCCCGGTTTGGAATAAAAACATGATAATACACAATAGACGATGCTTCGTCGCATGCATGTGATGTCATGAGTGTGTGGGTATCTCTGTGCTCATAGAAGCTGACCTCGTCATCCTCCGTCCACTGATTGATAATTGACAACGGTTTGTTTTCATTGATGTTGGAATGAAGTTGACAGCTTCAGTCGCATATCATTGTCCGCGGTGAGATGTCTATGTTTACGTCATACTAGTTGAACTCGTTATCGAAACTCTTTCACATGGCAATAATTGAAAAAGACATAGTCTGTGTTGATGCTGGAAAGGAGACTTTTTTTATTTGAATAATGGGCGTTCCTCGCGGTACTAGCAATACGAGTCAACCCGGGGAAGGGCGAGGCAGCCACTACCCTCCCGTCCGGATTACTATAAGCGGGATAATCTCCAGGCAGTCCCGTTGGACTGCGTTCTAGAGATTAAACCTTGAAAAGAACAGATACGACACATTTTGATCTTACCTCGATGACCAGTAAAGCAGAACGTGCTAAGGTTGGTGCTAGGCTTGTATTCGCTGTGGATAGTGTGTTGTTGTTATTGGTCCTGTCCCATTAATATGTACGTGCTACATTATAATATTGGCCCGAGGCAAGTGATTCCGAGGATTTTGTCATGATCCATATGTAATTCGGAGGTTTCCTAATGCCCTGGCAAGTTGTTGTCACTTATACGAAGTAATTGATGGTCGATTGAGGTTTTGCAATTGACCCAAATATACAAGTTGACTACTTCTCGAAATGACACTGAATATCCGAGGTTAGTTTGGTCTGAAAAAGACAAAAATGTTAGCAACACCAGTATTCCCCAGCGTCACCCATCCAAGTACTAACCCTGGCCCGACGTTGCTTACTTCTGTATCGGACGGAACAGTGCTTCAACGTGGTATGGTCGCTAACGAACAGACATCCATATTCATGTGTTGTCTACTGTAAAGTGACATTAATTTTCATCCTCCTGTTTAATTAAAAGATTATTCTTGCTACTACCTTGTTATATGAGAGGTGAATACTGTCCTTAGCATTATCATGTGAGATTGAAGCGAATATGAAGTTATCAATATGATGTAAAAAATCGGTATTCATCCTTTTTTGATATATCGCAATAAAATGTTTTCAAAGCATGTCGTTTCCCTCTTTGTATTCTTTATCTTTGTTTAAAATCAATTCGCCAATTTGAAAAGTTGACGAAAATCGAATGGATACAGAGGTCCCCCCTGCTTCTTTGCCGTATTTGACGGTTCCCATAAATTTGGTGGTTATTGCAAGATTTGCCATGGTAAGCTTCAAACTGTTCCTAGCGATCGTCGAGGCCTGTGACAGCCGCATGCCTATTCTAAAATCAAGAAAAGAAGGAGGAAGGAAAATGGAAGCTACGTTATCACGGGTTTCGAGCCGTTTTCTATTCCTTGCAATCTGCAGCCTGCAGCAGGTTGTGTTGTGCTGGCTGGTGCGTCGCCCCACCCAGGAGGCCGGCATGGGGTACGGCCGTTTGTGTCCTCTCCAAGGTCTAGTCATATTTCGGTGCCAGCAGCTATACTGCCCCGGTGGCGTTTGGATATAAAAAGAATAAACAGGTGATAATAACACATTAGAACTCGGATGCGTTCTTGCTGTCGCATTATCATGGATTTGTCATGAGTGTAGTGGGATATCCTCGGTTGCCGTCATATGAATGCTGACTCGTCCATCCCCGACCACTGATTTGTTAATTGACAACGGAGGGTTTGCATTGATTTGGAATGAAGTTGACAGCTTCAGTTCGCATATCATTGTCCCGGTGAATGTCTATGTGACGTCAAAGCTAGTTTGACTCGTTTTCGAAACGTCTTCACATGGCATAATTTGGAAAAAACATAGTCTTTATTGATGCTGGAAAGGAACTTATTGTTATTTGAATAATGGGGCTGTCCTCGCGTACTGCTATCGAGTCACCCCCGGGGAAGGGCGAGGCTGCCTCTACCCCTTCCGGATAACAAAAATCGTATAATCTCCAGCAGTCCGGTTGACGCGTTCTATAGAGATTAAACTAGAAAGAACAGATACTACACTTTTGATCGTATACTCGAAGGCCGAGAAGCGATAACGTGCTAAGGTTGTGCTGGCTGTAATTCGCTGTGATAGTGTGTTGTATTGTTTCTGTCAGTTAAATGAAGGTGCAACATATAAATAATGTCCCGATGCCAAGGTGATCCGCTGATTTTCAAGACCATTTTTATATCGGAGATTTTCCAAAAAAAATGCCGTCAATGTTTTCACTATACGGAAGTAAGATATGGTCGATAGGTTTTGCTATTGACCCAAATATACAAGTTGGACTACTTCTCGGAAATACTACTGAAATCCTGAAGGATAGTTTGGTCTGAAAAGACAAAAATGTTAGCAACACCAGGTATTCCCAGGCGGTCACCCATCCAAGTACTAACCTGGCCCGACGTTGCTTAACTTCTGTGATCGGACGGGAACAGGTGCTTTCAACGTGGTATGGTCGCTAACGACAGACATCCATATTCATGGTGTTGTCTACTGTAAAGTGACATTAATTTTCAGCTCCTGGTTGAATTAAAAGATTTATTCTTGCTACTACCGTTGTTAGTAGTGAGAGGTGAATACTGACCTTGAGCATATCATGTGGAGATTGAAGCGAAATGAAGGTATCAATATGATGTAAAAAATCGTAATTCATCATTTTGATATGTCGCAATAAAATGTTTTCAAAGCAGTTGTCGTTTTCTCTTTTGTATTCTTTAACTTTGTTTAAAAAGCTAATTCGCCAATTTGAAGAAGTTGACGAAAATCGAATGGATAGCAGAGGTCCGCCCGTGCTTCTTTGCCGTATTTGACGGTCTCAAAAATTTGCCTGTCGTTATGCCGAGACGCAAACGCAAACGCCGTTCCCGGGGCTCCTCGGGCGGTACTGCATCTCGCCAGACACCCAACCCGGCAAGATTGAGGCAAGAGCCCCCTCAAGGGCCACCGTCGTCGGATCGACAACGGTCCTCTCAAGGGCCTGGAGCCACTGTTTGGCCCTCCTACGGGCCAGAAACGGAGCCTTCTGGCTTTGTTGCGCCGCGACAACCTTGCCGCAGGTGACCTGAGTCACTCGGCTCCTACAAGTTTTGCCGCTGATGCTGCTATCAACACCGCTGCTGCCCCACAAGTTGCTGCCTGGTCACGTACGCCAGCTGCACTGCGCGCACGCCCTATTGACGGACACTTGGTCATTTTCACTGGCCTGTCCAACCTGTCGATAGGGTCGTTTGCTGCTGCGCTGGCGTACTACGAACAAGACTGTGCCATCCTCAACGTTCGTCCGCTGGCAGATGGGTCTGGTTTTGCTGTCCGCTGCCGGACAGGCGAAGCAGCTCTACGGTTCCAGACCCGTCCCGCCCCTCCTATGTTGCAAGGTACCAGCATAAGACCTCCGAGATCATCAACCAGACCGCAGGGCAAGCGCCCAGGTCATCCTCCACCAGTGCACCCCAACATTGGCATCCAAATCCAAGGCCGATTTGGCAGTGCACTACGGGCGTGACCCTAGGTCTCCGTCACGAGGCTGCACCGGAGAACCCTGACGTAGCGTCGAGCTCCGACCATCCAGTTCCGCACGTCAGGGTTCGCGGTACCCAGCGTACATCAAGAAGCTGTCCACACGACAGAGTTACTCAGCCTTTGGGGTACAATCTCCACCGCTACACCGGTCCATGCTCCTCCACCAGCAGTCAAGCAGTGCGGTCGTGCTACAAGCTTCTCCACTCGTCCACGGAATGTTGCTGGCCCACCGCGCTGTCAAACGATGTGGCGGGTGTCGAGCACTCTACCGCGGCTTGTACCCGTGACAAAGACCTGCCCAACTGCCAGGGCGACCACCTGCCCACCTACCGCGGCTGCCCTGCCTTCATGAGCGCCAGCGAGGTTGCAGTTCGAGCGGTTCTGCCTGCAAAGCAATGCACCAACGTCAACAGCAAGACACCTCAGCACAACCCTCAGCAGCTCAAGCCAAAGGACGACAACACAAGTTCCAAACACAACACAAACAAACAACAAGAAGCAAACAAGCGATTCGGCAACGCAGACAAACACAATACAATTACAAGTAACAAGAGAAGCGGACCGCAATGGGACCCAAACACTCCGAAAGACCATCTGATCAACAATGGCGAGCCTCTGTATTCAAGCAATTTCCCAAACCACCACTACGATTTCACGGCATGTGTGGACAGCTCCTACCCCCCTATGCTCTTCCTAGAGTGGGAGAAAGACTCCTTGGAGCAGCTCAGCGAGAAATCCGAACCTTCAGCAGCTTTTGAAGCTTTTCTTTTTGTACGTGACTATTTCTTACTCTTTCTCCAATATATTTTCTATTATGTATATAAAGTTTTGTAGATTCTACTCTTTGGTATCAGTTTATTTTGTGTTCAACCAGCCAAACGTTCAACGTACAACAGTGCCACAATTTTGAAGAGCTGCGTAACGCTGTAAATAAAAGCTCTTATGATCAAAAATTTGGGTGTTTATTGGGCAATAATTCATGGTAAGCATCAAATGATCCAAGCGATCGTCGAGTCTTTGACAGGCCGCAAGGCCTATTCTAAAATAAAGAAAAGAAGGAGGAAGGGAAATGGAAGCTACGTTACACGTGTATCGATGCCGTTTTCCTATTCTTGCAACAGCAGCCAGCAGCAGTTTTGTGTTTGTGGCTGGCTGGTGCGTCGCCCCACCCAGGAGGCGGCAGGGGTACGGCCGTTGTGTCTCTCCAAGATAGTCATATTTCGGTGCCAGCAGCTATACTGCCCGGTGGTTTGGAATAAAAACAGGTGATAATACACAATAGACGGATGCGTTCTGTCGCATATCATGGATTGTCATGAGTGTGTGGGATATCTCTGTTGCGTCATAGAATGCTGACTCGTCATCCTCCGACCACTGATTGATAATTGACAACGGATTTGTTTTCATTGATGTTGGAATGAAGTTGACAGCTTCAGTCGCATATCATTGTCCGCGGTGAGATGTCTATGTTACGTCATAGCTAGTTGACTCGTTATCGGAAACGTCTTTCACATGGCAATAATTGAAAAAGACATAGTCTTTGATTGATGCTGGAAAGGAGACTTTATTTTTATTTGAATAATGGGCTGTTCCTCGCGGTACTGCAATACGAGGTCAACCCGGGGAAGGGGCGAGGCAGGCCTCTACCTCCCTTCCGGATAACAAAAATCGGGATAATCTCCATGCAGTCCGTTGGACTGCGTTCTAGAGATTAAACTAGAAAGAACAGATACTACACTTTTGATCTTAGCTCGAAGAGCCGAGAAGCGATAACGTGCTAAGGTTGGTGCTGGCTGTATTCGCTGTGGATAGTGTGTTTTGTATTGGTCTGTCATTTAAATGAAGGTGCAACATTATAATAATGTCCCGATGCAAGTGATTCCGATGATTTTTCAAGAACCATATTTAAATCGGAGATTCCAAATGCCTGTCAATGTTTTCACTTATACGGAAGTAAATGATGGTCGATGAGGTTTTGCAATTGACCCAAATATACAAGTTGGACTACTTCTCGGAAATACTACTGAAATCCTGAAGGATAGTTTGGTCTGAAAAGACAAAAATGTTAGCAACACCAGGTATTCCCAGGCGGTCACCCATCCAAGTACTAACCTGGCCCGACGTTGCTTAACTTCTGTGATCGGACGGGAACAGGTGCTTTCAACGTGGTATGGTCGCTAACGACAGACATCCATATTCATGGTGTTGTGTACTGTAAAGTGACATTAATTTCAGCTCCTGGTTGAATTAAAAGATTTATTCTTGCTACTACCGTTGTTAGTAGTGAGAGGTGAATACTGACCTTGAGCATATCATGTGGAGATTGAAGCGAAATGAAGGTATCAATAATGATGTAAAAAATCGTAATTCATTCATTTTGATAATGTCGCAATAAAATGTTTTCAAAGCAGTTGTCGTTTTCTCTGTTGTATTCTTTAACTTTGTTTAAAAAGCTAATTCGCCAATATGAAGAAGTTGACGAAAACTCGAATGGATAGCAGAGGTCCGCCCGTGCTTCTTTGCCGTATTTGACTGGTCTCAAAAATTTGGTGTTTATTGCAATAATTGCATGGTAAGCATCAAATGATCCAAGCGATCGTCGAGTCTTTGACAGGCCGCAAGGCCTATTCTAAAATAAAGAAAAGAAGGAGGAAGGGAAATGGAAGCTACGTTACACGTGTATCGATGCCGTTTTCCTATTCTTGCAACAGCAGCCAGCGCAGTTTTGTTTGTGGCTGGCTGGTGCGTCGCCCCACCCAGGAGGCGGCAGGGGTACGGCCGTTGTGTCTCTCCAAGATAGTCATATTTCGGTGCCAGCAGCTATACTGCCCGGTGGTTTGGAATAAAAACAGGTGATAATACACAATAGACGGATGCGTTCTGTCGCATATCATGGATTGTCATGAGTGTGTGGGATATCTCTGTTGCGTCATAGAATGCTGACTCGTCATCCTCCGACCACTGATTGATAATTGACAACGGATTTGTTTTCATTGATGTTGGAATGAAGTTGACAGCTTCAGTCGCATATCATTGTCCGCGGTGAGATGTCTATGTTACGTCATAGCTAGTTGACTCGTTATCGGAAACGTCTTTCACATGGCAATAATTGAAAAAGACATAGTCTTTGATTGATGCTGGAAAGGAGACTTTATTTTTATTTGAATAATGGGCTGTTCCTCGCGGTACTGCAATACGAGGTCAACCCGGGGAAGGGGCGAGGCAGGCCTCTACCTCCCTTCCGGATAACAAAAATCGGGATAATCTCCATGCAGTCCGTTGGACTGCGTTCTAGAGATTAAACTAGAAAGAACAGATAGGACACTTTTGATCTTAGCTCGTCGAGCCGAGATGCGATAACGTGGTAAGGTTGGTGCTGGCTGTATTCGCTGTGGTTAGTGTGTTTTGTATTGGTCTGTCTTTTAATTGAAGGTGCCGCAACATTATTAATAATGTCCCGATGCAAGTGATTTCCGATGATTTTTTCAAGAACCATATTTAAATCGGAGATTCCAAAATGCCTGTCTAATGTTATTAATTATACGGAAGTAAATGATGGTCGATGAGGTTTTGCAATTGACCCAAATATACAAGTTGGACTACTTCTCGGAAATATACTACGGAAATCCTGAAGGATAGTTTTGGTCTGAATAAGACAAAAAATGTTTGAGCAACACCAGGATATTCCCAGGCGGTTTTCACCCATCCAAGTACTAAATGGGCCCCGACGTTGCTTAACTATCTGTGATCGGACGGGATCCAGGTGCTTTTCAACGTGGTTATGGTCGCTAACGACAGATCAGCATCCCACCCCCAACCACACACATGACATTAACACACACCCTACACCCTCAAGCACCCCCCCTGGAACCATAACCACACCACAACTGGCCCCCCCACATCTCCACCCTTAGACAAAACTGTCACAATGCCCAAATCCTACAATCCGAACCATGAAAAACAATCCACCTCATCCCATTTCACCCCACACCCCACGCACCCATCACACTCCACTTGCCACCCCCCATAATCCAAACCCCATCCTGCCCCAACTGTCCCCACCCCCAGCATCCATCCACCCCTAGCTCCCCCTCCCACACCCCCTCATCATACACCCCACACCCCCACCCAGCCCCATCCCAGTCACTCCCATTCTTTCCCACCCCCCCCCATTTCATCCCCGCATCCAGTCCACCCCAGCTTCCATCCCTCCCTCCAACCACACCCTCTCACACCCCCACACACCCGCATCCCACATCCCCACAGCCCCCCCCCCCACCCACATCCACATCCCCCTATCCATGCATTCATGGTGTTGTCTACTGTAAGTGGGACATTAATTTTCAGCTCTGGTTGAATTAAAAGATTTATTCTTGCTACTACCGTTGTTAGTAGTGAGAGGTGAAATACTGACCTTGAGCATATTCTTGTGGAGATTGAAGCGAATATGAACGGTATCAATATGATGTAAAAAATCAGTTAATTCATCATATTTTTGATATGTCGCAATTAAAATGTTTTCAAAGCAGCTGTCGTTTTCTCTTTTGTATTCTTTAACTTTGTATTAAAAAGCTAATTCGCCAATTTGAAGAAGTTGACGAAAATCGAATGGATAGCAGAGTCACGCCCGTGCTTCTTTGCCGTAATTTGACGGTCTCAAAAATTTCTCAAAAATATCTTGCTCGTCCCGCCGTTCAAATCCGACACCAACCGCTCCCGCCCGCCCCATTCGAACATCTTGGGCAAAACACTTCTCCGTATCAAGGGTGGACGACCGGTCAATTTGTCGACATTCGTTTACGGTTTCTTCGCTATACGCCCCGCCTCCCCGTTACCATGGCGCATTGCATCTCCCCTTCCTGGATACGGCTCTTTCGGACGACTTTTCGGTGCTTGATGGGCGATCTCAACGCTTAGCCTGCCCCCGATGGACAATTCATCTGCTCGACTCAACACTAATGGCCGCTGTCTTCGTGACTTTCTTGAACGATCGGAGGCCTTGGTGCTCAATGACATGACTCAGCCCACCTTCACCCACTCGCACATTCTTTACACCGCGTCGTGTCTTGACTTGATGTGTTGGCTACACCTCGTTTTGCTCAACTCGTGTCATCATGCCATACCACTCAAGACGTTGGATCTGACCACCTTCCTATCCAGGACAGTCCTTCATGTCCACTCTGACCCCGTGTCATCGCCTTCACCTGCGTGGCACCTGCCTCCTCGCGCGGAATTATTCTGCCTATGCTTCTCGTTTGGATGATTTGGTTCGCGGGTCTCCCTTTTGGCCTCCACCTGTGTGCTCGACTCCGGCTGGCCATTGATGATTTCTACGCTTCAGTGACAGACATGATTATCCTCGCGGGCTACGGAGACCGTTTCCCACCCGCCGTTCGCCCAATGCTACACGAACCTCGCCTTCCTCTGCACGTGGTTTTGATGATCCGTCTCCGAAGATCCTTACGCCGACAGTATGCCAATAGCCCAACTCCAACTCTGAAAAGTGAGATCAACCGTCTGCAGCATTTACCATCCAACGAGAGATCTCGAAGGTAAAGCTCTCAATGAAACCATGGACCCGTGTGACCGCTATTGCTCCGGGCCCGAATCACCCGCGTTTTTGGCATGAAGTGCGTCGACGCTTCCGCCCCCCTGGTGCAGTTTTGCCTCCTGTTCCGCGACCCTGGTGACTCTCGACGCTTTCCTGACCGAGCGCTCCGATATAGCTCGAGCTTTCCAAGATCAGCTCAGTGCCTTGACATCAGACTCTGCTCGCTGCCTCCGCTCCAGTCTCACCCGTGGCATCTTCCGTGTTTCCACCTGTCTCTTACTGCTGATCCTTACGACGAATCTTATCGCACGTTAAATCGAACCGCTCGCCGGGCCCGGATAACGTGCCCTATGAATTTCTGCGGCACGCTCCGGACTCCCTGCTTCAACCAGCTCGCGATCGCTGTACAACGCCATCCTTGACCGGGCCCATTTTCCCAGTGCAATGAAGACTCCACCATCAGTATGATTCCGAAGCCGGATGCGAGATTTAACGGAACTCCGGTGAACTTCAGGTTTACCAATTACGCTCAGTAACACCATCATCAAGGTTCTTGAATTTTACTTAAATCGCCATTTGCTTCAGTTCTGTGGAACGGTCTAGCGTCCTTTTGCCCGACCTCAATTGGCGTTCCGGTACCGGTACTGGCACAGACCACCAGCTTTTGTCGATATCATTGAGCGTGGGATTCAAGGCTTTAACCTCGGATATGTACAACAGCGATCTACAGCCTCGACTTAATGAAGGCATTTGAACACAGTCTCCGCCCCGGTACTTCTTGCATACGACTCTCGGATGTCACCAACTGTCCCAGAACGGGTCGCCATTATTCGGGGCCTCATCACCGCTCGCCGCACCTGTTGCTCGATTTCTGGACCCATTGCAGTGATGCCTACTCTCCAAATCGCGGCCTACCACAGGGGTCGCCGATTTCGCCCTGCCTCATCAATTTGTTCAGTGTTCCTCCGCACCAGCTCCCCGCATCTCGAAAGTTCGTCAATATTTCTACGCGGACCGATGTTACCGTGACGTCTGTCGCGGACTCACACCTGGCTACCTGGTCACAAGCTCAGTGAGCATAATGGACAATTTGTGTGACTGGTTCGAGACATGGAGCTTCGTCTACAGCCAAGCAAGACCACTTTATTGTATGTTGACTCGTCGGCGCAGTCGTCCGCAGCTCCCTTCAGTTCTCATTGATGGTATCCTGTGTCGCTCTTCACTACGGCTCACCTCCTGTGGGACTTACCTTTGACCCCGGGTTATCCTTTTCCGCCCACGTGAAGTTTCTCGTTCGATAAATGTGAACCACCGCTGCACACCCTCCGACGTCTACTTCAGGTGTAACCGTCGTGTTCCGCGGCTATATTGGTCGGCTCTCTTTAACGCGCTCGTCTTGCCGAAGATATACTACGCAGCACCACGCCCTCCTCTGTGCACCCCCTTCGTCGTGGGGCGTCGACTACACCAACTTCACCGCAAGGGACTTAGAGCCTACACTCGTTCTCCGGTACGTACACCTTTGGAGGAACTGTACAGCCTTGCTGGATCGCCGCCGCTCGATAAACTATACAAGGAGCGTGCTACAGCTTGTCTTTTACGATGGGTTTCTCTACCAAATAGCGCCCTTCGGCAACACTTGCGCCCTCCAGGCCGGGCTTTGGACATCACGTACACTATCTCTCCTTTGTTGGCGACTTTTGAATTTCTTCCCGCTCGCATCCAGGCGCTTTTGTGACCCTGTGCTGCCTTTACGACACATGCCTTCTCGCTGCCAGTAAGAACACCGGGTGATTGTATATATGTATATATTGTTTTTTACAGCACACATATCATTGTACATATTGTTTTTTACAGCATACATATCGTTGTACATAGTTTTACTTGATCTTTTAAACTTACTTACAGGATTATGTTAGTTTTTCCTTTTTTGTAATGATCTCTTGTCTCGTTTTCTTTGCATGTCCGCTCACTTGTCTGTCACTCCCGTCACTCTTTCCGCGGAGAGCGAAGCGCCGGGGGGCCTCCAGGCCCTAGGCGGAAATACACTTATTGAACAAAAATTTTGACGGTCATCGAGTGCGGTCGTATTATTGTGCAGCTCCCGTCGCCATTCTTATATTCATTATATCTTTGCACTGCGGCCACCTTTATCTGTGCTCTTTGTTTTGTTCGCGTCTCCAGGATATTTATGTTCACTTGAGACCACCCGCAACTCAATCCGCCCACGGGAATTTACGCAGCGGATGCCTCAATCTCGACATTTCCTCTCCTAATCCGAAGCTCCGATTGGTCGACACGGACGTTGTACGCGGAATTGCTGACGTCATCACCTCATCGCTGTTTCACGACACCTTCGATATCTCTAACCCGTCCACTGTCACTTTCGCTTGATAAAGCCTTCATACAAAGCGGGGTATATATCGATATCTGCCAGTGTCCCCACGGACTCGTGCGCGAAGTAGCTGACGTCATCCACTTCACCGCTGTTTCACGACACATTCGATTTCATCTAGCCATTCAATATCACCTCCGCCAGATACAGCTCTTCACAAAAGCGAGTCTATCGATCTGACAGTTGTCAACCGGTCATCTTGTCTCACGGTATCGTTTGATTGTTTGTAGCTCGTGTACGACTGATAGTGCTGTGTGCTTTGTCGACGCGGAATTCATATCACGCACACACACCCCTACGGACAGTCAACGTGAATCGGTACGCATAATCACCGCTTGCTACACGCTGCCCACGTGTGGTTGACTGGTCCGAGTGCATTAAGGCTCTGCCTCTTGAGGGTCCCGGACCAAGTTCGAGCCCACTTTAGAACATTTTTGGTCCTTTCTTGTCGTGATCTACAAACCATTACTACACTTGTTTCATCGTCCTTTGCACTATTTTACTATTTATTGAGGACTTGGTTGCATCTATATTGCTATCATTTACATTTATTGAGGACCTGCATGCAATTATATCGCATTTGTATGCCTCTCTCACATTTATTTATCATTTATCATTTATCTCACGTTTAACTAACGTTGATACCCCCGTGGTATTAAACTGGCCTAGTGTTTTAAGGCTCTGCCTTGAGTTTCACGGAACCCAAGTTCGAGCCCCACTGAGAAGAATTTTTTGTCCTTGCTTTTTCGTGATCTACAACCATTGCTACTTCTTTTCACTTCCTTTGCACTATTTCACGTTCTTTTCCACTATTTTATATTTATTGAAGACTTGTTTGCACTTATATCGCATTTGTCTGCCTCTCTCACATTTATTTGGCATTTATCTCACGTTTTTTAACATTGATACACTTTCTTTACGTTCTGAGCCTGCGACATGCCTCCAAAAGCCCAACCCAAAGCTGAACGTTCCAAATCTGGCACCAAACCTGCCACGCGCACTCACACCAGCGGGCTCACACAAACGGACTGCCACCGCCCCCAAGTTATCTCCGGGACCCGGAAGACTCTACCGACAATCAGTCAGCACCCTCCGCCAGAGCTGGGACTCCACTCAATCTCTGCCGCAAACGGGAATCCTGGGCGAGCAGCTGCACACCCCTGGCACTTCGATACACTACACCAACGGACAGTCCTATGGATGAATCGCCTGCTCCGCCGACACCAATATGCGGGGCCCAATCCATCACCCATTTACCGACACTTCGGATGCCTTGTCTGCAGGAACTCGCCACCCCAGTTCTGTTACCCCAAGCCGAGCCCTCGTCATCTGCTCCCCAGCGGCTTCTATAATTGAGCCTTACTCCTGCTGCCACTCATGAGAAGTACCGTCAACGATGATGATGCTGCTAATATGCTACGGCCCTACGGGGGGCCGCGGCAGCTGTCGTCTGGGGCTGAGTGACATGATGCCCTGCCCATCGTTAGGCGCCGCTCCCCAATCACTACTGCAACTCTTGCCCAGCCTGATCAACAGCCTCAGGCTCCAGGACATGGCCGATCTGCTGTCAAAGGTGCATACCACGACATCACTCCGCTATTCTGGATTTTCCGGGGGCAGCCGGCTCTACCCGCCTTTCCGCTGTGGCGGCGGAAACATGACCCCCCCTGGGAACGTGTACCTCGCGGGTACTGACCACTCACGAACCACTCAACAACCACGGATATACCCACTGCCAGCACCCATCGCAAACACCTTCTGACCACCAACGGCGAGTTCTGAACTCTATTGCCTCCACAGTTCCCAGGCAGCCTCGCTCTCTACCATCAGGCCCGGGTCCAATCACCACACCGCAGGTCTCCAGACCCACTTCCCGGGGCTACACTAACGCCACGGACTAGCAAGAAACTGGTCTTCTTGAACCTACCGCCGGTGGATCTGGCTAAGTTCTATCGTCAACTGCTACTCTTCCCACTTCACGCGGATCAGATCACATACATCGACCGGCTTCAACAAGGCGATGGCTTTCATCGTGACCTTCCAATCAACAGCCGATGCCACATCTCTTCTCCAAACAGATCGTCCGGCCTTCTTTATGAGGCTGAAATCGCCCTCCGAAACCCAAGACAACATTCCAACCGTCGCAAAACAACTTGACCCAAGCCACTCGGGAGCTCATACTTAAGCAAGTTCCCCTCCGTATACAGAAGACGATATTAAGGCCTGCCTTCTCCAAGATTACAACCTGACCTCTCCAGTGAACGTTTCGCGTCTCCATCGCCGCGGCCGGATAGGCAGTGGATTGGACACGCCCTTGCCCTTTCGTTAAGCTCCGTGTTCAGGCAATCGATCTTCCTCGCCTGACTAGTGAGCCGTATATCGCATCTGTATCCGCAATCAACGTATGACATTCTGGAACAATCACCACCAGTCATACAATGTCTCAAATGCTTCCGGATAGGTCATGATGTCTTCTCCTGCACCAATGGCACGCGGTGCAAACAATGTGGTTCTTCCGGGCCACTTGCCAAGCCAATGTCCTAGCAACCACGACAACAGGCGCTGTTGTAATTGTGGAGGCCCCCATTACCGACCTACAGGGGTTGCCCGGCTTTCCACCAGATTCCCAACTTCCAACCCACAACCAATACCTACGGGATGAAGCTGAACCACATCACAGCCCCATCCCGCCCTTTACAGCAATCCACTTCCATCCTGGGCCCACTACCTCGCAATGCAATAACGAATCCTCAGTACGTTCGCCCAACGCAACCCCTACACAGGCCTCGTTCCTTTTCGGATGCTGTCAACTCCAACGCAGCCACATCCAGCCGTCCACTTCAGTCAACATGGCCCCGTGGGCCTCAACCAGTACATCATATGGCACAACAGCACAATACAACGGCCTCTCACCGGATGCCCTCTGGCCCGGACCACACCGCACGATCTACAACTTCACAACTTAGACCTACGCCTCCGGGGCTCACCGGAACTCCCTCGCCAGGTGTCACCCCATCACCCGGGGCCAACTGGCGAGGTCCTGCAGTCATACGCCCACCGAGACCAACTCGGTCCCTCTCCGCCGGTGCTGTTCGCCCCAACCAGGCCTCATCTGACGGCCCTCCGCCCATATGTCCTGCCTACAGACTTGCCCCCGGACTGGACAGCTTTGTTCTCAGATCTCCCGCCTACATCCGTCCGGTCCTCCAAGCAGCCATGGACATTCTCAAGACGCTTCTGCATCACGCAAACCTTCGTGATCAGGACCCGGTCGAATTCGCAATACATCTCCTTAACAGTTACAGCCAATTCACAGCCAATTCCCATGTCTGATCCGACAGGCCGCCATCCTCGCTCTTCGGCCGCGTCGGGGCGGTCTCCGCGCGGTCGCGCCGGTCGAGGACACTCCACCATGGGTCCAGCCAGGATTCTCCACCTCAACGTAAATGGCCTCCGGGCTCGACAGGCTGAACTCAAGCCTGTACTTGCAAGCTGCTTGGTGGCCTCTCTGCAGGACACACGAATCTCCGAAGCCGTCCAAATGCCTCGATTCCCTTCGCATCATGCATACAGTCTCTTCAGCCGCCCCGGACAGCCTGGTCTGACCGTCTTAGTCCACCACAGTGTCCGTCACAGCCTGCAACGCAAAACGTCACACAACGGCCAAACTTTCATTCAGATTGAGGTTCAGGATCAACGTATTTCTGGCCGGCCGATCACCATCACTCCATCTACGCTCCTCCGTCGCAGACTCATGGTTCTCTTCATCATGCTTTCCTGGTTGCCGCTCTGCAGCTGCCCCATGCCTCCTGCTGGGGGACTTGAACGCCCGCCATCGCACTCTAGGGCGGCACCTCCAACAATGCCAATGGCGTGGAGCTGGTCGAGTTCTTGCGGTCAACAGATGCGGTGGTCCTCAATGATACGAGTCAGCATACATTTCATCATGTCTCGCACCAGTATGCGGCCTGCCTGGACTACGCCATCGCTACACCTTCGGCGGCACAAGCATTTATTCGCTGTTTTCGAGGTCCTGACTACGGCTCTGACCACTATCCGATCCTCCTCGACTCCGCACCGTCACGCACTCCGTTGGAACCTCATCAACCTCGTTTACACCTACCAGCCAATCAAGACTACTCTTTTTACCAACAGCACCTCACCTCACTACTAGCGGATACCTTCTCTGATCCAATCACGCCATCTGCAGATTCAATACACTACACCACCAAATGACAAGGCTCACTGAGACCATGAAGTCGGCAGCTCTAGCCTCCTTTCGCGTACAACGTGGACCGAATCCACGCCATCCTCGCCTGCCGCCTGATGTTCTACTCCTTATCCGGGACCCGCCGACACCTTCGCAGACGATACAGTCAGGCTCCCACGACGACCTCCGACGTGAAATCAATGCTATCAAACGGGAAAATTACTAAGGGTGTTACTCGCATCAAAAAACAAATTGCTGCACGTCACGCTGACATCCTCGCTTCGGTCCAGCACTTCCAGGCTTTTGGTCTCTTGTGCGACGTCATTTTCGCCCACCGCCAGGACGTGATCCAACCTGTTGGAGATCCTGCACACCTGGCAGAAGCCTTACCACTCCCTCGGACCTGGCCGAGGCCCATGCCGAAACAATGCGGACAGTTTTTCCGGACTCTGCGCTGATACCTCCTCCGCCTCCGCTGACGCCCGTCCTTTCACCTGCCGGTATTGTTATTCTTCACCCAATGACGCTACCGGATCTCTTCCAAATCATCAGACGCCTCAAGAACAACCGGTCTCCTGGCCCGGATGGCCTACCTACGAGTTGATTAAGTATGGTCCTCCCAGGCTTCTACACATCCTCTGCATTCTCTTAAATGACGCGATCCGGCTACAAGGTCTGCCATCCTGCTTGCGAGAAGCTACCATCGTCCCCCCCATGTTACCCAAGCCTGGTAGGGATAATTCATCAATCACCAACTATCGTCCCATCACCTTGAACAGCACGCTCCTCAAGATCCTCGAGCATCACATGAACAAGCTTCTCCTCACCTTCCTCGAAAACCACAACCTCTTGCAAAATTCACAGACAGCCTTTCGAAGTCATCGTGCCACCCAGGACATCCTTCTCTCTCACAGACATTGCAGAAAACCACCATTCACCGGCTTCAACATGGGACATGTATCACTACTTATCTCGCTTGATCTTCGAAAAGCGTTTTGACTCATCAACCACCATCTGCTTCTTAGCAAATTATCCACTGCCACCTCTTGCCGCAATTCACGGCCTTACATCTCACATTATTGGGGCCAGGGCGCCCCGCCGCCAAGACAGGTCAGAGTCCGGGTGGCTGGGCAATTCAGCACGGAGTACACTCCATATAACACGAGGCGTCTTGCAGGGGTCCCCACTTTCGCAACCTCATTTAACCTGTATCTTGCCGACATCCCGCAGCCAACTAACAGACAGCTGAAACAATATATATTATATATATGCTGATGACATTAGCATCCTGGCCACAGCCGTTTCTTCTCAAGCAGCGTGGGACCTAGCTCAACCACACCTTCACAGGATTGCTAGCTGGCTTCAAGTGCAGGAACTACATTACAGCCAATAAGGGACCCAGGTAACATTTCTCGTACGCAGCAATAACCCGCAACCAACACCGTCAATGTCCCTGACGGGCCAACCGCTTGCTCCAAATGCCGTCACACGGTTTTGGGCTTCCGCTTTGACCGACGGGCTCACCTTCGCCCAACCCAGACGACAGTTACGGCGACGGAGGTGGATCGTCGCGCCTTACTTCTGCGCCGCCTAATGACACAACATCATAGGATCTCCCACCGCATTGGCAGCCTACTCACTAACGCATGACTCCGCACAGTCTTGACATACTCGGCACCACTACTTACCCGCCTCTCTAACAGCCACTGGCGCACCCTTGAGCGGCATGGAACCGAGGTCTCAGAGCGGCCACTAGGTCACACAGCCGTACCCCAATCCCGGTGCTCCTCTTCGCGCTAGAGCATCTCCTATCCGTCCACTGTACGCTGTGGCCTCATCTCGATACCTCCTGCATCTGGCCGACAGAGGCAGACGAGACCTCCTTTCGGCACTCGAACCCCGACCTCGAGATGTCCGACTAGCCTTTACGCCGGCCATCTTCGTTATGGTTTTTCATGGCCTGGACCAGCCCACGCAGCATCGCCTCCACGACCGCTACTGGCTTTAGGCCTCAACCGCCGTAGCCCGTTTATCTTTATCTCCTTACTTTCTGTTCTTATGTTTCTGTCTTATGTTTTTTACTTACTTTGATGCCTTCCTAACACTTGTAACATCCTCAGCAAACAGTAAATCAAGTATCAACGCTTATGTATATATGTTATAATGTTCAATGCATGTCACACCGAAGGACCCTGGACTACTCCTCGGTCGAGGATGTATTTGTAAAAATACAAAACTTATTGAACAAAAATTTGGTGTTTATTGCAATAATTGCATGTTAAGCATCAAATGATCCAAGCGATCGTCGAGTCTTTGACAGGCCGCAAGGCCTATTCTAAAATAAAGAAAAAGAAGGAGGAAGGGAAAATGGATGGAAGCTACGTTACACGTGTATCGATGCCGTTTTCCTATTCTTGCAACAGCAGCCAGCAGCAGTTTTGTGTTTGTGGCTGGCTGGTGCGTCGCCCCACCCAGGAGGCGGCAGGGGTACGGCCGTTGTGTCTCACCAACATAGTAATATTTCGGTGCCAGCAGCAAAACAGCCCGGTGGTTTGGAATAAAAAAAGGTGATAATACACAATAGACGGATGCGTTCTGTCGCATATCATGGATTGTCATGAGTGTGTGGGATATCTCTGTTGCGTCATAGAATGCTGACTCGTCATCCTCCGACCACTGATTGATAATTGACAACGGATTTGTTTTCATTGATGTTGGAATGAAGTTGACAGCTTCAGTCGCATATCATTGTCCGCGGTGAGATGTCAATGTTACGTCATAGCTAGTTGACTCGTTATCGGAAACGTCTTTCACATGGCAATAATTGAAAAAGACATAGTCTTTGATTGATGCTGGAAAGGAGACTTTATTTTTATTTGAATAATGGGCTGTTCCTCGCGGTACTGCAATACGAGGTCAACCCGGGGAAGGGGCGAGGCAGGCCTCTACCTCCCTTCCGGATAACAAAAATCGGGATAATCTCCATGCAGTCCGTTGGACTGCGTTCTAGAGATTAAACTAGAAAGAACAGATACTACACTTTTGATCTTAGCTCGAAGAGCCGAGAAGCGATAACGTGCTAAGGTTGGTGCTGGCTGTATTCGCTGTGGATAGTGTGTTTTGTATTGGTCTGTCATTTAAATGAAGGTGAACATTATAATAATGTCCCGATGCAAGTGATTCCGATGATTTTTCAAGAACCATATTTAAATCGGAGATTCCAAATGCCTGTCAATGTTTTAACTTATACGGAAGTAAATGATGGTCGATGAGGTTTTGCAATTGACCCAAATATACAAGTTGGACTACTTCTCGGAAATACTACTGAAATCCTGAAGGATAGTTTGGTCTGAAAAGACAAAAAATGTTAGCAACACCAGGTATTCCCAGGCGGTCACCCATCCAAGTACTAACTGGCCCGACGTTGCTTAACTTCTGTGATTCGGACGGGAACAGGTGCTTTCAACGTGGTATGGTCGCTAACGACAGACATCCATATTCATGGTGTTGTCTACTGTAAAGTGACATTAATTTTCGCTCCTGGTTGAATTAAAAGATTTATTCTTGCTACTACCGTTGTTAGTAGTGAGAGGTGAATACTGACCTTGAGCATATCATGTGGAGATTGAAGCGAAATGAAGGTATCAATATGATGTAAAAAATCGTAATTCATCATTTTGATATGTCGCAATAAAATGTTTTCAAAGCAGTTGTCGTTTTCTATTTTGTATTCTTTAACTTTGTTTAAAAAGCTAATTCGCCAATTTGAAGAATTTGACGAAAATCGAATGGATAGCAGAGGTCATCCCGTGCTTCTTTGCCGTATTTGACGGTCTCAAAAATTTGGTGTTTATTGCAATAATTGCATGGTAAGCATCAAATGATCCAAGCGATCGTCGAGTCTTTGACAGGCCGCAAGGCCTATTCTAAAATAAAGAAAAGAAGGAGGAAGGGAAATGGAAGCTACGTTACACGTGTATCGATGCCGTTTTCCTATTCTTGCAACAGCAGCCAGCAGCAGTTTTGTGTTTGTGGCTGGCTGGTGCGTCGCCCCACCCAGGAGGCGGCAGGGGTACGGCCGTTGTGTCTCTCCAAGATAGTCATATTTCGGTGCCAGCAGCTATACTGCCCGGTGGTTTGGAATAAAAAACAGGTGATAATACACAATAGACGGATGCGTTCTGTCGCATATCATGGATTGTCATGAGTGTGTGGGATATCTCTGTTGCGTCATAGAATGCTGACTCGTCATCCTCCGACCACTGATTGATAATTGACAACGGATTTGTTTTCATTGATGTTGGAATGAAGTTGACAGCTTCAGTCGCATATCATTGTCCGCGGTGAGATGTCTATGTTACGTCATAGCTAGTTGACTGTTATCGGAAACGTCTTTCACATGGCAATAATTGAAAAAAGACATAGTCTTTGATTGATGCTGGAAAGGAGACTTTATTTTTATTTGAATAATGGGCTGTTCCTCGCGGTACTGCAATACGAGGTCAACCCGGGGAAGGGGCGAGGCAGGCCTCTACCTCCCTTCGGATAACAAAAATCGGGATAATCTCCATGCAGTCCGTTGGACTGCGTTTAGAGATTAAACTAGAAAGAACAGATACTACACTTTTGATCTTAGCTCGAAGAGCCGAGAAGCGATAACGTGCTAAGGTTGGTGCTGGCTGTATTCGCTGTGGATAGTGTGTTTTGTATTGGTCTGTCATTTAAATGAAGGTGCAACATTATAATAATGTCCCGATGCAAGTGATTCCGATGATTTTTCAAGAACCATAATTAAATCGGAGATTCCAAACTGTCCTGTCAATGTTTTAACTTATACGGAAGTAAATGATGGTTCGATGAGGTTTTGCAATTGACCCAAATATACAAGTTGGACTACTTCTCGGAAATACTACTGAAATCCTGAAGGATAGTTTGGTCTGAAAAGACAAAAATGTTAGCACACCAGGTATTCCCAGGCGGTCACCCATCCAGAGTACTAACCTGGCCGACGTTGCTTAACTTCTGTGATCGGACGGGAACAGGTGCTTTCAACGTGGTATGGTCGCTAACGACAGACATCCATATTCATGGTGTTGTCTACTGTAAAGTGACATTAATTTTCAGCTCCTGGTTGAATTAAAAGATTTATTCTTGCTACTACCGTTGTTAGTAGTGAGAGGTGAATACTGACCTTGAGCATATCATGTGGAGATTGAAGCGAAATGAAGGTATCAATATGATGTAAAAGAATCGTAATTCATCATTTTGATATGTCGCAATAAAATGTTTTCAAAGCAGTTGTCGTTTTCTCTTTTGTATTCTTTAACTTTGTTTAAAAAGCTAATTCGCCAATTTGAAGAAGTTGACGAAAATCGAATGGATAGCAGAGGTCCGCCCGTGCTTCTTTGCCGTATTTGACGGTCTCAAAAATTTGCCTGTCGTTATGCCGAGACTCGCAAACGCAAAACGCCGTTCCCGGGGCTCCTCGGGCGGTACTGCATCTCGCCAGACACCCAACCCGGCAAGATTGAGGCAAGAGCCTCCTCAAGGGCCACCGTCGTCGGATGAACAACGGTCCTCTCAAGGGCCTGGAGCCACTGTTTGGCCCTCCTACGGGCCAGAAACGGAGCCTTCTGGCTTTGTTGCGCCGCGGCACCTTGCCGCAGGTGACCTGAGTCACTCGGCTCCTACAAGTTTTGCCGCTGCTGCTGCTAACAACACCGCTGCTGCCCCACAAGTTGCTGCCTGGTCACGTACGCCGGCTGCCACTGCGCGCACGGCGCCCTATTGACGGACACTTGGTCATTTTCACTGGCCTGTCCAACCTGTCGTTAGGGTCGTTTGCTGCTGCGCTGGCGTACTACGAACAAGACTGTGCCATCCTCAACGTTCGTCCGTGGCAGATGGGTCTGGTTTTGCTGTCCGCTGCCGGACAGGCGAAGCAGCTCTACGGTTCCAGACCCGTCCCGCCCCTCCCATGTTGCAATGGTACCAGCATAAGACCTCGAGATCATCAACCAGACCGCAGAGTCAAGACGCCCAGGTCATCCATCCTCCACCAGGTGCACCCCAACATTGGCATCCAAGATCTCAAGGCCGATTTGGAGGTGCACTACGGCGTGACCCTGGGCTCCGTCACGAGGCTGCACAGGAGGAACCCTGACGGTAGCGTCGATCCTGACCATCCTGTTCCGCACGTCAGGGTTCGCGGTACGCCAGCGGACATCCAGAAGTTGACCAGCAGCGACAGAGTTACCAGCTTTGGGTACAATCTCCACACCGCTACACCGTTCCAGCTCCTCCACCAGCAGTCAAGCAGTTGCGGTCGGTGCTACAGCTTCTCCCACACGTCACGGGAATGTGCTGGCCCACCGCGCTGCAAACGATGTGGCGGTGTCCGAGGGCACCTAGCCGCGGCTTGTACACCGTGGACGAAGACTGCCCGAACTGGCCCAGGGCGACCACCTGCCCACTACCGGCCGCGCGGCTGCCCTGCCTTGAAGGAGCGCCAGCGGAGGATGCAGTTCGGAGCGGGTCCTCAGCAGCAGCAAGTACCTCAGCAGCAAGCACCCCAGAAGCAACCTCAGCAGCTCAAGACCAAGAAGACAACAGAAGTCTCCAAACACAACAGCAACAACAACCAAAGCACACAAGTGATTCGGCAAACGGCAGACCAACACAAACAGAAGTACAACACAAGAGAAGCGGCACCGCGCAATGAACCCGAATCATCTCAGAAAGGCCATCCGATCAGACAATGGCAATCTGTTGTATTCCAAGCAACTTCCCAAACACCAGCCAGCGAGTGTTCAAGGCATCTGTAGACCAGTCTACCCCCCTCTGCTCTTAAACAGAGTGGGAGAAAGACTTCTAGAGCAGCTTATCGGAGAAGTCCGAAACCCTTCACAGCATCTTTTTTGAGCTTCTTCTTTTCTTGTGTGACTAATTCTTTACTCTTTCGCCATTTATTTTCTGTTTTGTACATAAATTTTGTAGATTCGTAACCCTCTTTGGTAAAAGTTTATTTTTTGCGATTCACCAGTCTATGTTCAACTGTACACAAGTATCCACATTTTTTGAAGTTAAGAGCTTTGCCCCTCGGGTCGTGCTGAAATAAAATCTTATTGGTCCAAAAAATTTTGGTGTTTATTTGCAATAATTGCTATGGTAAGAGCATCAATGATCCAAGCGATCGTCGAGTCTTTGACCGGCCGCAAGGGCCTATTCTAAAATAAAGAAAAAGAAGGAGGAAGGGAAATGGAAGCTCCGTTACACGTGTATCGATGCCGTTGTTCCTATTCTTGCAACAGCAAGCCAGCAGCAGTTTTGTGTTTGTGGTCTGGCTGGTGCGTCGCCCCCACACCCAGGAGGGCGGCAGGGGTACGGCCGCTTGTGTTCTCCAAGATAGTCATATTTCGGTTGGCCAAGCAGCTATACTGCCCGGTGGTTTGGAATAAAAACAGGTGATAATACACAATAGGAAACGGAATTGCGTTCTCAGTCGCATATATGGATTGTCATGAGATGTGTGGGATATCTCTGTTGCGTCATAGAAAAGCAGACCTGACTCGTCGTCATCCTCCGACCACTGATTGATAATTGACAACGGATTTGTTTTCATTGATGTTGGAATGAAGTTGACAGCTTCAGTCGCATATCATTGTCCGCGGTGAGATGTCTATGTTACGTCATAGCTAGTTGACTCGTTATCGGAAAAACGTCTCCTTTCACATGGCAATAATTGCACAAAAGACTATAGTCTTTGATTGATGCTGGAAAGGAGAACTTTATTTTTATTTGAATAATGGGCTGTTCCTCGCGGTACTGCAATACGAGGTGTAAACCCCGGGGAAGGGGCGATGCAGGCCTCTAACCTCCTTCCGGATAACAAAAATCGGGGATAATCCTCCATGCAGTCCGTTGGACTGCGTTCTAGAGATTTAAAACTAGAAAGAACAGAGTTTTAAGAGAGTTTATTTTAAATCAATTGGAGAACATCAATTAGCAAGAGGACAATATGAATGATGATGACAGAGAATACCGAGATAATAATTAAGGAAAAGCAGTAAATTATATAACGTTAGTAAGGGAAAGTTATGTCATTGAAGCAAAGAAAGTTTGAGGGACGCCAGTAACGAAGTGGGTATAAATATTGCTGGGGACCAATGGATTACATATCGGATGATGTTCGCACGAAGACCCGCCACGTTGCTGAACGCCCAGGCGACGCAGGAGGAAATGTCGTTTTCTGGCCACCAAGAGCCGAAGGCCCCCACCATAAAGGTGAAAACCTCACCTCCGGTCTCAGTAAGCCAGTGCGCGTACTTTTCTTTTGGTTGCGTGCGTCGGCTCCCTGTGTCAAACAGGTTTATTCTAGTCCATGGGGACCTTAAACCATCGACCAAGAACCGGACCACCGGAAGAAGAGTCATTGATTTGTAGGTCAACACGTTGGTTCGAGGATGACCCAGGGGCCACCCGGTCACAAATGATAGACCAATCGCGATTTGATGACGAGACAGCCTCACTAAGGAGCGCGGACGACCCCATGGTGGCGCCTATTACGCGGGGCAGAAACAGGCGTGCAACACTGTAGGATGTGAGTGGCTGTCTCGGCTTCGTATCCGCACCGCCTACACCTCCGGTCCTGACCGCCTCCGCGAGTGCCATTCAGCGGGAGGAGGTCCAGGCGTGCTCGATGCACGAAGCGCCAGTCGCTGACACATGAAGTGCCGGAAAGCAAAGTCGTGGTCGCTGCGGAGTGCTGGGCGAGGGAGGAGGCCACACGACCTTGGACTTGTAGTTGACACCACGTCCGGTAGTGGAGGTCCTTTATTGTGAGTCGGAGAGCGCGGACGAGGAGATGGGCGTTCTCAGGCGATATAGTGGAGCGCTGTCCATCGAAGGGGGAGGCGTAGGAGGCAGCGATCCCGGATCCACGGCACTCGAAACGGAAGCCAATCTTGCCTCGCAAAGTACGCATCGCCCACCTCACGGAAGCCCACCAAGCATTGGCCCCCGGAACTCCGGCCACCTCAGAATTTAGGTATGCCACTAGCTGATCGAGGGTAGCCGCAGCTGCCGTAGAGCGCGGACGGAAGGGCGTGGCGAAGGTCATGGAGTGCCACTTGCCCGAGACGCGGAGAGTTGAGAACGGAGAGGGCGACGAAGGAGACACGGAGGATGGCATAAGTCTTCTACAGTGGAGGAGATCCCAATTCCCCTCGAGCTGGGGCAGCGTAGATAGGTAGGACACGGCTGATGTTTTCGGTAGGTGAAGCACTTGGCGAAACAGCGAACGAAGCCGCTCGTCGAGACCAGGCCTGGACACACCGCCGCGCTGTCTGCTGTGTGGAGATGACAGAAGCTGGACGTCCCATATGATGCTGCTTGAGAGCGTACTGGAGGCGTGGGTAGAGGTGACGTTTCCACGCAATCACCATCTGGAGAGGAAGCAGACCGGAGTGAACGACCTTAGCGAAGTCGTCCGCGATGCCATCCAGCAGTTCGACCGGCGACTGCCGACCATGCAAGCCACGCGGGACACCTAAGTAGCGATAGGTGTCCTCCTGCGCGAGCACACGGATTGGGGTTCCACTTATCACTTGAGTCTGGGCCGTCGCCTTCCCAAGTTGGACTGAGAGGGAAGCGCACTTGTGGGGAGAGAACTCAAGACCACACCAGGATGCCGCACGGACCACACGATCCAAGATGGCCGCTGCAAAAGTCGGCGTTCTTCGAGGAGGACGAGGTCATCCGCGTAGGCGAGCACGCAGGTCGGTAGAGCCCCCGGCCCGAGGCAGATGCCGTCATCTCCCGACGACTTGGCCACACGAATCAGACCTCTATACAGATGTTAAAAAGTAGGGGGGACAGAGGACAGCCCTGTCGAAGCCCCCGACACAGTGGGATAGGCTCAGTCTCTTCACCGGCCGTGCGAACAGTTGAGGAGTTGCCGGTTACGAGGCGCATTACCACAGAAGAGCCACTGGACCTAAGTTGGCACGTTGGAGAAGGCCTTGAAGTAGAGCATGGGGAATTCTGTCAAATGCCTGTTTGATATCCAGCCAGATGACTCCAACACTTGATTTGTTACGCCTCGCTTCCTCAATGGCCACACGCAAGGAAAAGTTATGTTCCGAGCATCCATCGACGTTGATGAATCCCTTCTGCTCCTCACTGACGAGGCCGATGGAGTTCGCCCAGGATCGCAAACGCCTCTCGACCATCGCAGCGAACACTTTGTAGACGCAACTTGATAGAGAGATTGGTCGCCAGCTACCAATTCCCCCAGGTCACTGTTCGGTTTTGGAATTAGCACCACTGAAGCCCTCCTCCATTGGGATGGAGTCTGGGCAGATGCACGCACCAGATTGAAGAGAGAGGTGAGAAGGGAGATGGGCACCTGTCTCAATGCGAGTAAGTGACGCGGTCAGGACCCGGTGCTGAGTCTGACCTCTTCAGAGCACGTTGAGTCTCAGCCTCAGAAAAGGCAGAGTTGAGAGGATCTGGTGATTGAAAGCAGGAAGGGGCTATCGGGGGCTCACTCCAGTCAACATGAGTAGCCGAAGCCATACCTGTCACAGAAATTTCTTGAACCTCATCGATTGGAATAGCGCATCGGTCACGAGGAGCACCCAGAATGTCTTCAAGCGCTCGTTCTAGGGTTTCGCCGGAAAGTCGCGTTGAATTTGAAGCCGCGTCGCTTCCTCTACGGTAACGTTTCGCTGGCGCGGCGGGCGACGTCTGCTGTTGCTGCTGGAAGCAGGTCCGCGTGACTGTGGTACGATAGCTTGGACCAACAGCTCGTGTATACTGTCCATATCCCCCTCGGAGACATTGGGTTGCCGAGACAGGGCACGGATCCGCCCCCACAAGGGAGCGAAGCGATGCTCCAACGCCGCAGGCGAGGGTGGGGGCGGACCAGTCGAGATCTCACTTGTAGGAGGGATCGCAGGGGGAGCAGACACTGTTGATGTGGCCGAGGTAGGCAGTAGGAACGATGGAGTGATAGAGTCAGACACAGACGTTGGTGAAGAAGGTGTTAAGTGTGGATCCAGAGAAAAGATAGATTACACTTTTGATCTTAGCTCGAAGAGCCGAGAAGCGATAACGTGCTAAGGTTGGTGCTGGCTGTATTCGCTGTGGATAGTGTGTTTTGTATTGGTCTGTCATTTAAATGAAGGTGCAACATTATAATAATGTCCCGATGCAAGTGATTCCGATGATTTTTCAAGAACCATATTTAAATCGGAGATTCCAAATGCCTGTCAATGTTTTCACTTATACGGAAGTAAATGATGGTCGATGAGGTTTTGCAATTGACCCAAATATACAAGTTGGACTACTTCTCGGAAATACTACTGAAATCCTGAAGGATAGTTTGGTCTGAAAAGACAAAAATGTTAGCAACACCAGGTATTCCCAGGCGGTCACCCATCCAAGTACTAACCTGGCCCGACGTTGCTTAACTTCTGTGATCGGACGGGAAACAGGTGCTTTCAACGTGGTATGGTCGCTAACGACAGACATCCATATTCATGGTGTTGTCTACTGTAAAGTGACATTAATTTTCAGCTCCTGGTTGAATTAAAAGATTTATTCTTGCTACTACCGTTGTTAGTAGTGAGAGGTGAATACTGACCTTGAGCATATCATGTGGAGATTGAAGCGAAATGAAGGTATCAATATGATGTAAAAAATCGTAATTCATCATTTTGATATGTCGCAATAAATGTTTTCAAAGCAGTTGTCGTTTTCTCTTTTGTATTCTTTAACTTTGTTTAAAAAGCTAATTCGCCAATTTGAAGAAGTTGACGAAAATCGAATGGATAGCAGAGGTCCGCCCGTGCTTCTTTGCCGTATTTGACGGTCTCAAAAATTTGGTGTTTATTGCAATAATTGCATGGTAAGCATCAAATGATCCAAGCGATCGTCGAGTCTTTGACAGGCCGCAAGGCCTATTCTAAAATAAAGAAAAGGGAGGAAGGGAAATGGAAGCTACGTTACACGTGTATCGATGCCGTTTTCCTATTCTTGCAACAGCAGCCAGCAGCAGTTTTGTGTTTGTGGCTGGCTGGTGCGTCGCCCCACCCAGGAGGCGGCAGGGGTACGGCCGTTGTGTCTCTCCAAGATAGTCATATTTCGGTGCCAGCAGCTATACTGCCCGGTGGTTTGGAATAAAAACAGGTGATAATACACAATAGACGGATGCGTTCTGTCGCATATCATGGATTGTCATGAGTGTGTGGGATATCTCTGTTGCGTCATAGAATGCTGACTCGTCATCCTCCGACCACTGATTGATAATTGACAACGGATTTGTTTTCATTGATGTTGGAATGAAGTTGACAGCTTCAGTCGCATATCATTGTCCGCGGTGAGATGTCTATGTTACGTCATAGCTAGTTGACTCGTTATCGGAAACGTCTTTCACATGGCAATAATTGAAAAAGACATAGTCTTTGATTGATGCTGGAAAGGAGACTTTATTTTTATTTGAATAATGGGCTGTTCCTCGCGGTACTGCAATACGAGGTCAACCCGGGGAAGGGGCGAGGCAGGCCTCTACCTCCCTTCCGGATAACAAAAATCGGGATAATCTCCATGCAGTCCGTTGGACTGCGTTCTAGAGATTAAACTAGAAAGAACAGATACTACACTTTTGATCTTAGCTCGAAGAGCCGAGAAGCGATAACGTGCTAAGGTTGGTGCTGGCTGTATTCGCTGTGGATAGTGTGTTTTGTATTGGTCTGTCATTTAAATGAAGGTGCAACATTATAATAATGTCCCGATGCAAGTGATTCCGATGATTTTTCAAGAACCATATTTAAATCGGAGATTCCAAATGCCTGTCAATGTTTTAACTTATACGGAAGTAAATGATGGTCGATGAGGTTTTGCAATTGACCCAAATATACAAGTTGGACTACTTCTCGGAAATACTACTGAAATCCTGAAGGATAGTTTGGTCTGAAAAGACAAAAATGTTAGCAACACCAGGTATTCCCAGGCGGTCACCCATCCAAGTACTAACCTGGCCCGACGTTGCTTAACTTCTGTGATCGGACGGGAACAGGTGCTTTCAACGTGGTATGGTCGCTAACGACAGACATCCATATTCATGGTGTTGTCTACTGTAAAGTGACATTAATTTTCAGCTCCTGGTTGAATTAAAAGATTTATTCTTGCTACTACCGTTGTTAGTAGTGAGAGGTGAATACTGACCTTGAGCATATCATGTGGAGATTGAAGCGAAATGAAGGTATCAATATGATGTAAAAAATCGTAATTCATCATTTTGATATGTCGCAATAAAATGTTTTCAAAGCAGTTGTCGTTTTCTCTTTTGTATTCTTTAACTTTGTTTAAAAAGCTAATTCGCCAATTTGAAGAAGTTGACGAAAATCGAATGGATAGCAGAGGTCCGCCCGTGCTTCTTTGCCGTATTTGACGGTCTCAAAAATTTGCCTGTCGTTATGCCGAGACGCAAACGCAAACGCCGTTCCCGGGGCTCCTCGGGCGGTACTGCATCTCGCCAGACACCCAACCCGGCAAGATTGAGGCAAGAGCCCCCTCAAGGGCCACCGTCGTCGGATGAACAACGGTCCTCTCAAGGGCCTGGAGCCACTGTTTGGCCCTCCTACGGGCCAGAAACGGAGCCTTCTGGCTTTGTTGCGCCGCGGCACCTTGCCGCAGGTGACCTGAGTCACTCGGCTCCTACAAGTTTTGCCGCTGCTGCTGCTAACAACACCGCTGCTGCCCCACAAGTTGCTGCCTGGTCACGTACGCCGGCTGCACTGCGCGCACGCCCTATTGACGGACACTTGGTCATTTTCACTGGCCTGTCCAACCTGTCGATAGGGTCGTTTGCTGCTGCGCTGGCGTACTACGAACAAGACTGTGCCATCCTCAACGTTCGTCCGCTGGCAGATGGGTCTGGTTTTGCTGTCCGCTGCCGGACAGGCGAAGCAGCTCTACGGTTCCAGACCCGTCCCGCCCCTCCCATGTTGCAAGGTACCAGCATAAGACCTCCGAGATCATCAACCAGACCGCAGAGTCAAGACGCCCAGGTCATCCTCCACCAGGTGCACCCCAACATTGGCATCCAAGATCTCAAGGCCGATTTGGAGGTGCACTACGGCGTGACCCTGGGCTCCGTCACGAGGCTGCACAGGAGGAACCCTGACGGTAGCGTCGATCCTGACCATCCTGTTCCGCACGTCAGGGTTCGCGGTACGCCAGCGGACATCCAGAAGTTGACCAGCAGCGACAGAGTTACCAGCTTTGGGTACAATCTCCACCGCTACACCGTTCCAGCTCCTCCACCAGCAGTCAAGCAGTGCGGTCGGTGCTACAGCTTCTCCCACACGTCACGGGAATGTGCTGGCCCACCGCGCTGCAAACGATGTGGCGGTGTCGAGCACCTAGCCGCGGCTTGTACCCGTGACAAGACCTGCCCGAACTGCCAGGGCGACCACCTGCCCACCTACCGCGGCTGCCCTGCCTTTAAGGAGCGCCAGCGGAGGATGCAGTTCGGAGCGGGTCCTCAGCAGCAGCAAGTACCTCAGCAGCAAGCACCCCAGAAGCAACCTCAGCAGCTCAAGACCAAGAAGACAACAGAAGTCCAAACACAACAGCAACAAGCAACCAAGCACACAAGTGATTCGGCAACGCAGACCAACACAACAGAAGTACAACACAAGAGAAGCGGCACCGCAATGAACCCGATCATCTCAGAAAGACCATCCGATCAGAGAATGGAAATCCTGTTGTATTCAAGCAATTTCCCAAAGATCAGCCAGCGAGTGTTCAAGGCATCTGTAGACAGTCCTACCCCCTCTGCTCTTAACAGAGTGGGAGAAAGACTTCTAGAGCAGCTTATCGGAGAAGTCCGAACCTTCACCAGCTTTTGAGCTTCTTCTTTTCTTGTGTGACTATTTCTTTACTCTTTCGCCATTTATTTTCTGTTTTGTACATAAATTTTGTAGATTCGTACCTCTTTGGTAAAAGTTTATTTTTGCGTTCACCAGTCTATGTTCAACTGTACACAAGTACCACATTTTTTGAAGAGCTGCCTCGGCGGCTAAATAAATCTTATTGGTCAAAAAATTTGGTGTTTATTGCAATAATTGCATGGTAAGCATCAAATGATCCAAGCGATCGTCGAGTCTTTGACAGGCCGCAAGGCCTATTCTAAAATAAAGAAAAGAAGGAGGAAGGGAAATGGAAGCTACGTTACACGTGTATCGATGCCGTTTTCCTATTCTTGCAACAGCAGCCAGCAGCAGTTTTGTGTTTGTGGCTGGCTGGTGCGTCGCCCCACCCAGGAGGCGGCAGGGGTACGGCCGTTGTGTCTCTCCAAGATAGTCATATTTCGGTGCCAGCAGCTATACTGCCCGGTGGTTTGGAATAAAAACAGGTGATAATACACAATAGACGGATGCGTTCTGTCGCATATCATGGATTGTCATGAGTGTGTGGGATATCTCTGTTGCGTCATAGAATGCTGACTCGTCATCCTCCGACCACTGATTGATAATTGACAACGGATTTGTTTTCATTGATGTTGGAATGAAGTTGACAGCTTCAGTCGCATATCATTGTCCGCGGTGAGATGTCTATGTTACGTCATAGCTAGTTGACTCGTTATCGGAAACGTCTTTCACATGGCAATAATTGAAAAAGACATAGTCTTTGATTGATGCTGGAAAGGAGACTTTATTTTTATTTGAATAATGGGCTGTTCCTCGCGGTACTGCAATACGAGGTCAACCCGGGGAAGGGGCGAGGCAGGCCTCTACCTCCCTTCCGGATAACAAAAATCGGGATAATCTCCATGCAGTCCGTTGGACTGCGTTCTAGAGATTAAACTAGAAAGAACAGATACTACACTTTTGATCTTAGCTCGAAGAGCCGAGAAGCGATAACGTGCTAAGGTTGGTGCTGGCTGTATTCGCTGTGGATAGTGTGTTTTGTATTGGTCTGTCATTTAAATGAAGGTGCAACATTATAATAATGTCCCGATGCAAGTGATTCCGATGATTTTTCAAGAACCATATTTAAATCGGAGATTCCAAATGCCTGTCAATGTTTTCACTTATACGGAAGTAAATGATGGTCGATGAGGTTTTGCAATTGACCCAAATATACAAGTTGGACTACTTCTCGGAAATACTACTGAAATCCTGAAGGATAGTTTGGTCTGAAAAGACAAAAATGTTAGCAACACCAGGTATTCCCAGGCGGTCACCCATCCAAGTACTAACCTGGCCCGACGTTGCTTAACTTCTGTGATCGGACGGGAACAGGTGCTTTCAACGTGGTATGGTCGCTAACGACAGACATCCATATTCATGGTGTTGTCTACTGTAAAGTGACATTAATTTTCAGCTCCTGGTTGAATTAAAAGATTTATTCTTGCTACTACCGTTGTTAGTAGTGAGAGGTGAATACTGACCTTGAGCATATCATGTGGAGATTGAAGCGAAATGAAGGTATCAATATGATGTAAAAAATCGTAATTCATCATTTTGATATGTCGCAATAAAATGTTTTCAAAGCAGTTGTCGTTTTCTCTTTTGTATTCTTTAACTTTGTTTAAAAAGCTAATTCGCCAATTTGAAGAAGTTGACGAAAATCGAATGGATAGCAGAGGTCCGCCCGTGCTTCTTTGCCGTATTTGACGGTCTCAAAAATTTGGTGTTTATTGCAATAATTGCATGGTAAGCATCAAATGATCCAAGCGATCGTCGAGTCTTTGACAGGCCGCAAGGCCTATTCTAAAATAAAGAAAAGAAGGAGGAAGGGAAATGGAAGCTACGTTACACGTGTATCGATGCCGTTTTCCTATTCTTGCAACAGCAGCCAGCAGCAGTTTTGTGTTTGTGGCTGGCTGGTGCGTCGCCCCACCCAGGAGGCGGCAGGGGTACGGCCGTTGTGTCTCTCCAAGATAGTCATATTTCGGTGCCAGCAGCTATACTGCCCGGTGGTTTGGAATAAAAACAGGTGATAATACACAATAGACGGATGCGTTCTGTCGCATATCATGGATTGTCATGAGTGTGTGGGATATCTCTGTTGCGTCATAGAATGCTGACTCGTCATCCTCCGACCACTGATTGATAATTGACAACGGATTTGTTTTCATTGATGTTGGAATGAAGTTGACAGCTTCAGTCGCATATCATTGTCCGCGGTGAGATGTCTATGTTACGTCATAGCTAGTTGACTCGTTATCGGAAACGTCTTTCACATGGCAATAATTGAAAAAGACATAGTCTTTGATTGATGCTGGAAAGGAGACTTTATTTTTATTTGAATAATGGGCTGTTCCTCGCGGTACTGCAATACGAGGTCAACCCGGGGAAGGGGAGGCAGGCCTCTACCTCCCTTCCGGATAACAAAAATCGGGATAATCTCCATGCAGTCCGTTGGACTGCGTTCTAGAGATTAAACTAGAAAGAACAGATACTACACTTTTGATCTTAGCTCGAAGAGCCGAGAAGCGATAACGTGCTAAGGTTGGTGCTGGCTGTATTCGCTGTGGATAGTGTGTTTTGTATTGGTCTGTCATTTAAATGAAGGTGCAACATTATAATAATGTCCCGATGCAAGTGATTCCGATGATTTTTCAAGAACCATATTTAAATCGGAGATTCCAAATGCCTGTCAATGTTTTCACTTATACGGAAGTAAATGATGGTCGATGAGGTTTTGCAATTGACCCAAATATACAAGTTGGACTACTTCTCGGAAATACTACTGAAATCCTGAAGGATAGTTTGGTCTGAAAAGACAAAAATGTTAGCAACACCAGGTATTCCCAGGCGGTCACCCATCCAAGTACTAACCTGGCCCGACGTTGCTTAACTTCTGTGATCGGACGGGAACAGGTGCTTTCAACGTATAATATTTTATTGATGGGCCCGAGGGCCGAAGCAAGTACAATATAAATAAATTTATAATAGCATATACATTAATGGCACTGATGTCGAATGCGTTCAGCGAATTCATGAAGAGCACATTGGAGATGTTTTCCTTCCTTGGAGATGATTTACATGGAAGGGAGATCTATTCAAGGACGGAGAATCTTGAGACCATCGTTGACACGATCTTGCAGTTGAGGAACAGCGTTTGTTTTGCGCAGGTTTCGATTGCATTGGAGACAGCAGGACGGAGGGGGAGCTGGGGGCGTCCGAGGCTTAATCCGTACTGACCAGGTGGTCAGAAAAGCGCGCCGCGGCACCCCATCGAGCTACGACCCCGGCGAAGATGGAATTGATAGGATCGCTACACTGGAATTAGGCCCGGAAACACTGGAGCAATTGTAGGAGTCAGTCCTGGATGAGCTGGAGGTGGCAACAAGGATAGAGAGTCGAGGATGTTGCCTACTTCCTCCGAATTCCTTGCGCTGAGGCATGCATACACTCGTTCGAGCGGTCCATGCTGGTGGATCAGCCGAGCACCTTGCTCCACCTCTGAGCAGAAACCTTTAAAAGGCGGATGTTGTGAGCACGGGCATGCCGAAGGAGGAAGCCCGTTGCTGAATTGGCTGCCTCAGCTCGCAGACGCCGGGTCCCTGTGCGTCTGTAAATAGAAGACACCGGGAGTCCCTGCCAATTTGAGCGCAGAACTGCACGAAGAGCTCTTCTCTCCACCATCTCCAGCCGCGACCATGCATCCTCACACGCTAGGGTGAGAACTGGGGCCCCATACAGGAGCGCACTTCTGATGAAAGATTTGAAGAGTAATGAGCCTACACGCACGGCATATTCTTGTGGAAAGACACAGTCTTTAAGCTCTAAAATCTTCGTACTAAGCCGACGGCTGCAGCGCGATACATGATGCCGGAAACTCAGCTCGTGATCAATGCGTAGACCAAGGAGATCTAAGAAGGGCTTCCAGTCTACTGGCCCACCATTTAACTGAGGACGAGGGAGTCGGGAGGCCATCTGTGGCGACGACAAAAATAGGTGAACTGCGTCTTTTGGAAGGAGATCTGGAGACGCCATTTGTTGCACCAAGCTACTACCGCATCTAAGGTCGGCTCTAGAATCTCTAGAGCTTCCCGTGGATTGGAGGCAGATGCCCAATAAGCTACGTCATCGGCATAGATGGAGGTGCCGGTAAGAAGCCTACTACAAGTGGGTAGGGAGCGGGTGTAAAGGGTATACAACAAAGGGGAAAGGGGAGAACCTTGTGGTACACCAAAGGGGGCGGGAAAGATGATGAAGTATAACCACACTCTAACACCTTTGCAGACCGAGCTGACAGGAAGGATTTGATCCAATAAGAAATGGACTTTGGCAGGATTTCTGCACAAATTCTAAGCAGCCCCCCGTGCCAAACACTATCGTAGGCCTTGGAAATATCAAGTGCAGCTACAACCGTGACCAACCCCCATTCATCGCTTGGACAATGCGCTGTGTAAGCAGAACGGTCTGCTCAGTTGCATCCCGACTTTTTCGGAAGCCGGATTGTTCCTCTGGAATGATGTTTCTGGACTCACACCATGCGGATAGTCGGCCATTAACAATACGCTCGAGGATTTTGCCTACGCAAGACGTGAGGGAAATGGGTCGATAGCTCTTGGGATCATCTGGTGGTTTCTCGGGCTTCAACAAAAGACGGACAAAAGCTGTTTTCCATTTACTAGGAAAGTGTCCTAGATTGAGGGAAGCAGAGAAAATGCGGGCCAAAATCACACCTAGGGAAGAAGGAGCGTTCTTAAGCATATCAGATGAAATGCCATCCGGCCCAGGAGCTCGACCGGGTTTTAAGCGACGAATGAAGGCGCGCACTTGATCAGCATTGACATAGAGATTGATCTCTTCTGGAAGTGGACTATTTGGGATAGATTGGCTATCAAGAGGATCGTCATCTTTCAACTTCTTCGAAGAATGCCTGGTCAAAAGACGGAAGAACAGGACCGGAAAAAGCATTAGCGAGATGGTCCGCGAAAACATCTGCTCTTTATCTAGTAGTGACAGCTAGGGAGCCATCAGCTTTCTTAAAGGTGAAGGTGCTGAAGAGACTCCTCGGAACCAACGCTTTATCAGTGGCCAGAACTGTGGATCGCGAGGGCCATTCAGAAGCGGCTTCTCTTGCAGGCTAAGCTGCTGTGTGCGATGGTCATTAAGGGCATCCCTTAACTCGCGTCTCAAGCAGTTCAATTCTTTGCGTATAGCGTCTGAAGGTCTGACTGCATATACCCGCCTAAGTCTTCTTCTCTCCTTGATCAGAATACGAATCCACCAGGGGAGGAGTTTGGTCCCGTTGTCAACCCTATGAATGGAAAGAGGGAGACACAAGTCAGCAGCATTGGAGAAAGAGTGTTCGATGTCTTGAACAAGTCGGTCGATGTCGGACTCTTTCCGGATCAGCTGACTACTCAAATCCACACTACGAGACCTCAACTCTTCTTCAAGTTGGCTACAGAAAGGGGCCCAATCACGCACATGACTTGTTCGCCATCTTTTAACATCAGAGTCTGTGTGGTTCCAAGTTGGAAGCGATGGAGTTTCAATGCGGAGAGGAAGATGGTCAGAGCCTACATCCACATCTACAGAACATGTAAAAAGACTGGCTAACGAAGGCGAAGAGATTGCCCAATCTATCGTATCTGCGAAGGCATAACCAGAGTGAAAAAACGTAGGACTCGTTGGGTTGTTCAGTATGACAGCCCCAGTGCTAAAGATGAAGTCTGTGAAGGCTGGACCATGACCGTTGGAACGTCTGCAGCCGAGATCTATTGATCTCGCGTTAAGATCGCCCAGAAGAAGAGACAGATCAGAACCTAAACCTGAATTCAACAGACTAACATCAAAAGCAAAACCACTGGTGACTGGAGGCACATATAACGAAGACACCCGAAGACGATCGTTCCTAAGCCAAGCATCAACTGAGATAAGACGATGTCTATTCCTACTGATCTTGAGAATGAGACGGTGAGGAATGCTCCTATGCACTAACAAGGCCGCCCCACAGCCATCACAATCACTTGGAAACGAGTAGACAGAGAACGATGGAAAATTCTGTCGCCAGAAAGCACTCTCTACATCACTTGGAAGCTTCGTCTCTTGAAGTGACAGAATAACAGCTGAGGACGAGGCTTGGAGGATCTCATCCAAGTGGCCGCGGATCCCATTACAATTTAAATGCCAAATTAACATGGCGGAGAGAAAGCAGCTGAGTTGGTGAGGTCAATCAGCAATTCGCAGATTGTTCCCACAGCTTCTATACACTGTTGCGGATTCTTGCAGTCCTTGATGAGGCCTTGCAGCAGAACGAGGACTGAGTGGACTCTCATCAGAAGAGACTGAGGCTGCTGAATCGAAAGGCCGTCAGTTGCTGGTGGACTTTTCTGCTCAACTTTGTCAGCTGGACAAGCAGTATGAGGCAGAGCTTTTCGCTTTGCTTCAAATTCTGCTATCTGTCCATCGATTTTCTTCTTCTTTCGAAGAAGATTTTTGAAACGATTACTTGCGGTCTTATTAAAAATGCCGCTGGCTTTGGTCACTCGGAGGCGGTCTAGCTGGTCTTCAACAGAAGCTTTCCGATTCTTGGCTTCTCTAAGATTTTCCGCAATTTCTCGAGAAAGCGAGCTCCTGTCAGAAAATCTTGGAGAGGCATCGGAAGAAGTTGTGGCATTTCTGGCGCTGGTCAATGCATCAATACAGCCGGAATCTGACTTATTGAGTACAGAAGAGATATTCGACAGCTTAGGAGGAACAGCCCAGACAGATTTCTTCGATTCAATTATCGTTGGAGGCGGCTCATCAAGGTCACAACTGGTCATACTAAATAGAAAGTCTTGAGTTGGAGAAGACGACTGAGTAGGTTCAGCATGATTTCGACTGTTCCTCTTGGAAGCAAGAGTCCAGCCGTCATCAGCTTTTGGAATAGGCCTACGATCGGAGACTGGTCGCTGGTCAAAGCGTATTGCTGTATTCAGCTTGAGTCTGGCTGCCTGATGGTGGGGGCAGCCAGCGTAGGTTACAACATGCTCTCCTCTACAATTAAAGCAGAACCTGCCATCACTAGCAACTGGGCATTTGTCTTTTAAATGGCTCGTGCTGCCGCATTGCATGCAGCGGACTTTCTCTCTACACTTAGCTGCCAAATGGCCCCACTTGAAGCAACGGAGGCATTGCGGCACTTCTTCCCTGATCTTAGGCCTTCCTGTCTTCACCTGAAGAACTCCAAACAAAAGAATTGAGTCTTTAAACCGATGAGCTGCTCCTTCAGCGACAGTTGCTACTACTACTGGCAGAGGGCGAGCAAAATCGATCTTGCCCTCAGTCCTAGCATGCAAGCGACGAACAGCAAGAACTTCATTGGAGATATTGGCCTTCAAATCAGCCTTAATGTCATCATGGAGAAAGAAACGTCAACTCCTCGAATCAAAATTTCTACAGACCGGCTCTTAGTTTGCCAGGACTTAAAAGACAGATTGCCGAAATGCTGGGCAACTTTCTCGAACTTTGCTAGCAGGCCCGCGTTGTTCTGGGCCTTTACTCTGAATCCTCCCTTTATTGGAGTCAGCACCTGCAACGGAAAACCTGAAAGGTGCTCCTTAAAAACCTTCAACAGCCCCGGGAGCTTTCCGAGCCACAGACCTTCGGGGTCAGCCAGAAAAAGAAACTTCTTGTCTGGTACAGATGTCACAACTTTGGAAGAAGCAGAAACAAAGGATGGAGCTTCATCTTTATCTAAAGTAGCTGGGTTTAAGTTTCGATGAGAAATCTCATCCAAACTCTCCTCCATCAGCATCTCTCTAATTGCAGCTTCACTAATTTCAGCCACCTTCTTGCTTGGTGGAGAAACGGAGGATGGGCTAGATGGTCTGCCTCTCTTGTTCTTAACACAATTACTAACCTCCATGGTTAGGCTGGCAGCAGGTGGACAAAGATTGTTTATAAAAGACCTATCCATATAGCCGTTAAAACGACTATATGGATAAGATCAAAGAATCAAGCCTCTTAATGCAACAAGAAATATGCCAATAACTATAGCAAGCTTAAACAGAAAGGAAACTGCAGGCTGAATGATATAGGAGAGAGGGAGAGAGAGATAAAAACCAGATATCTAGAAAAATGCTAAAGCCAAGCTAGACTTCAACCAAAGATAACTGAGAAATAGGAAAAGCTATGAAACAAAACAACTCTCCAATGAAGGAAAGAAAAGACTATGAAACTTACACAACTCTCCTATATCGACAATGCCAGACTATACACAGATGAAAAATTAAATGAACTCTTTTTGGCTGATAAGATTTCTTTGCTAAAACTATGAACTGCAAACTTATTAACTTAGTAAAATATCGATGAACGAAGATTAATAAACCAGTGGAAAAAACTATGGAAAGAAAACTAGGAAGACCTAAACTGAGAAGTAAGAAGTCTAGGGTTAAACACTAAACTGGGAAACTCAATAAAATAACTAAGATATCTGCAAATTCAGGCTAATCTGACGCCTAAATTTGCAAATTTCTGACAACCAAAGAAATCTGCTTGACTTTGCCCCCAAATCTAAAGGACAAAATCAAGCAGATTTGTGGTTCCTACGCTAAAACTATATAAAGGAAGAATTAGAGAATAACACCAAGGCCAGATAATATCTAACACAATAAATCAGCGAAAAAAACGATAAAAATCCGATCTCGAACAGCGGAGATAAAATGCTATTAGTGCAAAATCCAGTAAAATGGGTCCTAATTAGCGTCCAACGATAATAATATATAACTAATGTCGCCGTAAACTCAGGAACTACTTATGAATCGCAATTTATAACTAGCTAATCACACAACGGTAAAAATAACACTAATTCAGCCGTAATTTATCAATTCACAAAATAGACGGAGCAACGAAGAAATACGACCGCACGGCAATAGCTTTCAACGTGGTATGGTCGCTAACGACAGACATCCATATTCATGGTGTTGTCTACTGTAAAGTGACATTAATTTTCAGCTCCTGGTTGAATTAAAAGATTTATTCTTGCTACTACCGTTGTTAGTAGTGAGAGGTGAATACTGACCTTGAGCATATCATGTGGAGATTGAAGCGAAATGAAGGTATCAATATGATGTAAAAAATCGTAATTCATCATTTTGATATGTCGCAATAAAATGTTTTCAAAGCAGTTGTCGTTTTCTCTTTTGTATTCTTTAACTTTGTTTAAAAAGCTAATTCGCCAATTTGAAGAAGTTGACGAAAATCGAATGGATAGCAGAGGTCCGCCCGTGCTTCTTTGCCGTATTTGACGGTCTCAAAAATTTGGTGTTTATTGCAATAATTGCATGGTAAGCATCAAATGATCCAAGCGATCGTCGAGTCTTTGACAGGCCGCAAGGCCTATTCTAAAATAAAGAAAAGAAGGAGGAAGGGAAATGGAAGCTACGTTACACGTGTATCGATGCCGTTTTCCTATTCTTGCAACAGCAGCCAGCAGCAGTTTTGTGTTTGTGGCTGGCTGGTGCGTCGCCCCACCCAGGAGGCGGCAGGGGTACGGCCGTTGTGTCTCTCCAAGATAGTCATATTTCGGTGCCAGCAGCTATACTGCCCGGTGGTTTGGAATAAAAACAGGTGATAATACACAATAGACGGATGCGTTCTGTCGCATATCATGGATTGTCATGAGTGTGTGGGATATCTCTGTTGCGTCATAGAATGCTGACTCGTCATCCTCCGACCACTGATTGATAATTGACAACGGATTTGTTTTCATTGATGTTGGAATGAAGTTGACAGCTTCAGTCGCATATCATTGTCCGCGGTGAGATGTCTATGTTACGTCATAGCTAGTTGACTCGTTATCGGAAACGTCTTTCACATGGCAATAATTGAAAAAGACATAGTCTTTGATTGATGCTGGAAAGGAGACTTTATTTTTATTTGAATAATGGGCTGTTCCTCGCGGTACTGCAATACGAGGTCAACCCGGGGAAGGGGCGAGGCAGGCCTCTACCTCCCTTCCGGATAACAAAAATCGGGATAATCTCCATGCAGTCCGTTGGACTGCGTTCTAGAGATTAAACTAGAAAGAACAGATACTACACTTTTGATCTTAGCTCGAAGAGCCGAGAAGCGATAACGTGCTAAGGTTGGTGCTGGCTGTATTCGCTGTGGATAGTGTGTTTTGTATTGGTCTGTCATTTAAATGAAGGTGCAACATTATAATAATGTCCCGATGCAAGTGATTCCGATGATTTTTCAAGAACCATATTTAAATCGGAGATTCCAAATGCCTGTCAATGTTTTCACTTATACGGAAGTAAATGATGGTCGATGAGGTTTTGCAATTGACCCAAATATACAAGTTGGACTACTTCTCGGAAATACTACTGAAATCCTGAAGGATAGTTTGGTCTGAAAAGACAAAAATGTTAGCAACACCAGGTATTCCCAGGCGGTCACCCATCCAAGTACTAACCTGGCCCGACGTTGCTTAACTTCTGTGATCGGACGGGAACAGGTGCTTTCAACGTGGTATGGTCGCTAACGACAGACATCCATATTCATGGTGTTGTCTACTGTAAAGTGACATTAATTTTCAGCTCCTGGTTGAATTACAAGATTTATTCTTGCTACTAACCGTTGTTAGTAGTGAGAGGTGAATACTGACCTTGAGCATATCATGTGGAGATTGAAGCGAAATGAAGGTATCAATATGATGTAAAAAATCGTAATTCATCATTTTGATATGTCGCAATAAAATGTTTTCAAAGCAGTTGTCGTTTTCTCTTTTGTATTCTTTAACTTTGTTTAAAAAGCTAATTCGCCAATTTGAAGAAGTTGACGAAAATCGAATGGATAGCAGAGGTCCGCCCGTGCTTCTTTGCCGTATTTGACGGTCTCAAAAATTTGGTGTTTATTGCAATAATTGCATGGTAAGCATCAAATGATCCAAGCGATCGTCGAGTCTTTGACAGGCCGCAAGGCCTATTCTAAAATAAAGAAAAGAAGGAGGAAGGGAAATGGAAGCTACGTTACACGTGTATCGATGCCGTTTTCCTATTCTTGCAACAGCAGCCAGCAGCAGTTTTGTGTTTGTGGCTGGCTGGTGCGTCGCCCCACCCAGGAGGCGGCAGGGGTACGGCCCCTTGTGTCTCTCCAAGATAGTCATATTTCGGTGCCAGCAGCTATACTGCCCGGTGGTTTGGAATAAAAACAGGTGATAATACACAATAGACGGATGCGTTCTGTCGCATATCATGGATTGTCATGAGTGTGTGGGATATCTCTGTTGCGTCATAGAATGCTGACTCGTCATCCTCCGACCACTGATTGATAATTGACAACGGATTTGTTTTCATTGATGTTGGAATGAAGTTGACAGCTTCAGTCGCATATCATTGTCCGCGGTGAGATGTCTATGTTACGTCATAGCTAGTTGACTCGTTATCGGAAACGTCTTTCACATGGCAATAATTGAAAAAGACATAGTCTTTGATTGATGCTGGAAAGGAGACTTTATTTTTATTTGAATAATGGGCTGTTCCTCGCGGTACTGCAATACGAGGTCAACCCGGGGAAGGGGCGAGGCAGGCCTCTACCTCCCTTCAGTATAACAAAAATCGGGATAATCTCCATGCAGTCCGTTGGACTGCGTTCTAGAGATTAAACTAGAAAGAACAGATACTACACTTTTGATCTTAGCTCGAAGAGCCGAGAAGCGATAACGTGCTAAGGTTGGTGCTGGCTGTATTCGCTGTGGATAGTGTGTTTTGTATTGGTCTGTCATTTAAATGAAGGTGCAACATTATAATAATGTCCCGATGCAAGTGATTCCGATGATTTTTCAAGAACCATATTTAAATCGGAGATTCCAAATGCCTGTCAATGTTTTCACTTATACGGAAGTAAATGATGGTCGATGAGGTTTTGCAATTGACCCAAATATACAAGTTGGACTACTTCTCGGAAATACTACTGAAATCCTGAAGGATAGTTTGGTCTGAAAAGACAAAAATGTTAGCAACACCAGGTATTCCCAGGCGGTCACCCATCCAAGTACTAACCTGGCCCGACGTTGCTTAACTTCTGTGATCGGACGGGAACAGGTGCTTTCAACGTGGTATGGTCGCTAACGACAGACATCCATATTCATGGTGTTGTCTACTGTAAAGTGACATTAATTTTCAGCTCCTGGTTGAATTAAAAGATTTATTCTTGCTACTACCGTTGTTAGTAGTGAGAGGTGAATACTGACCTTGAGCATATCATGTGGAGATTGAAGCGAAATGAAGGTATCAATATGATGTAAAAAATCGTAATTCATCATTTTGATATGTCGCAATAAAATGTTTTCAAAGCAGTTGTCGTTTTCTCTTTTGTATTCTTTAACTTTGTTTAAAAAGCTAATTCGCCAATTTGAAGAAGTTGACGAAAATCGAATGGATAGCAGAGGTCCGCCCGTGCTTCTTTGCCGTATTTGACGGTCTCAAAAACTTTGTCGTTTGCAAGCTTCAACTTAGGTCTTCTCTCTTCATATCTCTCCGTCTTTGCTGTACAGTTTAGTTGCTTCTCGCTTCCCGTAAGTAATCGTCTTTGTTGTTGAGCTTCTCCAGTGCCTAGCTTAATCTGTAGCCCTCTCCACTATGACCAAGAAAAAGAAATCAACTCCTTCACCACCGCCTCCAAAAAAACACAAAACTGCACAATCAAACACAGCACCCACAACTGAAACTATCAAAGACATCCTAAACATTACACCCGATGCACAACGCTCAAATTCTTCAAATTCCTCTCTTCTCACTGTAAACTCAACCCCACAAACACCAACTCAATCTTCCAGCCCAAAAATTCTTATCCCCACTTACGCAATCTCACAAAACATAGACGTCAACCACAACAGTAAGAAAATCATCTTCACAGACATCCCCGAAATATCACCGGCACACTTCGCTTCTTACATAAGACAGTACAAACTAGACAAACATATCCTACACATCATTCCACTACGAGACAACACAGGTTACATAATCACATGCGACACAGAAACAACAGCACAACAAATCTTAATTTCTCCACCTCCTCCACAATTCAAATCAGCAACCATTCGGCCACCCATCTTCAGGAAAAACACATCACAATCACAAACACACTATGAACTCATCATTAACAACGTTCCCACAAACATAGAAACATCAGCCATCAAACAAAATCTCGAACACACATACAGTATCAAACTTTTTTACATCAACAGACTACACGCACGCCTCCAGAACGGCAAACCTGATTTCAACAGACGATCGCACACATTCGCATCCGAGTATCAAAAACAGACTTCGACAAAATCACAAAACAAGATAAAATCACAATTTTCTTTTTCAACAAACACTCCTACACAATAACAAAACAAATCCGACCAATAACACAATGCACAAAATGCTTCTCTTTCAATCACAACTCAGACAAATGCTTCGCATCCCCCATATGCAAAAAATGCGGCCAAAACACCCACCTATCAATGCAATGCCCTAATAAAGACCCAACATGCATCCACTGCAAAGGACAACACCTCCCCACCTTTGGCGGTTGCCCATCCCACCAAAAAGCTTCCTACGCCCAAATGGCCACACGTATAATAAACAGAAACAACAGACCTCTCACAACTCAACAGACACCACGCCCACCTCTTCAAAATCAAAATGACATGTCTGCATTCACTCCAATTCACTCCAATCAGCCACAAAACCAACGCTCTCTTCTTGGACCCTGCCCAATCATGCCAAATTATTCACATCCTCAACAAATTTTAAGACAGACAACATCAAGTGCAATACCAACAAACATACCACACTACAGCAGTATACAAGAAAGGAAACAACAAACAACAACAAAAATCATTTCTCTCCTCACGGAGCTAACTGACCTCTTGGATGACCCAACACAAAAACAGCTCATCCCCACAATCATCACGCTAATCACAAAATTGATCTCTTAATGTCTTATATAAACAAATTCGTACACATCAACATCAATGGCATTAAAAACAAACTAACAGAATTACAACCACTTCTCACAAATGCTATAGCAGCATCAATACAAGACACCAGACATACAGCTAACGACAGCATCTCTCAACATTTCCCCAACCACTATCTCTACGATACACCAACATCAACCAACAACCCAGGGAACATTCTACTTATACACCGTAAATTCAAACATACATATATCCAAACCAAACAGCACAACGGCCACACCCTAATCCAAATCAAAATCCATGATCAGAAAATTCACAATTCAACATTCTTCCTCTCATCATATTACGCTCCTCCCTCGCGACATCATGGCCCTCTTCAACAGCAATTCCTAACAGACGCCCTAGAACATACCCACGCCATCCTTCTAGGTGACCTGAATGCACACCACACAACACTAGGAAACAATAAAAACAACACAAACGGAAGAATACTGAACAACTTTGCCCAACAACATGACATCATCTTCTTAAATGACACTTCTCAGCATACTTTTATACACTGTGCACACAATTACACAGCATGCCTCGACTACATTATTATAACACCACAGCTCTCACAATTATTCACCAACTGCAATACCGGACAAGACATAGGCTCAGACCACCTTCCTCTGATAGCACACACAAACAAACATATACTCAGCAACCCCCCTCCTCAACGTTGGAAGCTTCCACAACACTACGACAACTACACCAACACACTAAACATAGACACACAAAATTCTACAATCTGGCCTCCACAATCTTCCAATAACATCTCAGAAATTAACAGACTTCATCACGAAATCACAGACCTCATCACCAACGCAGCAAGCAAAACATTACAAAATCAAAGACCGGCCAACCCCTTGCGTCCTCGACTCCCTCCGCATACTCTCACACTGATCCGCTCCCGACATATATTAAAACACAGACAAATACAAAACCCAACGGCCGAAAATAGACACAACATAAACAGAATAACAAAAATAATCAACAAACAGACACAAGAAATTAAACAAGAAATTAAACGAAAACAAATAACCCACATTGCAAACGGACCCAGGGACCCCTGTTTCTGGCACCAACTAAAACACTTCTTCAAAAACAAAACAAACACTACACAACCCATACAAGACCCCAATAACACTAATAAATTCATTACAGACAGCCAAGGCATCACAGACACTTTTAGCAATTACTTCCAAAATCTAATGACAGATAACAATACTCAACACACCCCACATCTTAGATACACATCACAGGGAAGCAACATCATCCCAAAACTTACACTCTATGATCTAACTAAAATTATCAAGCACACGAAAAACAACAAAAGTCCGGGACCCGACCACATTCCTTACGAGCTCCTGAAACATGCCCCATCCAACATCTTAAATGTAATAACTTCATTTCTTAACGACATCATTATACATGGCCACATCCCTCCACACATGAAAACCTCTTCAATCAACTTCATTCCAAAACAAAACAAGGATCCTTCTATCATTACCAACTACAGGCCCATTACCCTGACAAACACACTTCTTAAAATCCTAGAATTCCACATCAACACCCACCTCATACAATATTTAGAACAAAATAATCTGCTAAACAAGAATCAACTAGCCTTCCGCCCCAACAAAAGCACTGACCAACAAACAATTTCCATCACAGAACATACAGCCACCAATCTAAACTTAGGCCTCACAACTTGCATCATATCATTAGACATCCACAAAGCTTTCGACTCTGCAAACCATGCCATCCTTCTTGACACAGTGCACACTCTTACAAATGACACACAAGTCACAAATCTTATAGAACAGATCATTACAAACAGACACACATACGTCTCCAACAAATCACATACCAGCACACCCTTCTACCCAACCAAAGGGGTCCCCCAAGGATCACCTCTCTCACCCACTCTCTTCAACATCCTCATGTCCCAAGCCCCCCAACCTTACAAATCAAACACTACACAATTCATCTACGCCGATGACATCACCATCACATCCACAGCAAACAATCCAGTAAACTGTTGGCATAACATCAAACCTCATATAGACATTCTCACAAATTGGCTACAGAACATACACCTAAACATACAACCAGCAAAAACACAAGTGATTTACATAAATAGGAACAACAACCGACAAAATTTCCCCCCCATGTATGTACAAAATACCCGCATCCAACATGCACCACACATTACTACACTCGGCATAACCTTCGACAAAAGACTACACTTCACACAACACGTCAAGAACATCACCAACAAACTGAACAACAAAATACACACACTTCGTCACCTCATGCAAAACAACAAACAAATTCCACGATACGTCGGCTCTCTCCTCACTAAAACACTAATCCTCCCACCACTCCTATACAGCATTCCCATCCTCCTGAACACACCCAAATCCTCCTGGCGCAAATTGGAACAGACACACAACAAAGCCCTACGCGCATCAACACGATCTCACAGACGCACTCCCATCAACACACTTTATCATATGAACAAAACAAACAACTTTCAAACGATTTACAACAATGAAGCCAAGAAATACATCAATAAACTCCACACAAACAAGAGCCCACTCCTCAACTTCCTTAGACACCAAAAGCATAAAACAAACATCACATACCATCCTTCTCCACTCCACCGGGCTTTCAATTTACTCACGCTCACAGAACAGTTACCTATTCAACACCACATTACATACGACACATAACTAGAAAATAGAACACACACAAGCTGCTCCAAGAATATCGCCTGCTGCTTCTACACCAACGCCTGCCGCTCCTACACCAACGCTTGCCGCTCCTATGCCATTGCTTGCCGCTCCCATGGTATCGTCTGCCGCTTCAATCCCACCGCTTGCCGCTCCAATCCATGCCTCCTGCTGTCCCAACGCCACCACCTGCCGCTCCTACGCCATCGCTTCCCGCTCCCACGCTATCGCCTGCCGCCTCAATCCCACCGCTTGCCGCTCCAATCCATACTCCCTGACGTCCCAACGCCACCACCTGCCGCTCCTACGCCATCGCTTGCCGCTCCCACGCTATCGCCTGCCGCTTCAATTCCACCGCTTGCCGCTTCAATTCCACCGCTTGCCGCTCCAATCCCTACCTCCTGCTGTCCCAAGGCCACCAGCTGCCGCTCCTACGCCACCGCTTGCCGTTCCCACGCTATCGCCTGCCGCTTCAATTCCACCGCTTACCACCGCAACTCTACATCCTGCCGCCCCAGTGACCCACCCAAACCTCTGAACTCTTATCATTTTGTACAAACCTCCCTTAACACCCACCCCCTGTGATTGAACTTTTTTAAACTTTTCAGTAAACTGCACCCCACTGTAAAATCCCGCACCCACTTGAACATACCACACACATACATCACAAAACATCACACAAGTACCCGAAAGGAAGACCCTCGGGGCGGTTAGCCCCGAGGGTGTATTAAATCCATAGAAGCAAAAATTTGGTCGCAATTGTCTTTCCCCGTCGCGAACCAAATTCGGGTGTGTAATCAGTATTGTTAAGAGACTACGTCAAATACGGTCCTTATTGTTTGCATTGATTGCTTTGCATTGCTCTTACACTATCAGTACATTCCTTAAGTATATCTTTTTGTGCATATCCGGTCTACAGTATTATAACCTCAGTGCATAACTTTTTCTTTAGTATTGTTTTGTGTTGCATGCCATAGCTATCTTTGTATTGTCTAGTGTTGCATGCCATAGCTATCTTTACATTGTTACATATCATAGCTATCTCTTGCTTTGTGCATTGATACGTCAGTCTTAGCGTTCTTAGTGGCCTTTGTGTCTGTTACCGTAGGCAGTATTGTTGTTGGCATCGGCATAGATAGCTGACTCTTAATTCTCTTTGATAGTGTTTCTATCTTCTGCGTCATCGCCGTTAGTGTCTGCTGCTGTGATTTCCTTTGTTCTCCGTCGTCGCTGGTCCTCGTTCAGTGTTCTCTGTGACATCGTATTGTTGGCACTCTCGCATTGTTCAGCGCTATCTACGACATCGTCTTGTTGGCAGCGTGTCTTCTGCGTCGGTGCTTCGGTCTTTTGTGTTCGTGCGTCATCAGCCGTTTCCGTGAGTGTTGCCTCTGCACAGGCATTGTGCGGCTGAACCGGGACTGTCGGTCAGAGCCTTGGTTTATAGCGGCTGGTCGGCTGATCGGGAATAGATCAGCTGATCAGCTGACGCGGCATCCCGGTTTGGCCGCCCTCCTACACTCGCGGAGACAAGATATCGATCGGTCGTTGCCAGGACAACCTCGATACTTTGTCTTTGGCTGGTTGCCGATCGTGTCTTGTCCATAGCGTGCACATCTCCGCGCAGCAAAAACAAAAGCTTTTTCATTGCTATTGTGCCGCTGCTGTGCCATTGTTCGAACGTTCTACTGTTCTCTTGCCTTCTCCCTGCAGAGAGAGAAATCTTTGAGGCGGCGCTCTTTTCTTGTCTGGCTATTATCTGCTCCATCTTTTGATGATGCCTGGCTCGAATAAGTCATCGATCTTGACGCGCTCTTCCTCAAGGAATAAAATAACGGTTACGGGAGGGGACTCGGCCTTCTTAGACAAGACGATTGTTCCGTCGCCCTCGCCGTCCCCTGACGCTGTTCTGCCGCCGTCTCAGCGGCTGTCTCTGACCAGCGAGTTCCAATCTTTCGCTGGTCACACTTCCACTCCGGTCCGTGCTGATGCTAAGGGTTCACCCTCTGTTTGTTCGACCGAGGGCAAAGCTTCAACTCAAGGGAAAGCTGCCCAGGCCTTGGGAGAGTCTGCCCGCTCTTCTCCTAGCGTCTCTCCCCCACCTAGTGAGGCCTCTGTTCAGACCCTTGTCACGGTCTCTGAACCGGATGAATCTATAAATCCGCTGGGCGTCTCACACCGAGTTTTTCGCCACGCGTTTGAGGACCGCCCTAACGATACTCAAGGGCAGGATGGTATCACTATCACCATCCCTCATGACTCCTCTGCCAACTGTAACGTTGTGGACAACGGCGCATCTCACCGAACGCGGGCTATTAGGGATTCCTCGCGCCGCCGCTCCGGCCCCTCCATGGTTGGTGCAACGGTTGCGAAGCCGCCATCGAGTTATCCGGCGGACCATAAGGTGATTTTTGATAACTTGCCTGGTATATCCATCGCGGAGTTTGCGACTCATCTCCGCCATTATTCTGATGTGGGCAATATCCGCTTATATGTACCGCTCCGTCGCCGCTCTGGCTTCCTCATGGTTTGCTGGTCAGCTGAGTCTGCTGCTGCTATAGCGGCCCACCCTCTGCCCGCGGGATTGCGACAGGCTGTAGTTCGCATCCCCACTCCAGTGCCTTCTGGCCAGCTTCACGAGTTGATCCTGCTCAACGTCAGTCCGAATTTCACTCGCGCCGAGCTCAAAGAAGATTTGGAACAAGCCTATGGGGTAGAAATTAAGTACATTAATTTCCTACATCGCCGGGTCAATGGAGTACTCGATTTTCAGTCCCCCATCCCACAACTCCGCATTCGCGTGAACAGCATGGATATTGAGAGACTTCGCCGCCACAACTCCATCACTCTCTTCGGGAGTTTTCAGGTTGCCTATCGTGACCGGGGAATTTTTCAACCGATGCTGCAGTGTACTCGCTGTTATGGTTTTCATCACCGTGCCTCTCAATGCACCCAGGACCACCGTTGCAAACGGTGCCAAGCGACTACTCATCTGCTCGCCGACTGCCCATCGAAACATATTAAACCGCGCTGCGTCAATTGCCAACAAGCTCATTATCCCACCTATAAAGGCTGCGAAGAATACAAGCGTCAACGTCTGCTCTGGCTCGAGCACCGACCTCAAGGGGAACAACGTCGACCGCCGCCTCGGACTGCTCGTGACGCCCGACCGACGGACCACGCTCCGCATCACCGTCCGCCTGAGCGACGCCGCTCTTTTACGCGCCGCCGCTCACCACCTCCGGCCCTGGATCCAGCCGAGTTTCCGCCGGTGGGAGGCGCCCACCGTTCTGAGCCTTCACCGGAGCATCGCCCGGTGCGGCACAGAACTTCGCAAGGTACTGCCGCCTCACCTACTGGGGAGCGGGATCGCGACCCGCCTTTGAATCCCGGTCCGCCTCGTCCTGGTGCCACTTTTCCGTTGATTGTGTCCGACCGGCGCCTGCTTTCTGGATGTCAGTCACCTTCCGGTCCTTCGCGATCTGTGTTTGGCCCTGGTTCCGCTGCGTCGCATGCAGCTCTGGACCCTGGACAGCTTATGCCTACGATTTTGGCCTTTATGCATTCCCTCTCTGCACTGCTCCTACCGTCTCAGCGGCTTTTGTTCCGCCCGCTAATTCACCAGTTGGACGAATTTTTCCGCAATGTATCAGCCGCTTAAACTGTTACATCTTAACGTCAACGGCTTGCGTGCCCGGTTAACGGAATTGCTTCCTCTGTTGGATACCTATGCCATTATATCACTTCAAGATACTCGCCATCGAAATATCAGTGACTTCTTGGGAGACTTTCGTGACTTTTATTGCTACGATCAGCCCACTCGCCTTGGCGTTCCTGGCCATATCTTGCTCGTCCGCCGTTCAATCCGACACCAACCGCTCCCGCCCGTCGAACATCTTGGGCAAACACTTCTCCGTATCAAGGTGGACGACCGGTCAATTTGTCGACATTCGTTTACGGTTTCTTCGCTATACGCCCCGCCTCCCCGTTCCCATGGCGCATTGCATCTCCCCTTCCTGGATACGGCTCTTTCGGACGACTTTTCGGTGCTGATGGGCGATCTCAACGCTAGCCTGCCCCCGATGGGCAATTCATCTGCTCGACTCAACACTAATGGCCGCTGTCTTCGTGACTTTCTTGAACGATCGGAGGCCTTGGTGCTCAATGACATGACTCAGCCCACCTTCACCCACTCCGCACATTCTTACACCGCGTGTCTTGACTTTGTGTTGGCTACACCTCGTTTTGCTCAACTCGTGTCATCATGCCATACCACTCAAGACGTTGGATCTGACCACCTTCCTATCCAGACAGTCCTTCATGTCCACTCTGTCCCGTGTCCATCGCCTTCACCTGCGTGGCACCTGCCTCCTCGCGCGGATTATTCTGCCTATGCTTCTCGTCTGGATGATTTGGTTCGCGGGTCTCCCTTTTGGCCTCCACCTGTGTGCTCGACTCCGGCTGCCATTGATGATTTCTACGCTTCAGTGACAGACATGATCATCCTCGCGGCTACGGAGACCGTCCCCACCCGCCGTTCGCCCAATGCTACACGACCTCGCCTTCCTCTGCACGTGGTTTTGATGATCCGTCTCCGAAGATCCTTACGCCGACAGTATGCCAATAGCCCAACTCCAACTCTGAAAAGTGAGATCAACCGTCTGCAGCATACCATCCAACGAGAGATCTCGAAGGTAAAGCTCTCAATCGAACATGACCGTGTGACCGCTATTGCCTCCGGCTCGAATCACCCGCGTTTTTGGCATGAAGTGCGTCGACGCTTCCGCCCCCCTGGTGCAGTTTTGCCTCCTGTCCGCGACCCTGGTGACTCTCGCCGCTTCCTGACCGAGCGCTCCGATATAGCTCGAGCTTTCCAAGATCAGCTCAGTGCCTTGACATCAGACTCTGCCTCGCTGCCTCCGCTCCAGTCTCACCCGCTGGCCTCTTCCGTGTTTCCACCTGTCTCTACTGCTGATCTACGACGAATCTTATCGCACGTTAAATCGAACCGCTCGCCGGGCCCGGATAACGTGCCCTATGAATTTCTGCGGCACGCTCCGGACTCCCTGCTTCACCAGCTCGCGACGCTGTACAACGCCATCCTTGACACGGCCCATTTTCCCAGTGCAATGAAGACCTCCACCATCAGTATGATTCCGAAGCCGGATCGAGATTTAACGGAACTCCGGAACTTCAGACCAATTACGCTCAGTAACACCATCATCAAGGTTCTTGAATTTTACTTAAATCGCCATTTGCTTCAGTTCCTGGAACGGTCTAGCGTCCTTTTGCCCACTCAATTGGCGTTCCGTACCGGTACTGGCACAGACCACCAGCTTGTCGATATCATTGAGCGTGGGATTCAAGGCTTTAACCTCGGATGTACAACAGCGATCTACAGCCTCGACTTAATGAAGGCATTTGACACAGTCTCGCACCGGCTACTTTTGCAACGACTCTCGGATGTCACCAACTGTCCCAGAACGGTCGCCATTATTCGGGGCCTCATCACCGCTCGCCGCACCTGTGCTCGATTTCTGGACCCATTGCGTGATGCCTACTCTCCAACTCGCGGCCTACCACAGGGGTCGCCGATTTCGCCCTGCCTCTTCAATTTGTTCATGTCCTCCGCACCAGCTCCCCGCATCTCGAAAGTTCGTCAATATTTCTACGCGGACGATGTTACCGTGACGTCTGTCGCGGACTCACACCTGGCTACCTGGTCACAAGCTCGTGAGCATATGGACAATTTGTGTGACTGGTTCAGAGACATGGAGCTTCGTCTACAGCCAAGCAAGACCACTTTATTGTATCTGACTCGTCGGCGCAGTCGTCCGCAGCTCCCTTCTGTTCTCATTGATGGTCATCTTGTGTCGCCTTCACCTACGGCTCACATCCTGGGACTTACCTTTGACCCCGGGTTATCCTTTTCCGCCCACGTGAAGTTTCTCGTTCGTAAATGTGAACCACCGCTGCACACTCTCCGACGTCTACTTCAGTGTAACCGTCGTGTTCCGCGCTATATTGGTCGGCTCCTCTTTAACGCGCTCGTCTTGCCGAAGATATACTACGCAGCACCCGCCCTCCTCTGTGCACCCCCTTCGTCGTGGCGTCGACTACACCAACTTCACCGCAAGGGACTTAGAGCCTACACTCGTTCTCCGGTACGTACGCCTTTGGAGGAACTGTACAGCCTTGCTGGATCGCCGCCGCTCGATACACTATACAAGGAGCGTGCTACAGCTTGTCTTTTACGATGGGTTTCTCTACCAAATAGCGCCCTTCGGCAACACTTGCGCCCTCCAGGCCGGGCTTTGGACATCACGTACACTATCTCTCCTTTGTTGGCGACTTTTGAATTTCTTCCCGCTCGCATCCAGGCGCTTTTGTGACCCTGTGCTGCCTTTACGACACATGCCTTCTCGCTGCCAGTAAGAACCCGGGTGATTGTATATATGTATATATTGTTTTTTACAGCACACATATCATTGTACATATTGTTTTTTACAGCATACATATCGTTGTACATAGTTTTACTTGATCTTTTAAACTTACTAACCGGATTATGTTAGTTTTTCCTTTTTTGTAATGATCTCTTGTCTCGTTTTCTTTGCATGTCCGCTCACTTGTCTGTCACTCCCGTCACTCTTTCCGCGGAGAGCGAAGCGCCGGGGGGCCTCCAGGCCCTAGGCGGAAATACACTTATTGAACAAAAATTTGGTGTTTATTGCAATAATTGCATGGTAAGCATCAAATGATCCAAGCGATCGTCGAGTCTTTGACAGGCCGCAAGGCCTATTCTAAAATAAAGAAAAGAAGGAGGAAGGGAAATGGAAGCTACGTTACACGTGTATCGATGCCGTTTTCCTATTCTTGCAACAGCAGCCAGCAGCAGTTTTGTGTTTGTGGCTGGCTGGTGCGTCGCCCCACCCAGGAGGCGGCAGGGGTACGGCCGTTGTGTCTCTCCAAGATAGTCATATTTCGGTGCCAGCAGCTATACTGCCCGGTGGTTTGGAATAAAAACAGGTGATAATACACAATAGACGGATGCGTTCTGTCGCATATCATGGATTGTCATGAGTGTGTGGGATATCTCTGTTGCGTCATAGAATGCTGACTCGTCATCCTCCGACCACTGATTGATAATTGACAACGGATTTGTTTTCATTGATGTTGGAATGAAGTTGACAGCTTCAGTCGCATATCATTGTCCGCGGTGAGATGTCTATGTTACGTCATAGCTAGTTGACTCGTTATCGGAAACGTCTTTCACATGGCAATAATTGAAAAAGACATAGTCTTTGATTGATGCTGGAAAGGAGACTTTATTTTTATTTGAATAATGGGCTGTTCCTCGCGGTACTGCAATACGAGGTCAACCCGGGGAAGGGGCGAGGCAGGCCTCTACCTCCCTTCCGGATAACAAAAATCGGGATAATCTCCATGCAGTCCGTTGGACTGCGTTCTAGAGATTAAACTAGAAAGAACAGATACTACACTTTTGATCTTAGCTCGAAGAGCCGAGAAGCGATAACGTGCTAAGGTTGGTGCTGGCTGTATTCGCTGTGGATAGTGTGTTTTGTATTGGTCTGTCATTTAAATGAAGGTGCAACATTATAATAATGTCCCGATGCAAGTGATTCCGATGATTTTTCAAGAACCATATTTAAATCGGAGATTCCAAATGCCTGTCAATGTTTTCACTTATACGGAAGTAAATGATGGTCGATGAGGTTTTGCAATTGACCCAAATATACAAGTTGGACTACTTCTCGGAAATACTACTGAAATCCTGAAGGATAGTTTGGTCTGAAAAGACAAAAATGTTAGCAACACCAGGTATTCCCAGGCGGTCACCCATCCAAGTACTAACCTGGCCCGACGTTGCTTAACTTCTGTGATCGGACGGGAACAGGTGCTTTCAACGTGGTATGGTCGCTAACGACAGACATCCATATTCATGGTGTTGTCTACTGTAAAGTGACATTAATTTTCAGCTCCTGGTTGAATTAAAAGATTTATTCTTGCTACTACCGTTGTTAGTAGTGAGAGGTGAATACTGACCTTGAGCATATCATGTGGAGATTGAAGCGAAATGAAGGTATCAATATGATGTAAAAAATCGTAATTCATCATTTTGATATGTCGCAATAAAATGTTTTCAAAGCAGTTGTCGTTTTCTCTTTTGTATTCTTTAACTTTGTTTAAAAAGCTAATTCGCCAATTTGAAGAAGTTGACGAAAATCGAATGGATAGCAGAGGTCCGCCCGTGCTTCTTTGCCGTATTTGACGGTCTCAAAAATTTGGGACCGTCAAATACGGCAAAGAAGCACGGGCGGACCTCTGCTATCCATTCGATTTTCGTCAACTTCTTCAAATTGGCGAATTAGCTTTTTAAACAAAGTTAAAGAATACAAAAGAGAAAACGACAACTGCTTTGAAAACATTTTATTGCGACATATCAAAATGATGAATTACGATTTTTTACATCATATTGATACCTTCATTTCGCTTCAATCTCCACATGATATGCTCAAGGTCAGTATTCACCTCTCACTACTAACAACGGTAGTAGCAAGAATAAATCTTTTAATTCAACCAGGAGCTGAAAATTAATGTCACTTTACAGTAAGTAGACAACACCATGAATATGGATGTCTGTCGTTAGCGACCATACCACGTTGAAAGCTTGTCGAGTGAGGTTGTGTCTCAGCGTTTCTCCGATCAGTGTTTTCTGTTACTCCGTATCTTCGCTCTCAGACATCGTTGGAACTTGCGGTTTGCTCCGTTGGAATCAGCGCATCAAGAAGGCCAAGAAAAGTTAAGTAGTTATTTGATTCTTTTCTGAGTTTTCTTAATCCTGGTCCCTTTAATTACATATTTGACAATTCCTAACAGTATTTCTCTCTCCTGCTATTGGAGTTTGTCACTCTTCCCTTCTCAGCGCGCACGGCTGTCGATTGCCGGTTCAATCTGTGCGTCGTTGTATGCGTGCGTCTGCTCTGTGTGCAGTCTCGGGCTGTAGTGTGTTTGCGCTAGCGTGCTGCATACCCTATTGTCTCGTTTTCTGATTCGATTCATTCATTGAGTTAGCTGTCTGCTGTCTCTCAATAAAGGGCAACCAGTGCAGTGCTATTAACAGCTGATAAATAAAAACATCGAGTGCATTCTCAGACTGTTTACAGCTGATTGATAATTAATAAGATCAAGTAGATTATCCCTAGCTGTGTTTAATATTATCTGTCCGTCTGTATTGAGTATTGAGTAGTGAACATTGACTACTAATTGCCGACAACTGAATAATATCCCGTCTCATTTTTAAATTGAACTGATATCTTGTATCATTCTGTTACATCTGTATTGACTGATTTTGTCATTGATTGCTCTTTTGTTTTCTTCCGTTTGGTCCTTCATCTTGAGTGAGCAGTCCAATCCTGCCCTGTCTGTTTTCTTGTCTTCGCTTTAGTTCCTGCTCTTGTTAGCTTCTTCATCAGCTTTCTTTGCTAGTTCAGAGTTCCGGGTGCAGGTGTTAGGTTTGTTCCCGACGACTTTCTTTCTGCCTCAAGCAAGTTAAGTCACTCTTCCCGGTCCCAGCCACTTCTGCTTCCTACGTCTCTCCTTGAAGAGTTTGTCTTCCTTTGGCTCCTTCTTGACTTCCTCTAGCGCTGGGTTGGTAAACAAACGTTTTACCAATCCGACCAGCGACTTCCAGGTATAGTCTTGAAGTCTTCTTTGTTTGTTTCTTTTAGGTAGGCAAGCAACAACCGCCTAATAAAGAGTCCGTCGAACAACACGCCTGGCCAAATGGCCAACAACGAAATTCGCTCAGCGATACCGTTCGTAAATAACTTAAACAGAGCCGCGAAGAACAAGCGTGCTCGATCCGCCAGCCCTGGGATCTGCTCCTCACCTCCCCATAAGCAGATCAACCAAGCACATTCCCACGCCAGTGATAATGGAGACGCCGATGCCGATCGAGAATCGGCCATGAGTTTTAATTTGGAAGATGCTCAATCAGGCCCCAGTAGTGGTACAGGTGGTCGATCACGGACCAACTCACAAGTCCTGGGACAGGACCTGCCCCTGACAAGCCACCGATCAGTGAATGCTTGGCTCCAAAGACCAACTGCTCAGTCTAACAATTTTATCCTCCGCGATACCGGCAACAAATGGCGGGGAAAATTCACCCAACTGATCCTGCTGGTCAGAGAAACTCTGCCCGGCTTCCAATTTAGAAGGTTCCGTCCTGTGGAAGGAGGTTTCCTGCTCTCCTGCACCAAACCTGAGCTACTGACATCATGTTTTGCGAGAGTGGCGAACCATTTTGACGGCCTTGTGCTAGAGCCAGCCGCACAGAAGCAGGCAAAGAGACCTGTTGATGTGACCATACGAGGAGTCAGCACAACAATATCATGCGAGGAAGTCCTAGCTGACCTCAAAGAGCAGATAGGTCCTTCTGTCGTTTCAGTTCGGCGACTCCACGCCCGCACTGAGGGTCAGATTGACAAGAGTCGCCCACTACCAGTAGTAATAGCCACTTTGCCTGAGCCTCTTGTCCCGAAAATCAAGGACTACTGTCTGTTTGGAATTATCCAGCTGCAAATCGGTACTCCACAAGATCGAGCAGACATCCAGCAATGCCGCCGGTGCTTTCAATGGGGACATCTAGCTCAATCATGCAAGTCCCTGAGACGGTGCTTCCGATGTGGTAGCACAAGCCACACCAGAGAAAAATGCACGATTGAAGATCGCAACCGGCGATGCTTCGCATGTAAGGGAGACCACGCCATCACCTACCGAGGCTGTCCCGCATATCACGCAGCACAGGCAAAAGTCAGGTCGATTTTGAAGCCTCGATCAAATCCACCAGCTCCCCTCCCAATAATCAGCTATTCACAAAGGACAGCTCCTGCCAAAAACCAAGTCCATCAATCAGCACCAGACTCTGGGTGGACTGTAGTCACCAGGCGCCGTCAGAGAAGCGAACATCTGCCCGGGGGCCCCGAGACAAATGTCACGCCCGTAACAGGCTCCACAGAAACCGAAGTGCCAAGGACTGCAAACTCAGCCACTCGACCGCAGACCACCAATCTCCTGTCTTCAGACGGAATCCGTGCAAAGCTTTGCGAACTGACGTCCGAGAGGGACCGGATCATGCAAGCTAGGGAGTCCGGTATCCACAGCGAGCAACTGAAGCGCCGCCTCCATAAGATTAATAAGAGAGGCCGCTCCTTATCCACTAGACTGATGGTCATGGACCCAACGTTCCGGGAAGACAATTTCCGACCTGGCGCCATAATTGCTCAAGCCGCCATCAGTAATTCTGCCAATAATGGTACGCCGGATGCCATTCGTGTCACTGAGCTCCCCTCTGTCCGCATGTCCGGTGGCGCCTCGGAACAAGCCGAGAGCAACACTACAAAGCACGCTACCGTCACTGTCGCCAAAGAGACTGTCCATCAGCCGTCAAGATCGTCCCACGATGAAAACCGTTTCTCAAAGATGATACTCGACACCCTTGCAAAACTGCAAGCAATCACAAGTTCCTGTACTGACCCTGCAAAGGCTCTGGATGCAGTTAACGCCGTAATAAGCACTCTGTTGGCAATGTCAGAGGCAGTTTTCAAAAATCACAATGTCTAAGATCTGGCACTGCAACGTCAATGGCCTCCGAGCTCGTTTGACGGAAACGATCCTAGCAACCACCAACTTTGATGTGATTTGTCTGCAAGAAACACGTATTCCGTATGCCCTGGACTCACAGTTCTGGATCCTGAACTTTCCAAACTATGTAGCGCACACCATCTGCGATGACACTGAAGGTGTCGGCATTGCGGTTCTGGTCCGCCGAAACATCAGACATGAGCTACTGCGAAAGACAGTAAAAAACCGACACAGATTGATATCAGTAAAACTCCTGCAACCAAACGGAGAGCACGTGGTAGTATCATCAATATACGCTCCCCCAGCCAATCACGGTATACCACTGGACATATCAATGCTGAATGAGGCCATGAATACAACAAAGGCGATCCTGATCGGAGACCTGAACGCGAGGAACCGAGAACTTGGCTGCCGAGCAACCAACTCCCATGGCACCAGCCTCGCCACATTATTGGACAATGAAGAATGGGTTGTTTTGAACGATCCACAGATCGCAACTTTCGCACATTACAGCTACCATACAACGGACTGTATTGACTGGGCAATAGCCACCCCAAGCCTCTCTGGTCACTATACCTGCAGAGTGTTGAATGATATTGGCTCTGACCACGTGCCGCTCTCGTTGACTCCACTCAGATTACCGACTCGAGACCATTTGCCATCCAATTTGCCGAATCGTTGGCGCACCAGCCATGTTAGAGATTGGACACCTTACACTACCAGCGTCGAGCAACACCTTCGCAGCCATGTTGACGTAGAGGCCCTTTCGACTCCCCGAACAAATGAAGGAACCGAGCACCTAGCAAGGTCAGTTGAGAGAGCTGTGCAAGACGCGGCCATGGAGACGCTCCAACGCTCTGTCCCCTACACCAGTCAAGGCCTCCGCCCGTTGCCTTGGTGGATCAGGGCAATGATCTTGGAGAGACGTCGACTTCTCCGTCGCCACTGCAGCTGCCCTAGTCCTGAATCTCGTCGGGAGCTGAACAGGATCAAAAGACAGGTCCACCAGGCTCTAAAAGAACACGAAGATTCCGTTCTAAAGACAAAAATTGACAACCTGAGAGCTGGACCAAGGAATCCCGATTTTTGGCCAGAAGTTCGCCGATGGTTCAGCAGTGGATGCTCAGTTAATCCACCACTCACTGACCCCCAAAACGACGCTCCGATATCCCTTCCCGCAGATCGGGCAAGAGTCTTCGCCAATCACATGGCTTCAATTCTTTCTGACCCAATCGCAACCAGTAGTGACAGCAATGAATTCAGTGAACGCATTGAAAATGACACCCAGCAAGAGGCCTTTTGGGACCCGTCGGTGCGAAGCCGGTTCGGAATACTTGCCCCTATAACAGCTAGGAAAGTTGCCTCAACTGTAAGCAAGCTCCGCCCGGGAAGAGCCCCTGGCCCGGATGGCATCAGTCATGACATGCTAAAACACTCTCCACCTCTACTGTTCCAGATATTGGCAATGATCTTTTCAGCATCACTGAATCTCGGATACTTCCCACAAATTTGGAAGAAAGCTCATATTAAAATGCTGCCGAAACAGGGTAAAGACCACACTGTTGCAAAAAACTACCGCCCAATCTCGCTGACTTCTGCAGTAGGCAAGCTCCTGGAGAGAATCGTAGCAGGACGCATACTTTTTTGGTGCGAGAGCAAGAATCTGCTCCCCATTGCACAGTCAGGCTTCAGATCTGGAAGAGACTCCCAAGAGCAGTTCACCATCTTGACTCAAAGGATTATACAAGCAATGAACGGCGGACTCGCCACAGTAGCGGTATCTCTAGACATTGAGAAGGCTTTCGATTCTGTCTGGCACGCAGGTCTAGCCTACAGATGTTACCAGATGATTCCAGCTCCAGCCGCAAAGTGGGTTGCTCACTTCATGAAGAACCGGACCTTTGATGTCCTAGAAGATGGTCATCTATCTCGCCAAGTATCAATCACGCGCGGAGTCCCTCAAGGATCTCCCCTGTCTCCCCTGCTGTATACTATGTACACCAGCACAATGCCTCTGCCAGACAAACCTCTGTGCGGCAGTTCAATGTTCGCAGATGATGTGGCAGTGTGGTCATCAGCACGTACACCAAATGCAGCATGTGAAGAACTCGAGCCGATATTGATTAACATGACCGACTGGGGGAAGAAATGGAAACTGAACTTCTCCATCGAGAAAACGCAAGCGATGTTCTTCACAAGAAGACATCGCTGGAAAGACAATGATCTCCGCCCACTGACCTTCTCCGGAACGAGAATAGACTGGAGAAGACACATTGACTTTCTTGGCATTCGGCTTGACAGAGAACTCAGCCTTCGAGCACATGCAACTAAGACCGTGGAACGACTGGGCCCGAGAATGCTGGAGCTAAGCTCCCTTTGCAAAAGCTCACCACACATTCCAACCTGGATCGGATGCATGCTATATCGCACGCTCATTCGGAGCGCAATGTTGTACTGTCTCCCAGTTCTCCTCATCGGATGTGAGGCCGCCTGGGCAAAACTTGACCGCTTGGAGCGAAGATCTCTCCGGGGGTCCCTCAGGTCAACTTGGAAGGGCCTCCCAATTGATTCAATTTACCGCCGAACTCGACAAAGACCGCTGAGAGAGGAAGCCAAGCATCAGGCTGGCACCTTCATTTTGAGACATGCCCGCACAAAGAATGCACGTCTCATCTCTGCATTTGAGCCTGAAGTGAGACAAAGGCCCAGGCTCATACATGAGGAAGGCCCCCTAGAAAAATCTTACGCATGCCTCTCCTCCTCACAAAAGTTGGAGGTACAACAATACCTGCAGGAGCTAGGCCTCACACCAGAGAGCGATCAGCATGCAGGCCTACCGCCCCTAATAACCCCAGTTTTTCAAGGTGAAATGCCCTAAGTTTATATCACTAACATGTAACAGCCACGTGTGTTGAGACGCCGTCTGCTTCTGCCGTTTTCTTTCAGGTTCTCTTTCAGGCTCAAGCAGAGGACGAGCGACCTGATCGACGGACCCAGGACCAGGCGGAGGACTCACACCGAAGCGACCCAGAGACCGTGCTCCCGTGACTGACCCAATACAGTAGGTGCGTCCGGGCGAGGCTTGGTCTCGCTGGCGACACCAAGCTGTACGGGTTTTTCCTTACTTCACTTTTTCTCAGTAACTTCTCTGTAACTTCTCTTGTACATGTACCCTGCATTGTTTTGGCCTACGGGCTCTCAATGAAATAAAGTTATTCGTTGAAAGCACCTGTTCCCGTCCGATCACAGAAGTTAAGCAACGTCGGGCCAGGTTAGTACTTGGATGGGTGACCGCCTGGGAATACCTGGTGTTGCTAACATTTTTGTCTTTTCAGACCAAACTATCCTTCAGGATTTCAGTAGTATTTCCGAGAAGTAGTCCAACTTGTATATTTGGGTCAATTGCAAAACCTCATCGACCATCATTTACTTCCGTATAAGTGAAAACATTGACAGGCATTTGGAATCTCCGATTTAAATATGGTTCTTGAAAAATCATCGGAATCACTTGCATCGGGACATTATTATAATGTTGCACCTTCATTTAAATGACAGACCAATACAAAACACACTATCCACAGCGAATACAGCCAGCACCAACCTTAGCACGTTATCGCTTCTCGGCTCTTCGAGCTAAGATCAAAAGTGTAGTATCTGTTCTTTCTAGTTTAATCTCTAGAACGCAGTCCAACGGACTGCATGGAGATTATCCCGATTTTTGTTATCCGGAAGGGAGGTAGAGGCCTGCCTCGCCCCTTCCCCGGGTTGACCTCGTATTGCAGTACCGCGAGGAACAGCCCATTATTCAAATAAAAATAAAGTCTCCTTTCCAGCATCAATCAAAGACTATGTCTTTTTCAATTATTGCCATGTGAAAGACGTTTCCGATAACGAGTCAACTAGCTATGACGTAACATAGACATCTCACCGCGGACAATGATATGCGACTGAAGCTGTCAACTTCATTCCAACATCAATGAAAACAAATCCGTTGTCAATTATCAATCAGTGGTCGGAGGATGACGAGTCAGCATTCTATGACGCAACAGAGATATCCCACACACTCATGACAATCCATGATATGCGACAGAACGCATCCGTCTATTGTGTATTATCACCTGTTTTTATTCCAAACCACCGGGCAGTATAGCTGCTGGCACCGAAATATGACTATCTTGGAGAGACACAACGGCCGTACCCCTGCCGCCTCCTGGGTGGGGCGACGCACCAGCCAGCCACAAACACAAAACTGCTGCTGGCTGCTGTTGCAAGAATAGGAAAACGGCATCGATACACGTGTAACGTAGCTTCCATTTCCCTTCCTCCTTCTTTTCTTTATTTTAGAATAGGCCTTGCGGCCTGTCAAAGACTCGACGATCGCTTGGATCATTTGATGCTTACCATGCAATTATTGCAATAAACACCAAATTTTTGAGACCGTCAAATACGGCAAAGAAGCACGGGCGGACCTCTGCTATCCATTCGATTTTCGTCAACTTCTTCAAATTGGCGAATTAGCTTTTTAAACAAAGTTAAAGAATACAAAAGAGAAAACGACAACTGCTTTGAAAACATTTTATTGCGACATATCAAAATGATGAATTACGATTTTTTACATCATATTGATACCTTCATTTCGCTTCAATCTCCACATGATATGCTCAAGGTCAGTATTCACCTCTCACTACTAACAACGGTAGTAGCAAGAATAAATCTTTTAATTCAACCAGGAGCTGAAAATTAATGTCACTTTACAGTAAGTAGACAACACCATGAATATGGATGTCTGTCGTTAGCGACCATACCACGTTGAAAGCACCTGTTCCCGTCCGATCACAGAAGTTAAGCAACGTCGGGCCAGGTTAGTACTTGGATGGGTGACCGCCTGGGAATACCTGGTGTTGCTAACATTTTTGTCTTTTCAGACCAAACTATCCTTCAGGATTTCAGTAGTATTTCCGAGAAGTAGTCCAACTTGTATATTTGGGTCAATTGCAAAACCTCATCGACCATCATTTACTTCCGTATAAGTGAAAACATTGACAGGCATTTGGAATCTCCGATTTAAATATGGTTCTTGAAAAATCATCGGAATCACTTGCATCGGGACATTATTATAATGTTGCACCTTCATTTAAATGACAGACCAATACAAAACACACTATCCACAGCGAATACAGCCAGCACCAACCTTAGCACGTTATCGCTTCTCGGCTCTTCGAGCTAAGATCAAAAGTGTAGTATCTGTTCTTTCTAGTTTAATCTCTAGAACGCAGTCCAACGGACTGCATGGAGATTATCCCGATTTTTGTTATCCGGAAGGGAGGTAGAGGCCTGCCTCGCCCCTTCCCCGGGTTGACCTCGTATTGCAGTACCGCGAGGAACAGCCCATTATTCAAATAAAAATAAAGTCTCCTTTCCAGCATCAATCAAAGACTATGTCTTTTTCAATTATTGCCATGTGAAAGACGTTTCCGATAACGAGTCAACTAGCTATGACGTAACATAGACATCTCACCGCGGACAATGATATGCGACTGAAGCTGTCAACTTCATTCCAACATCAATGAAAACAAATCCGTTGTCAATTATCAATCAGTGGTCGGAGGATGACGAGTCAGCATTCTATGACGCAACAGAGATATCCCACACACTCATGACAATCCATGATATGCGACAGAACGCATCCGTCTATTGTGTATTATCACCTGTTTTTATTCCAAACCACCGGGCAGTATAGCTGCTGGCACCGAAATATGACTATCTTGGAGAGACACAACGGCCGTACCCCTGCCGCCTCCTGGGTGGGGCGACGCACCAGCCAGCCACAAACACAAAACTGCTGCTGGCTGCTGTTGCAAGAATAGGAAAACGGCATCGATACACGTGTAACGTAGCTTCCATTTCCCTTCCTCCTTCTTTTCTTTATTTTAGAATAGGCCTTGCGGCCTGTCAAAGACTCGACGATCGCTTGGATCATTTGATGCTTACCATGCAATTATTGCAATAAACACCAAATTTTTGAGACCGTCAAATACGGCAAAGAAGCACGGGCGGACCTCTGCTATCCATTCGATTTTCGTCAACTTCTTCAAATTGGCGAATTAGCTTTTTAAACAAAGTTAAAGAATACAAAAGAGAAAACGACAACTGCTTTGAAAACATTTTATTGCGACATATCAAAATGATGAATTACGATTTTTTACATCATATTGATACCTTCATTTCGCTTCAATCTCCACATGATATGCTCAAGGTCAGTATTCACCTCTCACTACTAACAACGGTAGTAGCAAGAATAAATCTTTTAATTCAACCAGGAGCTGAAAATTAATGTCACTTTACAGTAAGTAGACAACACCATGAATATGGATGTCTGTCGTTAGCGACCATACCACGTTGAAAGCACCTGTTCCCGTCCGATCACAGAAGTTAAGCAACGTCGGGCCAGGTTAGTACTTGGATGGGACCCGCCTGGTCAATTGCAAAACCTCATCGACCATCATTTACTTCCGTATAAGTGAAAACATTGACAGGCATTTGGAATCTCCGATTTAAATATGGTTCTTGAACACGTTGAAAGCTTGATGTGAACGGACGTAATTTTGTGTGCTCTCGTGAAGTTATTTTCATTAGGTCATATCTCAGTTACTACGGCACTTCAGGTCAAGTATCTGATATCGTCGGTGTCCTCATTGAACGCTCTATCGTTGTGTATAATCCGCTTTGATTTTCAGCTGATAATTGTAGTGATCCATTACACTGTCTCTGATCACATTCTGATCTATCGCTTTAGTGTCTGTGCGCTGATTGGAAGTTGGTTTTCCCGTCAGTTAGCTGTCTGCTATTGTATAGTAGTTATCCCCATCTGCTTAAGCCTTGAACGCGTAGCTGCTGCTTCTATCAGTGACTACTGTGTTCTTCTCTGCCTAATATCAGTAAGCTCGTGTAGAGCGTCGCTGCTGTTTCTGTCCGTGTTGTCTATTTTTATCTGTGCGGCTGTAGATTGTCGGCCTGCTGCTGCTGCTGTTCAGATTCTAGCTTGTCTTCCCGTCCCCCTCGCAAATTGGACGAGCCCGCTGCTGCTTCTGCCCATAGCAAACTCTGTCGTTTTTTAGGCATTCAGAAAGGATTTTTCCTTTCTCTCTCCCTACCTAGAGCGAGTTTTTCGTCGCAGTTTTTTAAAAACAGTTAATACCTCCTTCCTGTTGTCGTTGGTATTGGCAGTATCTCCCCTCTCCCTCTCCACTAATGGAGTTTTCCCCCTCCACTCCTTTAAGAGATCAGCTCTCTAAGAATCAAAATTCCATGCAATATGTCGGCAAAAGAGCCCGCTCTCGAAGCCCTGACCGCCACTCTATGCCGCCCCCGAAAAGGGCTGATCCTGATAGGGACCTTGAAAACGAAGACTTGTTCAATTTTTACGATAAGGAGAATTTTCCTCCTGAGTCTACGTCAACAAACCTCCAAAATCCTGACCTGCGGGGCATCCGCCTTAACAAAGGAGACATAGAGCTTGACAGTGCTGAGTTTCCTCATCTGCCAAAATCTCCTACACCATCAATTTTATCAGACTATAAAAAGCCCGACAGACCAAATGCAAGTCAGCAGAACCGTTTCCAGACCGATGTGGACATCGACAGATCCGCCAGCTCTCAAACACCAAAATACCGCCCTACTCCCATCCTCTTGAAGGACAATACAGGAGTCTGGAAGAATAAAATTCCGGACCTGTTACACCTCATCAGGAAGCACTTCGATAATCTATCTATCAAATCCTTTTCCACATATAAGGACGGTTTTCGCCTTACATGTGACACCCCAGACAAATTTTTGATTGCATTCCTGGAACATCAAACGCATTTTCAAGGCCTCTCGTTAGAGAAATTTGAAGCCCGGAATATTGAAGTTGACGTTGCGCTCAGAGGAGTGAGCTCAGCCTTTTCCTGTGACGAAATCCTGAAAGACTTGAAAGAGAGAATCAGCCCGAAGATCCTAAATGTCCGCCGACTTCACGCCCGCACCGAAGGAAAAATAGACACCACAAGACCCCTCCCGATCGTAATTGTCACAACGGACGAGACAACAGCAAAAGAGCTCAAAGAATTCCATCTATTCGGCGTCCTCCTCATGCATGGCAGTGCCCCCAGACACCGACAAGCTGTACAACAATGCCTTAGATGCTTCGCCTGGGGCCATCCTTCATCTTCCTGCCAACTAAAACGGAGATGCATCAAGTGTGGAAACACAACACATACCAAAGAAAAATGCCCGATTATGGACAGCACCCCTAAATGCCTAAACTGTTTACGTGAGCACTCAGTAATGTACAGAGGCTGCGAAGCACATAAATCCGCAAGAAAACTCCTGCACGATGCCCTTCTTCCCCCGGGGAACAAACCAAAAATGCTGAATACCATCCCATCCTCCTCGATCGCCGTCACGGAAGACGAGCAGGGCTGGACCAAGGTCAGCAGGAGACACCGACAGGGAAACACCACATCCACATCCCAAGACCGAGAAATGAAGGCAGCCCCAAATCACCTCACAGACCCACAAAATCTGGAGAACTCGTCTAGTCCCCTGTCCGCGCCTTTGAATTGCGCTCAGAGAACCAGTCCGCCCTCTTTCCTTGTGAATCTCCAGCAAAAACAAAAGGAACCCAAATTTTCTCAACCCAACATTGAAGTTAGCCGAAGCCACCCAGAGAGAACGGTCGGGACCCAACTCAACGCCCAATCCAGCAAAAGCCCCCAGGAATCAACAGAAAGCCTTGAAACTGCCCTCAATAATGTAGTTGCCGCTAAACAAAGAATCATTCAAACGAAAGAATCAGGGATAAAGGACAAGAACCTCAATAAAAAGCTTCAAAAACTGGCCAAAAGAGAGCGCCAAATCCGCCAAAAGTTAAGTGAGAGCCCACCACATCACACATCGAGCCTTCCAGACCATCACACCGCTGACCCGATGCCCTTGGGCCCTGTGGGGACCATGAGACCGGCTTCTTCAACTGGGAAGTTTCAGAACACCAACTCCATGGATTTTGCCGAACCCCCACTGCACCGCCAACACCAATCACCCAACATACCGAACCTGGACGAGATAATCCTGCAGGCCCTCACGAAATTGCTCAAGATTTGTGATGCAGGGGAAAAACCGGAAGTCACCATTGAACTAGTGAAGACAATCGTCAACACGCTGCTGCAAATCACAACCGTTACAAAAGCCCTAACTAAGCCCAATAATGAATTTTATTTGGCACGCTAACGTAAACGGAGTTAGAGCCCATCTCCACGAAATAAAACGAGCCTCTCTTTCTTTTGACGTCATAAGCATTCAAGAAACCCGTCTGTTAGCCGATCAAGACAGAAATTTCTGGAAATTAAACTTCCCAGACTATGCAGCATACAGCCTCCCTCAGAATTGCCTTGGCTGTGGAGTGGCCCTCCTCATAAGGAAAAACATCTCCCACACCCTAAAGAAGAAATTGACCCTAAACCGTAATCAAATAATCACTGTATCTCTCAATTGGACTCAAGGAAGGGAATACATGGTGTCGACCATGTACGCACCACCTACTGGCCGAGGGAGCAACATCGAGCCCCAACTGATAGCCGACGCCCTGACCCACCCGATGTCCATCGTCATCGGTGATCTCAACGCCCGCCACAATGACCTTGGTTGTAAATCGTCAAACCCAAATGGCAGACACCTTGCTTCCTTGATCCGCACTACGGACATTGTCGTCTTAAATGATGCACATTACCCAACCTTCTTCCACAGCGCATACACTTTCTGCGACTGCATTGACTGGGCCCTCTGCTCCCCCCGCTTAGCAAATCAAATTCAGTGTAGCACAGGAGAAGACATCAACTCCGACCACATCCCCCTTGTCGTCAAACGGCTAAGCCTCCCAACTCCCAACAACCAACGTCACCCAACTCACCGCACTTGGAGGACGAGCCATATTCAAGACTGGTCCAATTTCAAGAAAGAAGCTGGAGAACAGCTTGACCAAGCTTTTCCAAACCTTGATGAATACCCGCGAACTGCACTTAACGTCGATGACTGGGTTGACCGACTAGAGGAGGCATTGACATCAGCGGCCTCCAATACTCTAAAAGAATCCATCTCAAGGACTGACGGAGGCCTCCTCCCCCTACCATGGTGGGTGAGATCCCTCATCAGAGAACGTCGGCGAATCCGGAGACAACTTCAAACTCATCCCTCCTCAGACCTACGTAAATACCTCAACAGCCTACGCAGAAATATAAAGCGTGCATTGGACGAACTGGAGGACACCAACATGAAGAGACGAGCCGAAAAAATCCGTTCTGGCCCTCGAAACCCGGACTTCTGGCCAGAAGTTAGGCGTTGGTTCAGAAATGGAGGAGTGATCAACCCCCCTCTCACCGACCCCGAAACCAACCAACATCACAGTAGCCCACAACAGCGTGCTCACATCTTCGCCGCTCATATGAAGAAAATTTTTTCAGAGAGAGATGACCCTAGCTTCAATGCTATTTTTCGCAATGAGGTTGAATCGGATGTCAGAGCCGGCGCCTTCTGGGACCTAAATGAGCGTGGCCCTACCGGACTTACGGCCCCGGTTGACAGCAGTCTTGTAGCCGCCACTGTTGGCCGCCTTCGTCCAAGAAAGGCCCCTGGAACTGATGGTTTATCATCGGACATAATAAAAAATGCACCAGAAATTCTGAACAGAATCCTTGCCAAAATTTTTACAGCTTCCTTGAAAATCGGGCACTTCCCCCTCAAGTGGAAGACAGCAAATATCAGAATGATCCCCAAGCCAAACCGAGACCTTAGAATCCCAAAGAATTACAGACCAATCTCCCTCACTCCTACCCTAGGAAAAATTTTAGAAAGGATTTTTGCCTACCGTCTGGCCTCCTGGTGCCGAAGGAAAAAACTCCTCCCAATTGAGCAATCCGGCTTTCAAAAAGGGAGAGATGCCCAGGAGCAGTTCGTCCTGGCAACTCAACAAATCTGCCAAAACTCCAATGCCGGCCTCGCGACAGTCATGTTGTCCTTCGACATCGAAAAAGCGTTTGACTCAGTCTGGCACGCGGGCCTTATATACAGCGCCTACCTCTTCCTCCCGCAACCTGCTGCCAAATGGATCGAAAGCTTCTTAACAGACCGATCATTTTCCATCCTGGAGGATGGCCACCTCTCAAATGTCCAAAGCATACGAACAGGTGTCCCACAGGGCTCTCCACTCTCCCCTTTACTTTACTGTCTTTACACCAGCACCCTCCCCATCCCTCGAGGGGCTCAGTTTGGAGCCTCCCTTTTTGCTGATGATGTGGCTGTTTGGTGCGCTTCATCTTCACCTAAGAAAGCTTTAGAGGATCTTTCACCCCATCTCGATGCGATGTTCGAGTGGGGCAGAAAATGGAGACTACAATTCTCAGCTGAAAAGACACAAGCCGCTTTTTTCACCCGTCGCCATAGATGGGAACCGGAAGACCTCGCGCCTCCCATAGTACAGGACAAACCGCTCGACTGGAGGCCCTTTATCGATTTTCTAGGCCTCAGAATAGACCGCGAACTTACTTTCCGCCACCATGCCCAGCTCTGTTCACAGACTCTCGCGCCTCGGATTAACGAACTTCGAGCGTTATGCCGATCGTCCCCACGTATCCCTTATTGGGTGGGAACGTTTCTTTACAAAACACTCATACGCAGCGCCTTGGCCTATTCCATCCCGGCCATCCTTATCGCCTCCGAGGATGTGTGGTGCAGGCTCGACCGGATCGAGCGAATGGCCCTTCGAGCGGCACTCAAGACCGAATGGAAAGGGCTTCCAATCTCCTCGATCTACAGACGAACAAGGGTAGAAAACCTGAGAGTCCACGCCAAGAGAACTGCCGGAGATTTTCTTTTCCGACACACCAGCAACCTAAATTGGCGACTCATCTCCAGTTTCAACCCACAGACGCCCCCCAATCCACGTCTAATCTTCAAACCTGGGCCCATGGAGAAGATGTTCGCTGCCCTCCCCTCGGTTAGAAAGACGATGATCCGCCATATTCTCCAAGACGCAGGAATCCTACCCGATCCCCAAGCAAGTGGACGAATGGATGGACGGACGCAGAATGGACCCCCAGCCTTCCCAGCAGAAGCCCCGTGACTCCAGTGTCCCGTCTGTGATGTCTCTACACCTCTTTAAAAACTCTATACCCCTCTGAAATATCCTGTGCCTCATTTCACGGAAAATCGATACCGGAGTCCTACCCAGTGCCACAACGAGTGGACGAACGGAAGACCGGACGCAGACTGGCGACCTCGCCTTCTCCGCAGGAAATCCACTAAACCAGTGCCTCGCCAGTGATATCTCTATGCCCTTCTTCAAACTCTGTGCCTTTCATGTGAAACCTTGTGCTTCCAAAAAAGGTTTCATGTGAAACCTTGTGCTTCCAAGAAAGTACATAAATCACCATCTTTCTCGTGACACCCAGTGCTTCCACTTATTGATATTTTACTTCATCATGACCATCATATGTTTGACTGCCAACAAATGAACTTTTTCTAACTTTGTACCGCTCCCTATTTCAAAGAAAAGGGCTGCGAAAATTTTTACTCTGTGTCAAATGTCATCTACGAAATGGTGCATGCTGTAATTTGATCTGGCCTTCGGGTCTTCAAAGTTAATAAACGTTATTCGTTGAAAGCACCTGTTCCCGTCCGATCACAGAAGTTAAGCAACGTCGGGCCAGGTTAGTACTTGGATGGGTGACCGCCTGGGAATACCTGGTGTTGCTAACATTTTTGTCTTTTCAGACCAAACTATCCTTCAGGATTTCAGTAGTATTTCCGAGAAGTAGTCCAACTTGTATATTTGGGTCAATTGCAAAACCTCATCGACCATCATTTACTTCCGTATAAGTGAAAACATTGACAGGCATTTGGAATCTCCGATTTAAATATGGTTCTTGAAAAATCATCGGAATCACTTGCATCGGGACATTATTATAATGTTGCACCTTCATTTAAATGACAGACCAATACAAAACACACTATCCACAGCGAATACAGCCAGCACCAACCTTAGCACGTTATCGCTTCTCGGCTCTTCGAGCTAAGATCAAAAGTGTAGTATCTGTTCTTTCTAGTTTAATCTCTAGAACGCAGTCCAACGGACTGCATGGAGATTATCCCGATTTTTGTTATCCGGAAGGGAGGTAGAGGCCTGCCTCGCCCCTTCCCCGGGTTGACCTCGTATTGCAGTACCGCGAGGAACAGCCCATTATTCAAATAAAAATAAAGTCTCCTTTCCAGCATCAATCAAAGACTATGTCTTTTTCAATTATTGCCATGTGAAAGACGTTTCCGATAACGAGTCAACTAGCTATGACGTAACATAGACATCTCACCGCGGACAATGATATGCGACTGAAGCTGTCAACTTCATTCCAACATCAATGAAAACAAATCCGTTGTCAATTATCAATCAGTGGTCGGAGGATGACGAGTCAGCATTCTATGACGCAACAGAGATATCCCACACACTCATGACAATCCATGATATGCGACAGAACGCATCCGTCTATTGTGTATTATCACCTGTTTTTATTCCAAACCACCGGGCAGTATAGCTGCTGGCACCGAAATATGACTATCTTGGAGAGACACAACGGCCGTACCCCTGCCGCCTCCTGGGTGGGGCGACGCACCAGCCAGCCACAAACACAAAACTGCTGCTGGCTGCTGTTGCAAGAATAGGAAAACGGCATCGATACACGTGTAACGTAGCTTCCATTTCCCTTCCTCCTTCTTTTCTTTATTTTAGAATAGGCCTTGCGGCCTGTCAAAGACTCGACGATCGCTTGGATCATTTGATGCTTACCATGCAATTATTGCAATAAACACCAAATTTTTGCTTCTATGGATTTAATACACCCTCGGGGCTAACCGCCCCGAGGGTCTTCCTTTCGGGTACTTGTGTGATGTTTTGTGATGTATGTGTGTGGTATGTTCAAGTGGGTGCGGGATTTTACAGTGGGGTGCAGTTTACTGAAAAGTTTAAAAAAGTTCAATCACAGGGGGTGGGTGTTAAGGGAGGTTTGTACAAAATGATAAGAGTTCAGAGGTTTGGGTGGGTCACTGGGGCGGCAGGATGTAGAGTTGCGGTGGTAAGCGGTGGAATTGAAGCGGCAGGCGATAGCGTGGGAACGGCAAGCGGTGGCGTAGGAGCGGCAGCTGGTGGCCTTGGGACAGCAGGAGGTAGGGATTGGAGCGGCAAGCGGTGGAATTGAAGCGGCAGGCGATAGCGTGGGAGCGGCAAGCGATGGCGTAGGAGCGGCAGGTGGTGGCGTTGGGACGTCAGGGAGTATGGATTGGAGCGGCAAGCGGTGGGATTGAGGCGGCAGGCGATAGCGTGGGAGCGGGAAGCGATGGCGTAGGAGCGGCAGGTGGTGGCGTTGGGACAGCAGGAGGCATGGATTGGAGCGGCAAGCGGTGGGATTGAAGCGGCAGGCGATACCATGGGAGCGGCAAGCAATGGCATAGGAGCGGCAAGCGTTGGTGTAGGAGCGGCAGTCGTTGGTGTAGAAGCAGCAGGCGATATTCTTGGAGCAGCTTGTGTGTGTTCTATTTTCTAGTTATGTGTCGTATGTAATGTGGTGTTGAATAGGTAACTGTTCTGTGAGCGTGAGTAAATTGAAAGCCCGGTGGAGTGGAGAAGGATGGTATGTGATGTTTGTTTTATGCTTTTGGTGTCTAAGGAAGTTGAGGAGTGGGCTCTTGTTTGTGTGGAGTTTATTGATGTATTTCTTGGCTTCATTGTTGTAAATCGTTTGAAAGTTGTTTGTTTTGTTCATATGATAAAGTGTGTTGATGGGAGTGCGTCTGTGAGATCGTGTTGATGCGCGTAGGGCTTTGTTGTGTGTCTGTTCCAATTTGCGCCAGGAGGATTTGGGTGTGTTCAGGAGGATGGGAATGCTGTATAGGAGTGGTGGGAGGATTAGTGTTTTAGTGAGGAGAGAGCCGACGTATCGTGGAATTTGTTTGTTGGTTTGCATGAGGTGACGAAGTGTGTGTATTTTGTTGTTCAGTTTGTTGGTGATGTTCTTGACGTGTTGTGTGAAGTGTAGTCTTTTGTCGAAGGTTATGCCGAGTGTAGTAATGTGTGGTGCATGTTGGATGCGGGTATTTTGTACATACATGGGGGGGAAATTTTGTCGGTTGTTGTTCCTGTTTATGTAAATCACTTGTGTTTTTGCTGGTTGTATGTTTAGGTGTATGTTCTGTAGCCAATTTGTGAGAATGTCTATATGAGGTTTGATGTTATGCCAACAGTTTACTGGATTGTTTGCTGTGGATGTGATGGTGATGTCATCGGCGTAGATGAATTGTGTAGTGTTTGATTTGTAAGGTTGGGGGGCTTGGGACATGAGGATGTTGAAGAGAGTGGGTGAGAGAGGTGATCCTTGGGGGACCCCTTTGGTTGGGTAGAAGGGTGTGCTGGTATGTGATTTGTTGGAGACGTATGTGTGTCTGTTTGTAATGATCTGTTCTATAAGATTTGTGACTTGTGTGTCATTTGTAAGAGTGTGCACTGTGTCAAGAAGGATGGCATGGTTTGCAGAGTCGAAAGCTTTGTGGATGTCTAATGATATGATGCAAGTTGTGAGGCCTAAGTTTAGATTGGTGGCTGTATGTTCTGTGATGGAAATTGTTTGTTGGTCAGTGCTTTTGTTGGGGCGGAAGGCTTTGAGACCGTCAAATACGGCAAAGAAGCACGGGCGGACCTCTGCTATCCATTCGATTTTCGTCAACTTCTTCAAATTGGCGAATTAGCTTTTTAAACAAAGTTAAAGAATACAAAAGAGAAAACGACAACTGCTTTGAAAACATTTTATTGCGACATATCAAAATGATGAATTACGATTTTTTACATCATATTGATACCTTCATTTCGCTTCAATCTCCACATGATATGCTCAAGGTCAGTATTCACCTCTCACTACTAACAACGGTAGTAGCAAGAATAAATCTTTTAATTCAACCAGGAGCTGAAAATTAATGTCACTTTACAGTAAGTAGACAACACCATGAATATGGATGTCTGTCGTTAGCGACCATACCACGTTGAAAGCACCTGTTCCCGTCCGATCACAGAAGTTAAGCAACGTCGGGCCAGGTTAGTACTTGGATGGGTGACCGCCTGGGAATACCTGGTGTTGCTAACATTTTTGTCTTTTCAGACCAAACTATCCTTCAGGATTTCAGTAGTATTTCCGAGAAGTAGTCCAACTTGTATATTTGGGTCAATTGCAAAACCTCATCGACCATCATTTACTTCCGTATAAGTGAAAACATTGACAGGCATTTGGAATCTCCGATTTAAATATGGTTCTTGAAAAATCATCGGAATCACTTGCATCGGGACATTATTATAATGTTGCACCTTCATTTAAATGACAGACCAATACAAAACACACTATCCACAGCGAATACAGCCAGCACCAACCTTAGCACGTTATCGCTTCTCGGCTCTTCGAGCTAAGATCAAAAGTGTAGTATCTGTTCTTTCTAGTTTAATCTCTAGAACGCAGTCCAACGGACTGCATGGAGATTATCCCGATTTTTGTTATCCGGAAGGGAGGTAGAGGCCTGCCTCGCCCCTTCCCCGGGTTGACCTCGTATTGCAGTACCGCGAGGAACAGCCCATTATTCAAATAAAAATAAAGTCTCCTTTCCAGCATCAATCAAAGACTATGTCTTTTTCAATTATTGCCATGTGAAAGACGTTTCCGATAACGAGTCAACTAGCTATGACGTAACATAGACATCTCACCGCGGACAATGATATGCGACTGAAGCTGTCAACTTCATTCCAACATCAATGAAAACAAATCCGTTGTCAATTATCAATCAGTGGTCGGAGGATGACGAGTCAGCATTCTATGACGCAACAGAGATATCCCACACACTCATGACAATCCATGATATGCGACAGAACGCATCCGTCTATTGTGTATTATCACCTGTTTTTATTCCAAACCACCGGGCAGTATAGCTGCTGGCACCGAAATATGACTATCTTGGAGAGACACAACGGCCGTACCCCTGCCGCCTCCTGGGTGGGGCGACGCACCAGCCAGCCACAAACACAAAACTGCTGCTGGCTGCTGTTGCAAGAATAGGAAAACGGCATCGATACACGTGTAACGTAGCTTCCATTTCCCTTCCTCCTTCTTTTCTTTATTTTAGAATAGGCCTTGCGGCCTGTCAAAGACTCGACGATCGCTTGGATCATTTGATGCTTACCATGCAATTATTGCAATAAACACCAAATTTTTGAGACCGTCAAATACGGCAAAGAAGCACGGGCGGACCTCTGCTATCCATTCGATTTTCGTCAACTTCTTCAAATTGGCGAATTAGCTTTTTAAACAAAGTTAAAGAATACAAAAGAGAAAACGACAACTGCTTTGAAAACATTTTATTGCGACATATCAAAATGATGAATTACGATTTTTTACATCATATTGATACCTTCATTTCGCTTCAATCTCCACATGATATGCTCAAGGTCAGTATTCACCTCTCACTACTAACAACGGTAGTAGCAAGAATAAATCTTTTAATTCAACCAGGAGCTGAAAATTAATGTCACTTTACAGTAAGTAGACAACACCATGAATATGGATGTGATGTCTGTCGTTAGCGACCATACCACGTTGAAAGCACCTGTTCCCGTCCGATCACAGAAGTTAAGCAACGTCGGGCCAGGTTAGTACTTGGATGGGTGACCGCCTGGGAATACCTGGTGTTGCTAACATTTTTGTCTTTTCAGACCAAACTATCCTTCAGGATTTCAGTAGTATTTCCGAGAAGTAGTCCAACTTGTATATTTGGGTCAATTGCAAAACCTCATCGACCATCATTTACTTCCGTATAAGTGAAAACATTGACAGGCATTTGGAATCTCCGATTTAAATATGGTTCTTGAAAAATCATCGGAATCACTTGCATCGGGACATTATTATAATGTTGCACCTTCATTTAAATGACAGACCAATACAAAACACACTATCCACAGCGAATACAGCCAGCACCAACCTTAGCACGTTATCGCTTCTCGGCTCTTCGAGCTAAGATCAAAAGTGTAGTATCTGTTCTTTCTAGTTTAATCTCTAGAACGCAGTCCAACGGACTGCATGGAGATTATCCCGATTTTTGTTATCCGGAAGGGAGGTAGAGGCCTGCCTCGCCCCTTCCCCGGGTTGACCTCGTATTGCAGTACCGCGAGGAACAGCCCATTATTCAAATAAAAATAAAGTCTCCTTTCCAGCATCAATCAAAGACTATGTCTTTTTCAATTATTGCCATGTGAAAGACGTTTCCGATAACGAGTCAACTAGCTATGACGTAACATAGACATCTCACCGCGGACAATGATATGCGACTGAAGCTGTCAACTTCATTCCAACATCAATGAAAACAAATCCGTTGTCAATTATCAATCAGTGGTCGGAGGATGACGAGTCAGCATTCTATGACGCAACAGAGATATCCCACACACTCATGACAATCCATGATATGCGACAGAACGCATCCGTCTATTGTGTATTATCACCTGTTTTTATTCCAAACCACCGGGCAGTATAGCTGCTGGCACCGAAATATGACTATCTTGGAGAGACACAACGGCCGTACCCCTGCCGCCTCCTGGGTGGGGCGACGCACCAGCCAGCCACAAACACAAAACTGCTGCTGGCTGCTGTTGCAAGAATAGGAAAACGGCATCGATACACGTGTAACGTAGCTTCCATTTCCCTTCCTCCTTCTTTTCTTTATTTTAGAATAGGCCTTGCGGCCTGTCAAAGACTCGACGATCGCTTGGATCATTTGATGCTTACCATGCAATTATTGCAATAAACACCAAATTTTTGAGACCGTCAAATACGGCAAAGAAGCACGGGCGGACCTCTGCTATCCATTCGATTTTCGTCAACTTCTTCAAATTGGCGAATTAGCTTTTTAAACAAAGTTAAAGAATACAAAAGAGAAAACGACAACTGCTTTGAAAACATTTTATTGCGACATATCAAAATGATGAATTACGATTTTTTACATCATATTGATACCTTCATTTCGCTTCAATCTCCACATGATATGCTCAAGGTCAGTATTCACCTCTCACTACTAACAACGGTAGTAGCAAGAATAAATCTTTTAATTCAACCAGGAGCTGAAAATTAATGTCACTTTACAGTAAGTAGACAACACCATGAATATGGATGTCTGTCGTTAGCGACCATACCACGTTGAAAGCACCTGTTCCCGTCCGATCACAGAAGTTAAGCAACGTCGGGCCAGGTTAGTACTTGGATGGGTGACCGCCTGGGAATACCTGGTGTTGCTAACATTTTTGTCTTTTCAGACCAAACTATCCTTCAGGATTTCAGTAGTATTTCCGAGAAGTAGTCCAACTTGTATATTTGGGTCAATTGCAAAACCTCATCGACCATCATTTACTTCCGTATAAGTGAAAACATTGACAGGCATTTGGAATCTCCGATTTAAATATGGTTCTTGAAAAATCATCGGAATCACTTGCATCGGGACATTATTATAATGTTGCACCTTCATTTAAATGACAGACCAATACAAAACACACTATCCACAGCGAATACAGCCAGCACCAACCTTAGCACGTTATCGCTTCTCGGCTCTTCGAGCTAAGATCAAAAGTGTAGTATCTGTTCTTTCTAGTTTAATCTCTAGAACGCAGTCCAACGGACTGCATGGAGATTATCCCGATTTTTGTTATCCGGAAGGGAGGTAGAGGCCTGCCTCGCCCCTTCCCCGGGTTGACCTCGTATTGCAGTACCGCGAGGAACAGCCCATTATTCAAATAAAAATAAAGTCTCCTTTCCAGCATCAATCAAAGACTATGTCTTTTTCAATTATTGCCATGTGAAAGACGTTTCCGATAACGAGTCAACTAGCTATGACGTAACATAGACATCTCACCGCGGACAATGATATGCGACTGAAGCTGTCAACTTCATTCCAACATCAATGAAAACAAATCCGTTGTCAATTATCAATCAGTGGTCGGAGGATGACGAGTCAGCATTCTATGACGCAACAGAGATATCCCACACACTCATGACAATCCATGATATGCGACAGAACGCATCCGTCTATTGTGTATTATCACCTGTTTTTATTCCAAACCACCGGGCAGTATAGCTGCTGGCACCGAAATATGACTATCTTGGAGAGACACAACGGCCGTACCCCTGCCGCCTCCTGGGTGGGGCGACGCACCAGCCAGCCACAAACACAAAACTGCTGCTGGCTGCTGTTGCAAGAATAGGAAAACGGCATCGATACACGTGTAACGTAGCTTCCATTTCCCTTCCTCCTTCTTTTCTTTATTTTAGAATAGGCCTTGCGGCCTGTCAAAGACTCGACGATCGCTTGGATCATTTGATGCTTACCATGCAATTATTGCAATAAACACCAAATTTTTGAGACCGTCAAATACGGCAAAGAAGCACGGGCGGACCTCTGCTATCCATTCGATTTTCGTCAACTTCTTCAAATTGGCGAATTAGCTTTTTAAACAAAGTTAAAGAATACAAAAGAGAAAACGACAACTGCTTTGAAAACATTTTATTGCGACATATCAAAATGATGAATTACGATTTTTTACATCATATTGATACCTTCATTTCGCTTCAATCTCCACATGATATGCTCAAGGTCAGTATTCACCTCTCACTACTAACAACGGTAGTAGCAAGAATAAATCTTTTAATTCAACCAGGAGCTGAAAATTAATGTCACTTTACAGTAAGTAGACAACACCATGAATATGGATGTCTGTCGTTAGCGACCATACCACGTTGAAAGCACCTGTTCCCGTCCGATCACAGAAGTTAAGCAACGTCGGGCCAGGTTAGTACTTGGATGGGTGACCGCCTGGGAATACCTGGTGTTGCTAACATTTTTGTCTTTTCAGACCAAACTATCCTTCAGGATTTCAGTAGTATTTCCGAGAAGTAGTCCAACTTGTATATTTGGGTCAATTGCAAAACCTCATCGACCATCATTTACTTCCGTATAAGTGAAAACATTGACAGGCATTTGGAATCTCCGATTTAAATATGGTTCTTGAAAAATCATCGGAATCACTTGCATCGGGACATTATTATAATGTTGCACCTTCATTTAAATGACAGACCAATACAAAACACACTATCCACAGCGAATACAGCCAGCACCAACCTTAGCACGTTATCGCTTCTCGGCTCTTCGAGCTAAGATCAAAAGTGTAGTATCTGTTCTTTCTAGTTTAATCTCTAGAACGCAGTCCAACGGACTGCATGGAGATTATCCCGATTTTTGTTATCCGGAAGGGAGGTAGAGGCCTGCCTCGCCCCTTCCCCGGGTTGACCTCGTATTGCAGTACCGCGAGGAACAGCCCATTATTCAAATAAAAATAAAGTCTCCTTTCCAGCATCAATCAAAGACTATGTCTTTTTCAATTATTGCCATGTGAAAGACGTTTCCGATAACGAGTCAACTAGCTATGACGTAACATAGACATCTCACCGCGGACAATGATATGCGACTGAAGCTGTCAACTTCATTCCAACATCAATGAAAACAAATCCGTTGTCAATTATCAATCAGTGGTCGGAGGATGACGAGTCAGCATTCTATGACGCAACAGAGATATCCCACACACTCATGACAATCCATGATATGCGACAGAACGCATCCGTCTATTGTGTATTATCACCTGTTTTTATTCCAAACCACCGGGCAGTATAGCTGCTGGCACCGAAATATGACTATCTTGGAGAGACACAACGGCCGTACCCCTGCCGCCTCCTGGGTGGGGCGACGCACCAGCCAGCCACAAACACAAAACTGCTGCTGGCTGCTGTTGCAAGAATAGGAAAACGGCATCGATACACGTGTAACGTAGCTTCCATTTCCCTTCCTCCTTCTTTTCTTTATTTTAGAATAGGCCTTGCGGCCTGTCAAAGACTCGACGATCGCTTGGATCATTTGATGCTTACCATGCAATTATTGCAATAAACACCAAATTTTTGTTCAATAAGTTTATTGTACAGCTATGACCGAGGCCATAGCCGTCTTCGCTATCTGCGGTACTTGTTGTGTGTCTTTTGTGTTGCGCATGCGTGAGGGTGTGTGTTTAACAATAAAAGAAGTATGAAACAATAAAAGAAGTAATAAAAGGTAGTTCATGTAAAGTCATAAAAGTCAAAGCAGTATTTACAGCTATTTACAGGAAGTATTTACAAATGTACACTATTTACACCGGGGTTGACAGTTTTGTTAAGGCGGGCGCAGGTCGTTGTTGCGGAGGTGATTTCGGATTCGATCTTGTTCAGCAATTGGTATTAGATGGTACGCTGACATGAGCGGTGTTGTTGAGTAAGCCAGGCGGACATCTCGCGGCTGTGGCTGAAGGTGCCGGAGTATGCGGACGTTGTTCGCGTGTACGTATCTTTTGAGCGTGTTGATTGCGGCTGTCTGGTACTGGTTGATGAGTGGCTGCACTTGTGCCTTTTGATGTAGTCTTGGTAGCGGCGTTCTCCGGTGTGACCTGGTTGCCGCTCGAAGGCTTTTGTGGTAACTCTGGGAAAGAAGTCGCCATGATGTTGGTGGAGCGCGAAGGAGGAGAGGGGCGGCGAAAATGATCTTGGGAGTGATGAGCGTCCGGAGGAGAATGCGACCAACGTACGGCGGAATGCTCCCGTTTCTTTGCAGGAGGAAGCGGAGGGTGGTCGTAGGCTCCTCGATGCTTTGGGCCAGGGCTTTGGCATATGGTGTGAAGGTCAGGCCTCGGTCGATTGTGACTCCAAGTAACTTGACGTGCGACTGTGGCTGTATCCTGTGTTCTTCTATTTGGAGGGGGGGTAGCGATTGTCGGTTTCGGTTGCGTGTGAGGTATACCAACTGCGTCTTGTTTGGCTGTACTTGGAGGCCTCTTGTACGCAGCCATGGGACGAGGATTTCCAGGTGGCTTTCAATGCGGCTGACGGCTTGGGATGGTGTTGCCGATGACGAAGTGATGGCTATGTCGTCCGCGTAGCAATATTGTGTGACCCGTGGGTGACCGGGGGACGGCGCCGTTGACAACAGAAGGTTGAAGAGCGTCGGAGACAGTGGTGAGCCTTGGGGACACCTCGTGTTGGTGTTAGGGTGGCGCCCAGCTCTTCTCTGAAGCGAACTTGCGTGGTCCTACCACTAATCAAGGCGTGGACGATGGTGGTGGCTGTCAGGCAGTTGGTGGCACTCCGTACGCTTTGTATCAAGCGTTGATGGTCTACCTGGTCAAAGGCCTTGTAAAGGTCTATTGAAACGAGGGATGTTGTGTTTCCAAGGTTAAAGGCCTGGATTGCTTCCTCACTTATGCCTACCAGTTGGTCGGTGGTGGAGTGACCTTCTCTGAAAGCCAGTTGGTTGGGTTGTAGAATGTTCTTTGCCTCCATATATCCCAGCAGTTGTCGATTAACGTAAAATTCGAATACTTTAAGGATGGTGCAGCTCAGGGTTATTGGCCTGTAATTCTTGATGTCTGAGACGTCTCTGTCTGGCTTCGGTATCATGCTGATCGTAGAACGCTTGAGCGAAGATGGGATGTGTTGGAAGTGGAGGAAGTCATTGTACAGTGTAACAAGTATCTCGTGGACCTCTGTCGGAGCATTAAGGAGGAGCTCATAGGGAATTTGGTCCGGGCCCGGAGAGCGTCGTTTCCGTACTTTGGTGAGGATACTGAGGAGGCACGTTAGGGAGATAGGCGGGAAGATGGCGTTGCTTGTACCGGATTGTGTCAAGGAGGTACGGTTGGGGGTGGATGATGACGTCTCTAACAGTCTGCCCATTTCCGAGGTGAAAGCAGCAGTGATGTCCGCAGGTGTGGTGAGAAGGTTGCGGCTGTTGTTAGGGTCTCGGACCGGTTGACAGGAGGAGATACGGTCTCCACGGAAACGGCGTCTGATCTCGGTCCAGAAGCGAGGATGTTTTGGTCCATCGGCGATGGCGCGTATGCGGTCTTCCTCGATTTGGTATTTTACTGACTTGATGGCTTTTGTGATACTTTTGTTAAGTGCATTGATGTGTCGCCTTAGAATTGGGTTCGGTTCAAGGGAGTATTGTCTTCGAAGGGATCGACGTGTGCGGATTTGTTGGAGGACTCCAGCGGGAAGGCGAGGATGGTCAGCAGTCGACGGGCGACGAGTTGGTAGGGTCGCTGTAGCCGAAGACAGGATGAGGTCCGAAACCGCCTGACACTTTGTTTCGACGTCCTCAATGCTATCGGAGGCCGTTGGGGGCCAGAAGGCCGAAGTGCGGGCAGCTTCATGTAGGTGGTCGTGGTACTGCGTGTAGTTAAATTGAGGGGGAAGGTACCATCTGGTGCTGGGTACAGGCGGCGTACGGCGTGTTGCGGGCCCCCAAAACCCGTAAGGGTTGTTGGGTCGAACTTGAGTCACGACAGGCGTATGGTCCGACCCCACGTCCGGGCCTGTGTAGCAAGATTGGATGAGGGGGGTTATGGCGTTGGTGCCAATTACGTAGTCGAGACAGGCGACGTACTCGTATGCCGTATGGTGGAAGGTGGGCATGTTGGTGTCGTTCATAATCGTCAAGTCATGTTGGCTGATGTACTCGTACAGGCGTCTGCCGTTGGTGTTATTTTTGGGTGCTCCGAACGATGTATGGGTCGCATTGAGGTCACCCATTAACACGGCTGCATTGTCCGCAAAAGCGAGGTCCAAGAGGTGATTATTTATTGGACCGTGGTTATTTGGAGGTGGGGCGTAGTAGGAGCTGACAGTGAATGACGTGCGAAAGAGAGCGTCATTGGAGATCGATACTTGAATAAAGGTTTGGCCGTTTAGCTCCAGTTTGTGGACCAGGCAGTGTTGGAGGCTTTGGTGAACTAGTAGTACATGGCCTGGTCGGCCTGTTGTGTGGACAAACCCGTACATGCAGAAGTCGGGAAAACTTTGATGTACCTCAACGTCGCCTGTGTGGCGAGTGTCTTGGAGGGAAACCACCAGGCAGGTGTTGAGGAGGGGCGAGAGTTCTGGTAATCGGGAACGTAGGCCATTGACGTTCAGGTGCAGAAGATGATGGCGTTTTTTAGACATGGTGGGATAGGAGTTGGACAAACGAGGCGATGTCTTGCTGCAGTTGGGGAGGAACATAGTGGCGGAGGACCTGAAGGTAATTTAGTAACGTGCCGATGAGGTCATTGAGTGCCGTTGTTGGCCGGTGTGGGGGCATCGCGGGTCCGGTGCGTTGTGGGTTCGGTAACATCGTTGGTCGGACAGCGGTGTCGGAGAAATGAGGCCTTGCGTCGTGTGGACGTGGCAAGAGCGGAGGCGGCCGGGTGGTCGCGGGAGGTGAAGGCGGTTGCCAAACTGTGGCTGGATTCGCCACGCTGTAGTGATTCTGCAGAGGATGCACCATGGGCAACGGTCGTGGTAAGCGGGCTTCGAACGAAGCCGCCTGGGCATAAGTGCGGGTAGTGCGGAGTGCCATTTTGATCACCTTGCACCCGCCGAAGGTGGCCGAGTGTGGGCCGTTGCAGTTTGCACATACAGCGGCAGTTGCGGTTGCAGTTTCGTGCAAGATGGTCGTAACTGGAACATCGGCGGCAACGCGGTGAGAGGGTGCACGTCTTGGTAGTGTGTAATGGGCTGTAACAGTTTCCGCAAAGATGGGTTGGGGGAATGGATTGATTGGCCACGTACTGAGTCTGTAAGTTGGGAGCTATGGAGATGCGGTCCCGGGGTAACTTTTTGGCGCAACTGGAGCTTATCCGAAGGCGCAGGCGTTCAATAGGTGTCGTCCAGTCGTAACGATCGGCTATGGGAGTGGAGGGTGAAGTGTTAAGACGTCTCTTGTGTAGCCGATTGATAGTGGTGACCTTAATACCGTAAGTGGCTTGCAGGTGCCTGCTTACATCCGCGGCTTCGGTGCTCAAGGGGACACGAAGGATTGTAAATTCCCTTTGGGATGCCAAGTAGGAGGGGATTGCCGTTGATCTAGGAGGGCGGACTTCAGCTTGGCTTATAGATGATGGAAGAGGCCTATTCAAGACAGTCTGTGCTGATTCTGCCGTTGGACATATGACTAAGAAGCCCGAACCATCGCGGCTTTTAGTGGGCGTGGATGAACCGTTCGCAATTCTGGAATGTCATAATCGTGGAGCGCAGTTAGGAATCTTGGAAGACTGAGGTCCTGTAGTTTGGTGAACACCAGTTTGCGATCAGCTGATGGTAGCCGATGGTTGCGATCAGCTGATTGTAGATCCGAAGACTGAGTGTCGTGCGGGACTACGATGGTCAGGTCATTATCGGTATGCAGTTGTTGTTTGGTCTGTCGGTCGTCAAAAGCTGCCGCAAAAGTCCTGGGGCTTACGGTGTGCATAGTGCAGTGGCTGGAGGGTGGCGAGACTCGCGGCGTACTGTTTGAGGCCTGGGCGGAAGTTGTGCCAGAGGGTCTACCAGTCGAGCCGGGGGAAGATCTAGGCGTCCCGACTTTTGATGAATGGCGCCCAGGAAGATGTTGGGTGGACGGAGCGGACTCTAGGCGTTGCAACATTGGGGTGCCTATTGCAAAGGTCGTGTTCAGCGGTTGGTATGTGGCGTGGACGGGGTGACAATCGTTGTCAGCCGACGCGGCGCGGCGTTGGGACCTCGTCTTCATTGGTGAAGGCTCCGGCACGGGGGTTGTCGGGGCAAGCCCAGACATAGAGGCGAAGAAGGACCGAGAATGAAGGAAAGGGGTGCGTGCGCGAGGGGAAAAGTCAAAGACAGAAGGTTCGTCCAAGGATGAGAAATAGGATGGGCACTGGTAGAGGTATCACAGAGGGGAAGAGCACTTGAGATGAATTACAGTGGTGTGGTAGATGGACAAAGTGGTTGAAGATTACGAGAGAGATAAAGCACTTAATGGAAGCGATAAGTAAGGCAGGAAGGGAAGTTGAAAAATAGTACTTACAGTCGACAAAGAAGTAAGAATGAGAAGAGGAGTAGTCGAAAAAGAGATAACAAAGTAGAGGAAGGAGCTGTAGATGAAATGAAAAGTCCGCAAGGCCTAAACCCAGACTTTAGGGTCGTGTCCGAAAGTCTCTAGGTGCTTGGGGGTCGAGGCCCGAAGCAGCAACTTAACAAGGCTTAGGGGTCGAAGCCCGAAGCGTTAACCTTAACTTAACAAAGACTTAACAAGTAGATGCGCTAACAACCTTAGGGCTCGTTGCCCGAGGGGCGGCTTAACTAAAACTTGGGGCTCGGTGCCCGAAGTGACACTTGACCTCACTCAAGGGTGGGGCCAAGAGAGGGCGGCGTCGAAGCAGACCCTCTCCTAACGGAGGCCTTACCCAACGAGGGTGAGGGAAGCTTTGCCGTCAAAGGGCTAGTCGACTCCGCAGAGTCGACGGCGAGCCTCACCCAAGCCGGGGATCCCTCAGGAGAGAGCTGCTGCTAGTTCGTGCGAACCGCGGACAGCGCACCCTCTCTCGGACGTGGAAGACTGAGTCTTCACCGCAGGTTTAGGAAAGCGGTACCGAAAGCTGAGGTATGCCGTATAGTGCTACCAATAGGGTAGGGTCTCGCAAATTATCAATTCGTAACGAATAACAAATTTTTGAGACCGAATTTTTGAGACCGTCAAATACGGCAAAGAAGCACGGGCGGACCTCTGCTATCCATTCGATTTTCGTCAACTTCTTCAAATTGGCGAATTAGCTTTTTAAACAAAGTTAAAGAATACAAAAGAGAAAACGACAACTGCTTTGAAAACATTTTATTGCGACATATCAAAATGATGAATTACGATTTTTTACATCATATTGATACCTTCATTTCGCTTCAATCTCCACATGATATGCTCAAGGTCAGTATTCACCTCTCACTACTAACAACGGTAGTAGCAAGAATAAATCTTTTAATTCAACCAGGAGCTGAAAATTAATGTCACTTTACAGTAAGTAGACAACACCATGAATATGGATGTCTGTCGTTAGCGACCATACCACGTTGAAAGCACCTGTTCCCGTCCGATCACAGAAGTTAAGCAACGTCGGGCCAGGTTAGTACTTGGATGGGTGACCGCCTGGGAATACCTGGTGTGCTAACATTTTTGTCTTTTCAGACCAAACTATCCTTCAGGATTTCAGTAGTATTTCCGAGAAGTAGTCCAACTTGTATATTTGGGTCAATTGCAAAACCTCATCGACCATCATTTACTTCCGTATAAGTGAAAACATTGACAGGCATTTGGAATCTCCGATTTAAATATGGTTCTTGAAAAATCATCGGAATCACTTGCATCGGGACATTATTATAATGTTGCACCTTCATTTAAATGACAGACCAATACAAAACACACTATCCACAGCGAATACAGCCAGCACCAACCTTAGCACGTTATCGCTTCTCGGCTCTTCGAGCTAAGATCAAAAGTGTAGTATCTGTTCTTTCTAGTTTAATCTCTAGAACGCAGTCCAACGGACTGCATGGAGATTATCCCGATTTTTGTTATCCGGAAGGGAGGTAGAGGCCTGCCTCGCCCCTTCCCCGGGTTGACCTCGTATTGCCGTACCGCGAGGAACAGCCCATTATTCAAATAAAAATAAAGTCTCCTTTCCAGCATCAATCAACGACTATGTCTTTTTCAATTATTGCCATGTGAAAGACGTTTCCGATAACGAGACAACTAGCTATGACGTAACATAGACATCTCACCGCGGACAATGATATGCGACTGAAGCTGTCAACTTCATTCCAACATCAATGAAAACAAATCCGTTGTCAATTATCAATCAGTGGTCGGAGGATGACGAGTCAGCATTCTATGACGCAACAGAGATATCCCACACACTCATGACAATCCATGATATGCGACAGAACGCATCCGTCTATTGTGTATTATCACCTGTTTTTATTCCAAACCACCGGGCAGTATAGCTGCTGGCACCGAAATATGACTATCTTGGAGAGACACAACGGCCGTACCCCTGCCGCCTCCTGGGTGGGGCGCCGCACCAGCCAGCCACAAACACAAAACTGCTGCTGGCTGCTGTTGCAAGAATAGGAAAACGGCATCGATACACGTGTAACGTAGCTTCCATTTCCCTTCCTCCTTCTTTTCTTTATTTTAGAATAGGCCTTGCGGCCTGTCAAAGACTCGACGATCGCTTGGATCATTTGATGCTTACCATGCAATTATTGCAATAAACACCAAATTTTTGATCAATAAGTTTTATTTACAGCCGCCGAAGCAGCTCTTCAAGAACGTGAACATTTGTTATACATTTTAGTTAGTGGGCTGTTGTTACAATGTAAAAAATCCTGTACCAAATACTACGAGTCTAAAAACGGCTATGTACATAAGAGAAACGAATGTGGAAAAGTAGAAAACAAAAGAGTTGAGAAAAGAAAAAGTTATCTCCTCTGTAAGGGGAGCACTGCACGCAAGTTCATACACAAATCAGCTGATAGTCGTTTTAGCACATTCTCCACCACGGCTGGACTGAAGTGTTTTATTTTTTCGCTATATAAAACGTTCTGACAGCCTTTTGGGAAGTCATTTGAGTATAGGAAGATCGCTAGAGTCTTTTCACTGGCGTATTCGGAGACAGCAGCAAGCGGGTTGGCGGAGATGGCAACATTGGACAGGCTGGACTGGGTCTGGGTGGCAGTGGTTGAGGTGTTGGCAGGAGACTGGGTCTGGCAGGAGGCTGTGGAACTGGACAGGCGGTCTTGGAGTGGGCGGTGCGGCAGCGGTCGGAGGGTGTGGAGGCGAGGAGTCTGGAGAGGAGTAGGAGCAGCTGGAGTTGGCTGGGCGGCTTGGAGAGGATCCGGGAGGCAGTGGTTGGCTGGAGCGGGCTGGACGGGGGCCCTGTCTGCAACTGTGGCCCACCGCAGGTGCTTGGGAAAGGCGGGGCACCCACGGTAGGTTGGCAGATGGTCGCCCTGACAGTTGCAGCAAGGACTTGGGATTGGAGCAGGAGTCTTGGGTGTGGTTGGGCTCGCCACAGGACTTGCATCGGGGCTGGTTGGTACAGGAGGCAGTGGTGTGGTCGTACAGGAAACAGCGGAGGCATTGAGGTACGGACTTGGGTGCGGATTGGAGCTGGAAGCGGTGGCGGTTATACGTGAATGATTGGATGGTGTTGGACTCGGTAAGGCGGGCGGCAGAAGTAGGTGGCAGGCGGATCTGGACTTTGGAGGCTGGACGGGAACGGTCGATGGCGCCGGACTGGTCATGGAGATGGAGACGGGTCACGGACTGGATGGGGACTTGGTACCGTTGGGTCAGGTCTTGGAGTAGGTCTTGGGTGTCGATGGACTGGTGGACGTCATAGAGGAGGATACTGGAACTGGCTGGAGGGCGGCTGGAGGATCTTGGAAGGCGGACAGTGGCATCGGTGAGGGCCTGGGGCAGCGGCTTGGACAGGACGGCTTGGGCAGCGGACGTGGAGCGGCAAAGGACGGAGTAGCCGGAACCGTCAAGTAGGGGCCGGATCCCCACGACATCCCGGTCTTGTCCGTACTCCGAAAGGGCGGCGGAAAATACGGACATGGGCGTGGCCGGGATGTCGGTGAAGATCACGGCTTGGCGGGAGCTGCTGGGTAGGACTGCTGGCTTGTTCTTGGACTTCGGTAGACGTGGGGCCGTAGGACGGTGAGAGAGAGGGAAGGCTGGAACAGGTGCAGGAGCAGGAGCAGTGTAGGGCTGGAGGTACGTAGGAGCCGGAATGCTGGAGCAGGTAGGGCAGCAGGCTTGTGTGGAGATGGACCAGTTGGGTGCGGCGGCGGCCTCAGCATACGAGCCGTACGCCCGAGGTGCATAAGCACCCACAGAAGACCACCGCTGACCATTGGGCGTTGAACTATCCATCAGGCCCTTAGGACGGCCGTTTCCGCGTCGACCACCTCGATGACCTCTGTCGTCAAACGAGAAGCCCTCAAGAGGGCCGCCGGAGAAACGCCAATCTCCAGCAGCTGAGCCAATCGGCATGTACTGTGGCCGTGAGGCCCCGATCGGCGCAGAATGACCAAAAGGCGCGGGTGCAGCTCGTCTCAAAAATGCCATTATGACGTGCAAATTTTTGAGACCGTCAAATACGGCAAAGAAGCACGGGCGGACCTCTGCTATCCATTCGATTTTCGTCAACTTCTTCAAATTGGCGAATTAGCTTTTTAAACAAAGTTAAAGAATACAAAAGAGAAAACGACAACTGCTTTGAAAACATTTTATTGCGACATATCAAAATGATGAATTACGATTTTTTACATCATATTGATACCTTCATTTCGCTTCAATCTCCACATGATATGCTCAAGGTCAGTATTCACCTCTCACTACTAACAACGGTAGTAGCAAGAATAAATCTTTTAATTCAACCAGGAGCTGAAAATTAATGTCACTTTACAGTAAGTAGACAACACCATGAATATGGATGTCTGTCGTTAGCGACCATACCACGTTGAAAGCACCTGTTCCCGTCCGATCACAGAAGTTAAGCAACGTCGGGCCAGGTTAGTACTTGGATGGGTGACCGCCTGGGAATACCTGGTGTTGCTAACATTTTTTGTCTTTTCAGACCAAACTATCCTTCAGGATTTCAGTAGTATTTCCGAGAAGTAGTCCAACTTGTATATTTGGGTCAATTGCAAAACCTCATCGACCATCATTTACTTCCGTATAAGTGAAAACATTGACAGGCATTTGGAATCTCGATTTAAATATGGTTCTTGAAAAATCATCGGAATCACTTGCATCGGGACATTATTATAATGTTGCACCTTCATTTAAATGACAGACCAATACAAAACACACTATCCACAGCGAATACAGCCAGCACCAACCTTAGCACGTTATCGCTTCTCGGCTCTTCGAGCTAAGATCAAAAGTGTAGTATCTGTTCTTTCTAGTTTAATCTCTAGAACGCAGTCCAACGGACTGCATGGAGATTATCCCGATTTTTGTTATCCGGAAGGGAGGTAGAGGCCTGCCTCGCCCCTTCCCCGGGTTGACCTCGTATTGCAGTACCGCGAGGAACAGCCCATTATTCAAATAAAAATAAAGTCTCCTTTCCAGCATCAATCAAAGACTATGTCTTTTTCAATTATTGCCATGTGAAAGACGTTTCCGATAACGATCAACTAGCTATGACGTAACATAGACATCTCACCGCGGACAATGATATGCGACTGAAGCTGTCAACTTCATTCCAACATCAATGAAAACAAATCCGTTGTCAATTATCAATCAGTGGTCGGAGGATGACGAGTCAGCATTCTATGACGCAACAGAGATATCCCACACACTCATGACAATCCATGATATGCGACAGAACGCATCCGTCTATTGTGTATTATCACCTGTTTTTATTCCAAACCACCGGGGCAGCCGCTATAGCTGCTGGCACCGAAATATGACTATCTTGGAGAGACACAACGGCCGTACCCTGCCGCCTCCTGGGTGGGGCGACGCACCAGCCAGCCACAAACACAAAACTGCTGCTGGCTGCTGTTGCAAGAATAGGAAAACGGCATCGATACACGTGTAACGTAGCTTCCATTTCCCTTCCTCCTTCTTTTCTTTATTTTAGAATAGGCCTTGCGGCCTGTCAAAGACTCGACGATCGCTTGGATCATTTGATGCTTACCATGCAATTATTGCATATAAACACCAAATTTTTGAGACCGTCAAATACGGCAAAGAAGCACGGGCGGACCTCTGCTATCCATTCGATTTTCGTCAACTTCTTCAAATTGGCGAATTAGCTTTTTAAACAAAGTTAAAGAATACAAAAGAGAAAACGACAACTGCTTTGAAAACATTTTATTGCGACATATCAAAATGATGAATTACGATTTTTTACATCATATTGATACCTTCATTTCGCTTCAATCTCCACATGATATGCTCAAGGTCAGTATTCACCTCTCACTACTAACAACGGTAGTAGCAAGAATAAATCTTTTAATTCAACCAGGAGCTGAAAATTAATGTCACTTTACAGTAAGTAGACAACACCATGAATATGGATGTCTGTCGTTAGCGACCATACCACGTTTGGAAAGCACCTGTTCCCGTCCGATCACAGAAGTTAAGCAACGTCGGGCCAGGTTAGTACTTGGATGGGTGACCGCCTGGGAATACCTGGTTGTTGCTAACATTTTTGTCTTTTCAGACCAAACTATCCTTCAGGATTCAGTAGTATTTCCGAGAAGTAGTCCAACTTGTATATTTGGGTCAATTGCAAAACCTCATCGACCATCATTTACTTCCGTATAAGTGAAAACATTGACAGGCATTTGGAATCTCCGATTTTAAATATGGTTCTTGAAAAATCATCGGAATCACTTGCATCGGGACATTATTATAATGTTGCACCTTCATTAAATGACAGACCAATACAAAACACACTATCAACATCGAATACAGACAGCACCAACCTTAGCACGTTATCGATTCGCGGCTCTTCGAGCTAAGATCAAAAGTGTAGTATCTGTTCTTTCTAGTTTAATCTCTAGAACGCAGTCCAACGGACTGCATGGAGATTATCCCGATTTTTGTTATCCGGAAGGGAGGTAGAGGCCTGCCTCGCCCCTTCCCCGGGTTGACCTCGTATTGCAGTACCGCGAGGAACAGCCCATTATTCAAATAAAAATAAAGTCTCCTTTCCAGCATCAATCAAAGACTATGTCTTTTTCAATTATTGCCATGTGAAAGACGTTTCCGATAACGAGTCAACTAGCTATGACGTAACATAGACATCTCACCGCGGACAATGATATGCGACTGAAGCTGTCAACTTCATTCCAACATCAATGAAAACAAATCCGTTGTCAATTATCAATCAGTGGTCGGAGGATGACGAGTCAGCATTCTATGACGCAACAGAGATATCCCACACACTCATGACAATCCATGATATGCGACAGAACGCTATCCGTCTATTGTGTATTATCACCTGTTTTTATTCCAAACCACCGGGCAGTATAGCTGCTGGCACCGAAATATGACTATCTTGGAGAGACACAACGGCCGTACCCCTGCCGCCTCCTGGGTGGGGCGACGCACCAGCCAGCCACAAACACAAAACTGCTGCTGGCTGCTGTTGCAAGAATAGGAAAACGGCATCGATACACGTGTAACGTAGCTTCCATTTCCCTTCCTCCTTCTTTTCTTTATTTTAGAATAGGCCTTGCGGCCTGTCAAAGACTCGACGATCGCTTGGATCATTTGATGCTTACCATGCAATTATTGCAATAAACACCAAATTTTTGAGACCGTCAAATACGGCAAAGAAGCACGGGCGGACCTCTGCTATCCATTCGATTTTCGTCAACTTCTTCAAATTGGCGAATTAGCTTTTTAAACAAAGTTAAAGAATACAAAAGAGAAAACGACAACTGCTTTGAAAACATTTTATTGCGACATATCAAAATGATGAATTACGATTTTTTACATCATATTGATACCTTCATTTCGCTTCAATCTCCACATGATATGCTCAAGGTCAGTATTCACCTCTCACTACTAACAACGGTTCGAATAGTAGCAAGAATAAATCTTTTAATTCAACCAGGAGCTGAAAATTAATGTCACTTTACAGTAAGTAGACAACACCATGAATATGGATGTCTGTCGTTTAGCGACCATACCACGTTGAAAGCACCTGTTCCCGTCCGATCACAGAAGTTAAGTAAAAACAACGTCGGGCCAGGTTAGTACTTGGATGGGTGACCGCCCCCCCCCCCCCCTGGGAATACCTGGTGTTGCTAACATTTTTGTCTTTTCAGACCAAACTAATCCCTCCTTCAGGATTTCAGTAGTATTTCCGAGAAGTAGTCCAACTTGTATATTTGGGTCAATTGCAAAACCTCATCGACCATCATTTACTTCCGTATAAGTGAAAACATTGACAGGCATTTGGAATCTCCGATTTAAATATGGTTCTTGAAAAATCATCGGAATCACTTGCATCGGGACATTATTTTTTTTATAATGTTGCACCTTCATTTAAATGACAGACCAATACAAAACTCACTCTCCACAGAGAATTCAGCCAGCACCAACCTTAGCACGTTATCGCTTTCTTCTCGGCTCTTCGAGCTAAGATCAAAAGTGTAGTATCTGTTCTTTCTAGTTTAATCTCTAGAACGCAGTCCAAACGGACTGCATGGAGATTATCCCGATTTTTGTTATCCGGAAGGGAGGTAGAGAGGGCCTGCCTCGCCCCTTCCCCGGGTTGACCTCGTATTGCAGTACCGCGAGGAACAGCCCATTATTCAAATAAAAATAAAGTCTCCTTTCCAGCATCAATCAAAGACTATGTCTTTTTCAATTATTGCCATGTGAAAGACGTTTCCGATAACGAGGTCCAACTAGCTATGACGTAACATAGGACATCTCACCGCGGACAATGATATGCGACTGAAGCTGTCAACTTCATTCCAACATCAATGAAAACAAATCCGTTGTCAATTATCAATCAGTGGTCGGAGGATGACGAGTCAGCATTCCTATGACGCAACAGAGATATCCCAACACACCTTCATGAACAATCCATGATATGCGACAGAACGCATTCCGTCTATTGTGTTATTATCACCTGTTTTTATTCCAAACCAGCCGGGCAGTATAGCTGCTGGCACCGAAATATGACTATCTTGGAGAGACACAACGGCCGTACCCCTGCCGCCTCCTG